>JADFUC010001869.1:0-260300 GCA_019722365.1 Lithospermum erythrorhizon | reverse complement strand
CTGGTATGCCCCGTTCAGTTACATGTGCTAAAATCCTTGATTGCTTCATCAAAATGAAGATTCCAACTACGGGATGCTTGCTTGAGACCATAAATGGACTTTTGTAGCTTGCAAACCTTCTTAGGTCCTTTGGGACATGTAAAGCCCGGAGGTTGTACCATGTACACGTCCTCCTCAAGGTTTCCATTCAGGAAAGCCGTCTTTACATCCATTTGCCATATTTCATAATCATAAAATGTAGCAATGGCTATGATTATCCGGATGGACTTAAGCATAGCCACGAGCCTAGCCTTGAAAACATGGACATTCCCGTCTTTATCATGTTTCTTCTTAAATACTCATTACAACTTCCAGTAGAGGCGAGCGGATTAGGTACACATCTAACGAAAAGGACCAAACCTTGTTGTTTTTGGTATACTCGAATCCATCTTAGACTCTATGGCTATCAGGCATTTATCAGCATCTTCGCTACTCATTGCCTCCTCGTAAGAGGTAGGCTCGTCACTTTCAATCATAAAAGTTTCACCATACCGGCAGTGCGGTTCTGACGATCTACATTGGATCTCCCTGGGGTTGAGAAACAAATCCACAACTTCATGTGGATCAAGAACTGGTTCTTCTATGTAAGAAGGCACTAATTCTTGTGGTGTGTCAGTCGTCTCTACACTGGGTGTATTGACAGTCAGCTTCATCACCTTGAGTTTCCTCAAGATGAACACACATCCTCCCACAGTCATACGGGGCGGAATATTCCTTTCAGGAATGCCTGATCTAACAACGAAAATTTTATTTTTATACTTTAGGTAGAAGTAGTAACCAATGGTATCGCCGGATATCTAACAGTAACTTATCAGTTTAGAGCACTTTATGCTTTGTCGAAATCTCTTGACATAAAGCTACAACCCCAAATCTGAGAAAACTAACTTAGGAGCACTTGAATCACATTTCATGGGAAGTTTTCTCTGCTTGATTTAGTTGGACATTTGCTTATTGTGAGTGATGCACTTTGTAGCGACCACGCCCAATTCGGCCGCCTGAGGTGAGAATCATTATAATCCGAGACACCAGTGCCAAATCGATGGACGACTAGGTTTAAAAACTATTTGTTTCATCCAAAATTTGATTTCCATTAAGTTTCTCAAAAAAACAGTTTTAAAATTTCGTCCATCAATTTGATATACAACCAACTAACTCCGTATATATATACCGCCTGGCGTATCCCAAAAAAGCGATAATGCCGTGAGCTACAGCGAGGAGAATAAATCGTGATAGAATACAAAATAATTGCGCTCAGGCTAAAGTTTGAAAAGGAAAATACAACAATCAAATTGGTTGACAACACATAAAAAATGAAATAGGATCCTCGGCCACCCGATGCTCACCCCAGCCACCAAGACGAACTCTCGACAACTTCTTGGCTCAGTACTTGCATTTTTGTCAACTGTACAAATGAAATGCCACCCATGGCGGGGAAATAGGGGTATAAACCCACGAAGCTTAGTAGAAAACTTGAGAATTGAACTTAAACCTCTACAGGAGCAGGTCGGACAATACATATAAATGAATAAAATATATATATATCAGGGACTACCAATAAGGTCATCTGACATAATTCCAAAGAAAGTCGATATAACATATGAAGATATAATTGAAAGTTTGATAAAGCACCGATCACTTGTGAAACTCAAGAGACTCAACAACGACTATAACTCTAGTCATGAACCATCTATCACCATTATTCCCGCAACTATACCAACCTCTAATACGCGTATACTTTCAGTCGTCTACGGGAATGGACCAATCGATAATCACACGCTTATAGAGTATAAGAGGAGGCCAAATCGCACTTATTCGGGTATAAGGCCAAACCGCTTATACACTAAGTATAAGGTCAGCTTACATATACACTAAGTATAAGACCAACCGCTTATACACTAAGTATAAGGCCAACGGCGCTTATACACACTAAGTATAAGAAATAGCGTCACGTATCACGCAAGGAAGGAGAGTCACTAACCCTAATCATCCAACTATGGTCATACCTAAACTCAAAGGCGTCAAAGTCACGCATAACTCCAACCAACTACTTTACTCCCAAGCAATATTAAAGCTACCACGGCTAAAACATCCTGATATTAAATCAATCTGATAAATCGACAAGGCCCACCCAGAGAGGCTTCCAAAGAGGTGCAAAATTATAATCAAAAATATAAGTTGGGAGTTCAAGCTATTACTTACCTCAAGCAATCTTCAACGCCGCAGAATATAATCACATAATCATATCATGGCTCACACAAATGAATCACACATAATCGTACAACCATTACATGTATACATTCTCGCATGTCATTACCACCGAGGACATGTATACCATTCACACATAATCATACCACAATGACATGTTCACACAATTTAAAGTAAGTACATAAGGTAACACCCGTGAGATAAGTACTCACCTCTGCTAGCTACCACAAAAACCTTCGCGAACACAATCACGGTAACTGCCCCTTTCCACGATCAACGCCTAACAAAACACCCGAAGTATAATCAAAGGCGTAATACTATACTTGCGTTCCTAGAAGATATACAACCAACTCTTAGTGGAGCGATTTCTGACAGGTCTAAAATAGCCGAATAAAACAACGAATTAATAATCACGTCGGACACTTGCTTGATCGGTTCCCCAGTAAAATTTCACACTTATATTTAACATTTCTTATCAACTTATAAGTCATTCTAGTTTAATCCTCGAGTCCATAATTAACAACCTATACTCCAAAATATCGAATTATAACTCAACACAAATCGCAGTTTTTTCAACCTAACTCCCTTTAATCAATTTTCCAATCACAGTCTAACATAAGCAATAACTTCAGTAAGGTCTCGATTAAACTCCTACACGTTGAAATTCTTATAAAAATATCAACAAAAAAGTCAACCCAAAACCTAGAAAAATCAACTGACCATAACGTATAAACAACTACAAATCATGAATTAATCGCATATCATCATAGAACCCATAACAAACTTAGAATCATCATAAAATTGAGTTATGCCAAAATCAACCAAAAAGAATCAACATAGAAATCAGCTAAAACTCTAATTTTCTTGCCTCAAATTTGTAGGGGAGGGATGTTGGAGCCTTAACAATCAACTTGAGGATCTTTATTAGCAACAAAATGAAGAAATGGAAGAGAAAATCTTGTTTTACCTTTCGATGAAATCTCGGCCAAGCTCTCTAAAAATGGAGGGAGATGATTTGTGTTATTTGTGTGAATAGTGAATGAGCATCTTACTTAACTCTTAAGTCATGAAAGCCGCTGAGGTTTGTGCCCGAAAATAAGAGATCGAGTTGTCGAGCGACTTAACGATCTATTTCGAATTATCTGACTACTACTACTAAATTATAAATGTAATTAGGCTCAAATAAATTTTATGAATTAATATTATTATAAAATTAACGGAATGGAGTTACACTTTACGAAATGCATATCCCCCATAAACTAGCGGCTGTCCGGATAGATTTATCGCCGTCGAACCGTATCGAGCAAGGTTCGATTCCTCTTCAGAACACGCCGGTGTCTTTATGGCGTTCCTTCGAATTAGTGGTGAAACAATACCACACTTTCTCTAAGATAATTATTGAACTCATGACTTAAATATTTTCCTCTCTATCAGGCAGAAGAATCTTTATGGTCTTGTTCAATTGGTTTTGTGCCGTTATGGAATTCCTTGAATTTCTCGAGATTCAAATTTGTGTTTCATGATACACACCCACGTATCTCTTGTAATCATCGGTAAATGTAATGTGGTAACTATAACCACCTCTTGGGGTGTGTTCATTGAATCGCATGCGTTAGTGTGTATGATCCCCAATAAATCAACATACTTTCATTTGTATCCAGTGAAGGGTAATTTGGTCATTTTGCCCAGTAGGCAAGATTCACACTTATCGTATGATTCATAATCGAAACCTTCAAGTATTCCACTGGAGTGAAGTTTCTTGATGTGGTTCTCGTTTATGTGACCCAATCTACAATGCCATAGGTATGTAGAAGTTTAAATTAGATTAGGCTTATTCCCTTTTTTATCGATGTTATATTTAACAAATAAATGTCTAAAATATATAGACCATTGTGGAGAGTTGCGTTACCATATATTATACCATTTTTGGAGATCCTAAATTCATTGGGATCAATTGAAAATGAAAAACCTTCATTACTCAATAATGAAATGGAAATAATATTCCTGCTTATAGCAGGCACATAGTAAACATTGTTCAAATTTAAAACAAGGCCCGAAGGCAAATTCAAACTAATGGATCCTACTGCTAGGGCAGCAACTTTCGCGCCATTCCCTACACGTAGATCCACCTCTCCTCTTTCGAGTTTTCTACTTGCCCGCAGTTCCTGCACATTGCAACAAATGTGAGAACCACAACCAGTGTCAAGCACCCACGAAGTAGAATTAGAAGTTGTACAAAATTCAATAACATAAATACCTTTAGGCTTGGTGATTATTAAACCACTTTTCCTATCTTTATTGAATTTCCTACAGGTCCCTTTCTAGTGACCCTTGAGTTTGCAATAGTGGCAGATGTCATCTGTAGAGACACCATTTCCTTTCTTCGTCTTGCGACGCTTACTGCTAGAGACAGTGTCAGCAGTAGTGGAAAGCCTTTTGTCCATATCCAAAAATTCATTAGCATCAGCAACGGTTATTTGTTTATGAATCTCGGCGAGGGCTCGATCGACCTTGTATCTGCTATAGCCTTTGATGTACTTAAACATCTCGGCTGAAGCTGATCTCAGGGTGATAAAGAACTCTAACTCGCGACTTATAGGTATCCCAAAGATCTGCACCGCTTGGCCAGATCCATCACCTCAAGTGCACAATCAGATTTGCCGTATTTCGGCCTGCAGTCAATGAGAGCACGAAAGGTTTCGTATTTCTCATATTCTGCACGCTCTTTCGATTCATTCCAGAGCTTCTGATAAATGTCATACACATGATACTCATCATACAGGGCCTGAAACTTCGGCTCCATCCGAGTAAGCATAAGACACTTTGCTTTTAGAGAAGCCTCTTTATGCAACTCATAATTCTCCCAGGCGTACACATCCGTGTTCCCGGAAGGTCTTATAGGAATTCCTTTATACAAGACGTATTCGATCTCGTGCAACTTGAAGAAAACCTTCAACTTACGAGACCACGTCTCAAAGTTTGCACCGTCATACATGCAGCGAGTTAATGTAGTTTGAAGTAGAGCTCTAGGTGTCTTAGGAGTAGCCATTTCAATTCTACAAGAATAAGTATGTAAAACAACAGTTTAGTAATCTATCATGTTAAACACTTACAAAGCAATTGCAAGTAATACCAATACTCAAAATCACACAACATGTATTAGTATGCGAGATACACTATATTGAAATTTCAAAGCAGCTGCGCATATATATTTTGAAAGGCCAACACAGCAGTAGGTTAACTAACCAATTATGTAAACACGACATAACTCTTGTGTTACCAGCATTCCTTCAGGATGCTACACAACGAGGTGTATCACCGAGCTCTAGCGTTAATTGGAAATCTGCCGATTAGCGACCCGGTCAAACCAATTTACTTGGAATGATGATCATCTAAAAGCCCCTAGCGTTAATAATCACTTCAACATGATCCATTGCCATACCCTGACACGATACCGAAAACACGCCATCACAGTGTGCCCGATGCTCGTGACGAGTTTCACAACTTTAAAATTGGTTTGATACGAGTGCTTAAATTTTATGGTGAGATTCATATTATTTACTTAATCATTTAACATGTTATGCAACATATATTCAAGCAAATACGCACATCATGAAAAATAAATAAATAATACATATTTAGGAGATATATGATATGACCCTAAAGAAATACAAATAATACACCCTATTACAGCACTTGACAAGTGCGATCTTGTATTCTTGATTAAAGAGCCTCGATTTGACATGGTGGAATGCCATCTTCAATGCCTTCATGGTTGTACATTTATTTACTAGCATAATTAATGTTAGAATCTAGTATGAATTTAATCGTGATGAACACGATTCATACGTCAGTTCTAAAATAATGTAAATTAATCTAAACATACAATACAAATGTATGAATCTGAGAATTCTTACATTGCAAGCAGGCAGTGAACCTAATTTCGGGTAGTGCCTCGCGTGGCCCTCAAGATCCTCTCCAGCTTGTTGACACCGTGAGATGTCCTCTGGGTGCACGCACCAAAGAGGGAAGCAGGCGAGAACTTGAACTGCTAGAGTTTGATGATGAAATGTGAATTGGAAGAAAGTCTTCCAATTCTCAAGAAGAGAGAGGCGAGGCGGCCAACTTTTGAATGGGTGGAGTTTTTGTGATTCTTATGTCGCGAAAACCTAATCCCTTCTTTAAATACCAAGTCCCAAAATTCCACTCGTTAAGCAACTCGTTAAGAAATCAGTTTAACTCGTTAACTTAATTAGACCGTTATGAACTTCTAATTAAATAATGAGTTACTAGTGAGTTGTTCTATTTTAATTAACTTAACAAGTCAATTAAAATACTAACGAGTCACTTCGAATAACTTATCAAATTCATCGATCTCAATTAATTGATTAAACTTGCAATTTAACCCAATTGATGTTAAAATCAGCATATATATTTGACAAATATAAATATTGAGAAATACATTTCTCAATATACAAGTCTCGTTTAATTTCATTCATGAAATATTATTCGAATATCATTGTATGTGTGTGACCTTCTAGGCTCAGATAATAGTAAGTTGTATAATAATAATAATTGACCAATTACTATTATTATAACGATTAATGAGTAAGATCTAGCAATCGCTCATAACCCCTTAAATTATCATGAGAACCCACACTAGTAATATACCATTACTAAGGTGAACACTAAGTTCTAGTAATCACATTTAACCAACCGGTAAATTGATTGATCTGGTGTCATGGCGGGCACAATAAAAGTCCGATTCTCGTTGATTTCCAGCGCTCCCTTGCCTTGGATGATTACTTTGCAATTCCTTTATGGCGTGATCTCTAGTAAATGGTAACCATAAGAAGTGTGTCATGAAACACCCACAACTTTCTTTACTAAAGTATGAAGCTGAATAAGCATTTATGGCGTCCATAAACAATCGATTACCCAGCGTAGCGAGAAGGCGCGAGATCTTTCCTTGTATATCAGGGCGGATAAATCCTCCCAATATATCAACATCTAATCGTTATACTCACTTGTGTGACCCAACATATGCGTTATGATCCGCTTAAAGGCGGCGTTAGGTCATAGTCAAGAATGCAGGCTTATATAACACGAGATAGTTATATATATCGTGGAATGCAACATTGTCGAACCTAAGAGTATAAACAAATATCATAGAACCGCGAGATATACATATCTTCTATGAATTCGTTCGGTCATGCGGCTCCCCGGTCACGGACAGCCCGTGGTATTGATCACAGTCTGGCAGTGCGTGATAAATCTTGATCACTAATCAAACTTTACGTATTGGTCATATAATCTTATCATAACTATCAGCATCTGACCAAGGCCTTTGGCTATCCTATGTTTCTAGGCTTGAAGAGGTATAATCAACAATTCATGTTGCCTCTCTAGAAAACATAGACTAACCTAGGGATTTTAACTTTTCACTCATCGAGGATACAATACATGTATATTATATGTAAATTTAAACTATAAACATAGTAAACAAATATACTCGAATATAAGAAGCAACAATATTCGGAATGTTTGTTACATAACACAATAGATACATCTTGACTCCCTTAACCTAACACCAACTGCGACGTATGTCTAAGACCAATGTTAAGCTGTATCTTTCATCATGCTTTGCTGATTTAGTGGTTTAGTAAAAGAGATTAAGCTGAATTGGCCTCTGTTCTTTACTTACATACTTTGATATCACTTCTATTAAGCATATCTCTAATTAGGTGATACTTTATAGGTACATGCTTGGATTTGTGATGTGCACGGGGTTCCTTAGCTTGAGCTATCGTCCCATTGTCACAAAAGTAGCTTCAATGGTCATGATGCTGGAGTACTACACCAAGCTGATCAATTTCTTAATCAACATGCTTCTTTAGCGGCTTGAATGACTGCGATTTCTCGATTCTATGGTAGAATCGCTTAGCGATGCTACGCTTGGAACTCCTCGAATCTTGCTCCGCCCCGTTGAGACAAAATACATGCCGGTGGAGCGATAGTCGTCTGCAGCCGGTCACAGCGGCATCGATTGTACCCGGTGACTACTAACTCATCATCTCCACCATATACCAAAGAAAGCATCTTTAGTTCTTCTCAGTACTTGAGTTACACTTCAACTGCTTGCGATCCATTGGTTCTGCTGGATTAGCTTAGTATCTCTTGGTTGTACTTTCGGTCGTAAGACACGTCCAGTGCAGTGCGTAACATGGCATACGCAGTGGATCCTATGGCGAAGGCGTGGGTACATCCTTCATTTTGTTCATCTTAGCACTAGTAGTGGGACACTGTGCTCTGGTGAGTTGAACTCCATGTCTCATGGAGAGATTACCTTTCTTGGAATTACTAAATGTTGAACACTTTCACGGTGCACTTATTCACATAAGTATCGACAAAGTCCAAGTATATATTATTAGCCGCTAAGTCCTTCATTGAGAAACATTTACACGACCAATCACCAGTAGGATTCGGTAACTACGTTGTTTCCAATGATAAGTATGTCGTCGACATACGGGGACTATGAATAATGATACGTAACTCCGACACGCTTGCTTGTATACCTGAGACTTCTTGGATTCTTGATGAAACCAAAATCTTTAATTGATTCATCAAAAGCATTAGATTCCAACTGAGGATGCACCTTGGGACCATAAATGGACCTTAGCAACTTGCATACCTTCTTAGGTTCTTTAGGACATGTAAAGCACGGAGGTTGCGCCGTATACAACGTCCTCATAAATTTCTATTAGGAGGCGGATCTTTACATCCATTTGCCATATTTCATAGTCATGAAATGCAGCCAATGACTAAGATTATCGGATGCATTTGCGCGCCACTGGCGAGTAGGTTTCGTCGTAGTCACGCCGTGAACTTGTTTGAAACCTTTACATTCTGAAATGCAACTTTGAAAAGCTTGTCCCGGCGTTTCCGTCTTTATCATGTTTCTTCTTAAATGCCCATTTACATTCAATAGAGGCGAACCCCATTTGGTAAATTCAACAAGGGCGAAACGTGCAGTACATAGAATCCATCTCGGTGCGTAGCTGTTGCCGTCAATGCGGCGTCTTTTGCTATTAGATTTGGTTCTTTATAAGAAGTGGGCTCGTCACTTTCAATGATGAAGGCTTCACCATACCAGCGCTCTGGTTCGTGGCGATCCCTGTTGGATCTCTAAAGTTGAATTCTTCCAGCAACTTGTGGATCAAGGGTATTTGGATCACATGAAAGAAAGGTGCGATTCTTGTGAATTAAATGGATGCTTACACATTAGATGCATCGACATTGACTTAAATCAACTTGAGGTTTCATCAAGATGAACACAAATTCTTCCAAATCATACGAACAGATATTCATTTTCAAGAACAACTCTTTGTCTTAGCAATGAAGATTTTATTCTGTGGTTTAGGTAGGCGTAGTAACCAAGCCCATTTCCTTTGGATATCTATGAAATAGCATTTATCAGTTGGAGCTCAAGTTTATCCTTTGGTAATCTCTTAACATAAGCTTCACAACCCCAAATCTAAAAAACTAACTTGGAAATCTTCCCGAACAGCGAGTTCATGGGAGCTTTATCTACGACTTTGTTGGACATTTGTTTAAGGTAAGTGTAAAACTTAGAGTACATATCCCAGTGCTTGTTAGATCAGAATGGGCTCATCCATAGACGAACCATATCAAAGAAGGGTTCGATTTCTCCTTCCCAGACAGCCCGGGTATGTTGTGAAAAATTCTGCCGGGAAGTGAGTTGTGAAACAATACCACGCTCTACAAGATGAGTATTAAACTTCGTGACTGAATATTCTCCTACATGAGACCGAATCTTTATTGTCTATTCAATAGGTTTTTTGTACTTCATTTGGAACTCCTTGAATTTCTCAAAGGACCGTGTTTGTGTCTCATCGGATACAAAATCGTATCTCTTGTAATCATCGGTAAATGTATTAGTAGTTATAACCTCCTGCTTGCCCCGGATGTGTTCATTGGCCAGCGGCTTCGAAGATTATGATCCCCAATAAATCACTTGCCCTTTCATTGAATCAGGTGAGAGGGTGATTTGGTACATTTTGTCCAAAGACAAGATTCACACTTATCTTATGATTCATAATGTGAAACCTTCAATTATCCCACGAATTAGGGGTTTCTTGATTAGGTTCTCGTTAATATGACCCCATTCTGCTTGATGCAGCGGGTAATATACGGTTTTAAGTCATTAGGCTTATTCCGTTTTAAGTTTATGTTATATGACTCGATCATCATGTCTAAAACGAATAGACCATTTTGAAGGGAGGCGGTACCAAATACTACCCCATTCCTGGTGATCCTAAATCCATTGGGATCTATTGAAAATGAAAACCCATCATTATTCAAAAGCTAACAACAATATTCACAGCCAAATTGCATGTACATAGTAAACCGGTGATAAGTTCAAAACAAGGCCCGTGGGCAAATTTAAACTGATGGATCCTGCGCAAGGGGCATGACCTTCTCGCCATTCCCAGCACATTAGATCCATCTCCCCACTATAAGTCTTCTACTTGACTTGAGTTCTGCGTATTATGACGATAATAGAGAACCACTTGTCGGTGTCTAACACCCACAGTAAATTAGAAGTTATACAAACTTCAATAACATACATACCTTTAAATTTGAGTGGTATTGAGACCATTCTTCCTATCATGCAATGAAGACTTCTTTGAGGTCGGCGTCCGGTGACCTAGGTTCTGCCCGATAATGAAATTTGTCGTCCACTTTTTAGTGTTCCGTTGTCCGGCCAACTGAGTTCTCGAACCCTTGGCTGTTTGGTAAACTTCATAACTTCTTCTTGAATTTCTTCTTGTTTTTGGACCACCAAAGCGAGAAGGAGTAGAAGTTTTAGTCTTACGGTCGTCTCGGCATTCTTGATCTTATGCGGTTCGTTTTAGAGATAACTCAGAAACATTGCATATTGGAAGTTAAGCTGACAAGCGAAGGAATTTGACTAGAAAGACAGGGATGAGATCCACAACTAGTTCTTGAGAGACAGGTGCCCAAGGCGTTGGAGTTGTCGACGAAGCCAATCATTTTAATGATATGAGGGCTGTACGACACATCCGTTCCCGACTTCTTTGTCCACGTGAGCCACCAGGCCGTGTGATATACTCTAAACAGCTTCTTTCTGAATAATTCCTCAAGTTGCGGTATATGTCATATCACGCACCTTTTCATATTGAATTTGGAGCGAAAGGTTCCATATTAGCCCGGCTTATGAGACATTGGACATCATAGCAATCAGACTTATTGCTTTTGTGGGATCCGCTTCTTACGATGGGAGAGCACTATCATTAGTTCGGAGGAACACTAGCATTGTCACGTATTATAGCGACCCACCCAATTGGCCGCCTGAGTGAAGTCATTAAAATCGGAACACCCGGTCACCAAACCGATGGGCGACTGATTTAAAACACAATTCGTTTCATCAAAATGTGATCCGCAGTAGTTTCCCAAATCAGCAGGTTTTTAAAATTTATAATCCATGGTGATATCGAAACGACCAACCCATATATATATATACATAACATATCCCAAAATAAACTAATGCGGCAAGGCTACAAAGATATTACATACCGTATCCACGAATACAAAGAAATGACAACAGCCGACAAGGCTAAAGTTTCAAGGAAAATACATGATCAAAGCAGGTTGACAACAGCGTCAAAATTAGGCTGTGAGGGATCCTCTGCCGCTTCGTCTTTCCTTTAGCCACTGGAACAAAACTCTCAAGCGACCTCTTGGCTCCATTGCCCTTGTCGACTGGCACAAATGAAATGCCGCCCAATGCGAAAAGGGGTGTAAGCCGCGAAGCTTAGTGAAACTTAACAGGGGAGTGAACTACCGCATGCAGACGAGACAGTAAATATAATGATAGCCACACATGAATGAAATATACATATATCCAGGACTATCTAATCAGGTCACACATCATAATCCCAAAGAAAGTCATACATATTACGAGAGATATCATAGAGTTTGATGGCTTACACGATTCTGAAGACATCGAGGCTGACAACCACTAAACTTCTAGTCGTGAACCTCACATCTCTCGTAACCCCGCTTTGATATATCAACCTGCAATGCGCATATGCTCAATCCGTCTGCGGGAATGGACTAATCGATAATCCTTGTGACATACGCGGTATAAGGCCAAAACCGCACTCATACACTAAGTCTGAGCCGCGACTCTTGCCACTAAGTATAAAGGCGCGCTTATACTGTGATTATAAGGCACACCGCTTATACACAGGTATAAGGCACACCGCATATACACTCGGTATAAGGCACACCGTGCTTATACACTAAGTTTAGGCACACCGTACTTATGCCCAGTATCGCACGGCAGCTTATGTACTAAGTATAAGGCCAATGGTGTCACGTATCTATGAGGAAGGAGGAGTCACCTAATCCACAGTAATCCCAATGTAGGGTCACCCCACGATGCTCGAGGCCTCGAATAATGCGCAACCCAAACAGCTTCTCTACTCCTAAAAGCGATTATTCTGACCATAGCGGCTAAAGCGTCCATGATCGTAAATCAATCTGATCGCCGGCCAGAGGCCCGCAGGCTTATATCAAAAGTGCCCGACAAGGCCACAAGCGATACAATAGTGCCGACAAGGCCACGCTTAATATAATAGTGACGTCAGGCCACGAGAATTGATATAAGTTGGGAGTTCAAACATTGCCACCTCCGGCAATGTTCAGCGCCAAACACAATCCACATGCTCCTGACAATTCATGTATATCATTCTCACGTAATCGCAACACGATAACATGTTCACACAATTTATAATGAATGCGTGAAGTAACACCCGTGAGATAAGTACTCACCTGCGCTAGCTACCGAAGCCTCCGCCCGAACACAATCGCGGTACTTTGCCGCTTTCACGAGCAACGCCTAATGAACACCAGAAAAGTATAATCCGAGACCTACTCTTTTATACGGCGTTCTAGAAGATACATAACCAACTCTTGGGGAACATCTCGCTTGATCTAACATAGCGGATAAACTATCAATTAATCCCATCGATAGACTATTCGATCCCCGCTATAATTCCATCTTATTGCTTAATCATACAAATCAACATAAGTCATTTTTAGTTAATCAGCGGGTCCATAATTACTTGACCTATACTCCGAAATATCAATTATAAACTCAACTTGGAATTAACACTTTTCAACCTAAGCGCCTTTAATCAATTTTAAAATCACGATTTAATATCATGACAACTATAATAAGGTCCCGATATACCTCACTGCATTTTAAGGTCTTAGAAAATATCAACCCAAAGTCAACCCCGAAACCTAAAGTCAACCCGACCACCAACATCCTCAAGCGACCTCTAAATCACAGATTAATCCTTATATCGTCCGCAGGAACCAGCAACCAACTAAGATTTATCATAAAATTCCAATTATGGAAAAGTCAACTAAAGTCAACTATGTCAAAACCCAAGAAATATCTCGAACTTGAACTTTCTCTGCGCCTTTCGAAGAGAATGATGGGGAAAAGATATGCTAACCGATCTTGAGTTTGAGCAACAATCGAAGAGAGAGAAATGGAAAATGAAATTTTTTTTTTAAGGGAAGGGGATAAATTTCTTCCAAAACAAAGAAAACATGAAGATGGTGAAGTGTTGTGATGATGGAAGATAAGCGTGCGAATGTTTTAAAAACCTCGAGTCTGTTGGTTTGGTTAATTCTCGCTTATCGTACCAAAATGCTCCTGAACCGATTTCAAAAGATAAAATTCTTCCACGGCAAACCTTTACTAAATTATAAATGTAATTCGGCTAAAAAAATTTACGAAATAATACTTATCTCGCCGAAATTATTTATACTATCCCGGGTCCGCGCCGACCGAAAAATAAATTTTTTTTCGTAGCGGGTTATTACACGTATTGATTCTCTTTGCTTGAAGAATAATTCTTAGAATTTTACGAGACCACTCGTCGAGAAGTTTGAGTTATTCAGACTACTTTCAATTGCTGAAATGACGAGGATTTTTATGGTAGTAGTAGCGGTAGCCATTAAAATTCTACAAGAATAAGTGAATAAAGACAATAGAATCAGTAAACTATCATGCTAAACATTTACAAATAAATTGTAAAGTAAATACTAATACTTCAAATCTCACGAAATATATATTAGTATCGAGACCTATTACACTTAGATCCAAGCAGCGACAACTACTGACATTTTGAATCGGTTATAATAGTAGGTTATCCTTAATCATAAGCTACGTAACGCTAACGTATGCGTTAACGTACTATTCAAGATGCTACCCGACTTTTGTATCTCCGACAAACGGGTTAAGCATACCAATTAAACATAAATTACTTGGAATAGTCATCGAAAGCCATGGCGTTAGTGGAAATCACTTGACATGATCCATTGTCATATCTAAGTGCAAAGCTGTAACTTTGCTACATCAGTGTGTCGGATAATGCAACTAATTTCACAACTTTAAAATTGGCTTGTTACGTTGCTTAAATTTTAAATTGGTGAGATTATTATTACTTCTTTTATTTTACTATGCAGTTGTAGCACATAATCAAGCATATGTACAACATGAAAAATAAAACAAGTAATGCATTCAAGAGGCGTATGATATGACCACAGGCTCAACCCATTTTCAAACTTGAAAGGCAACATTCGACCTATTACAATTTCTTGTGCGGCTTACGGAATATCACCAGCTTCCGTCTTGAATTACAATTCAAATACACTAATCCCAGCAAACTGACATGCTGAGCTTGTGGGAGAAATAAGAAAGATTAAATTAAGAATTAAATAATATGATTCAAATGATGTATACAAGCAATCACAGTGCATAAACCGGAAAAACGTGGGTCATATCAATACACCTCCATTCCATAACAATATATGCGGGCAAAAATATTAAATCAAATAAATGCACTTAATGTCACATATATTAAATGAAATGAAAAATAATTGTGTTCATAATTGACTAATTAATTCCATTATTTACAATTAGTATCAATTAATGTAAATTTTAAATTCATATATAATCACACATGATTAATGATAATTATTATAATAATTTCCAACCTCTTAAATTATGGAATAATTGCTTACAAAGTAATTTACTCCAAAATTTAAAATTTAAAAGTTATCATGAAAATATTTTCAAGTATCAATTAATGAAAATAATTTTGAAGGAAATATAAATCAAATTTAATGCCATTCAAGATATATATTCAATCGTAATGACAAAATTTATGATTTAACATTTAAACCAAAATTAATAATTGCCAATAATTTTAAAACCAAAATAATTACAAAAAATGCATTTAGGGTTTTTCTAAAAAGCGGACCAAACTTCAACGACCAAAACCGCGGTCCGGCCACCCGCAAAATGACACGGCGGTTCCGTGATGCGGCCAATAGGCTACTTCCGGTGGCGGAGCGTTCAATTCCGGCACCGGCAGCCCGGAGCCCGTTCTCAGGATTCTGCGACCCGATTTTTGGCAATTCATTTTGATTTTGATTTTTCAGTTAATTGCAACTTTTGTAAAACGATTTGGAGGCTCTAAAAATTCAAAAAATTGGGATTTTCTTGAACATCAACTATATCATTATTGAACAGGTCCAAAGTGGTAGTTTATCAAAAACACTTCTAGTTTTCGATTAAATCCAAAACAATCCAGAAATTCAACTTCAATTTTTTTTGGAGTACTTAAAAAATTCAAACATTCTGAAAAAAACTGGCATGAACCTCAAAGGGTCAAAGAACACACAGTGTTAATTTAAATTTTCTGAAATTTCTAAACCTCACTGTAAAATCAAAAGCCAATTTCTACCTCAAATTAAAAATGCAAATTAATCAATTTTTAATCCACTTTCATTTCATGAAACAATTAAATAAACTTCAAATCATCAAAATCAATACATAGTGATGATTCCGCCATGTAAATATATATTAAAATAAGTTGATTTTCATATTATATTCATCAATTGAATATATATAAATCATGAAATAATCAAAATTAACTAACAACTATGTCGACACAATCAAACTAGATAAAATACACATTAAACTTGAGTAGGCTCACGAGGCCCTTGTTAGAATCTAGTATGAATTTATCGTGATGAACACCAATTCATACATCAGTTCTAAAAATAATGTAAATTAATCTAAGCATAAAATACAAATGTATGAATACGAGAATTCTTATTCTGCAGCGGGCAATTGAACCCGATTCCCCACGTAGTGCCTGCATAAAGCCCCTCGAAGATCCTCTCAGCATTCACTTTTGATAGAATGTCTATACAGGTTACGCGCAGAGGAAGCAGACGAGAACTTGAACTTGCTAGAGTTTGATGATGAAACCATGAATTGGAAGAAAGTCTTCCAATTCGAGAGAGAGGCGGCCAACTTTTGAGGCGGTGGGTTTGTGATTCTTATGTCATAAAACCTAATACCCTCTTTAAATACCAAGTCCCAAGAATTCCCACTTTCGTTAAGCAACTTCGTTGAGAAATCAGTTTAACCGTTAGCAATTAGACGTTATGAACTTCTAATTAAATAATGAGTTACTAGTGAGTTGTTCTATTTTAATTAACTTATCAAGTCAATTAAAATACAAGCGAGAATCACTATCGGAAAAATAACTTATCAAGGATTATTCATCGATCTCAATTGCTAAACTTGCAAGTTTAACCAATTGATGTTCATCAACATATATATTTGACAAATATATAAATATTGAGAAATACATTTCTCAATATACAAGTCTCGTTTAATTTCATTCATGAAATATTATTCGAATATCATTGTATGTGTGTGACCTTCTAGGCTCAGATAATAGTAAGTTGTATAATAATATAATGACCCAATACTATGCCTACGATATATTAAAATAACATCAAAGCTCCCTTGCCCAAAAATATAAAAACCTACATGTACTTACCCCAAAGTGGCTTTAAGATTTCTAGTAATCACATTTAACCAACCCGGTAAATGAATTGATACTCAATTGCCGCAAGGGCACAATAAAGGGAATCAATTCTCATTGATTTCCAACAACTAAAACGACATGCAAGCTTATTGGGTAAAATAAAATAAATAAAATAAAAGCGACTCGGCAGAGTCGTGTACAACACGTAAGGCGGTTCGCGGGGCCGTATTTCAAAATATAACTAAGTCATATAAATATATCCCTTTTCCATTCTCATTACAATATATAATAATAAAATTAAAACACATAAACATATGCATTCAATGTATATATTAAATGGCACAGAATATTTGAGTCATGAATGTCATATAGCCAAAAGTATGAAATAAACATGTTATTAATACATAATAAATATGTAATTAATATGCAATAAGACGCAATCAATTATATAATAAAATAAAATAAATACTAATTATGAAGTAGAAATAAAAGATTCTTAATCAATTCGAATTTTAAATATATGATTAACAATCAAATATCAACTTTCCATTTTGATTATACAAATCAAATTAATCACATAAATGCACAGTTTAAATGTGATAGGAAATAAATTCAAAATTGATTCTCATAATTATATTCATGAAATATATATATATATATGTATATATATATATATATATATACTATAACTATATATATATATATATATATATATATATATATTATTAAAATGCATTAATAATCATATCTATAAATATTGTGTTCAAATAGTTATTACAATAACTATTTCAATTATACAATAAAACGATTATTACAATAATCATTTCATATAAATATAATAAGACAAAAACTAGCAATTTTATCTAAACATATTTATATTTTTTTAACTATAAATTATTACCATGATCATATCCTTAAATAAAATACATTTATAAAAGGATAAATAATGATAGGGATTATTGAATTAAATTTACAATTATCAAAATAATAAATGACAACAAATACACAAAAAACAGAAATGAATTAATTCAAAAAGCGGGCGAAAACGCGGCGTATGCCGGCGATGCGACACGCGCCCGAACCACCGAGCTGCGCGCGTCCGAAGGCAACCGAGTGGCGAACGTCGTTTGGCCACGGGCCTTCTGGAGAATCATGGAAAATTCGCGCCTCATTCCCCTAAAAATTCAGTTTTTCGATTTAATTCAAAATTTTGTACATCTCTTCCCCCTCACTAGTCTAAATTCAAAACATCAAAATTAACAATATGATGAATTGAAAAATAGTATAAAACACAAATTTAATCATGAATTAATTTTTCATAACATATATTCATGGTCAAGAATATATAATATGAAATTGACATAAATTGTGTTTATAACAAATTATATATATAAAAATTGTAAACGAAAATAAAACACTTAAACCGGCTCATGATGCCACTGTTGGAATTATGCAATTTATTCATAATAGAAATTATAATAAATAGCAACCAAGAATGTATAAGTGTATAAAACAATTACATTACATTCACACAATAAATAATTATACGTATGAATAAATGAAGGACTTACAAGTGGGATTGTCGTTAAGCCGTTAATCAACTTATTGAGTTGTGTAAGTAACTTAACAAGTTACTAATGAGCTTCTCTCGTTAAACCTTCAATTGAACTAACAAGTTAATTGATTCGATTTTATCCAATTTGTATCGAGTATTTTATCGATGTAAAATACTCGTGGAGTGTCGTTGATTTCAATCAACTCCAAATTAACTTAATCGCGACTTAATTCAATACATGGAATATAACTTTCAACCTACTGTATGTGTGTGACCTTACAGGCTCGATTTGACCATTATAATTATTATATCGAGTTATGCATGAATCTATGTGTCAGCATAACTCCTGATATTATCGTGAGTTCCAATTCTAGTAATTAACAATTACTATTTGAACACTTAGTTTGAGTAATCACATTTGACTATAACTAGTAAATGAATTGTTACAACAATTGTCGCGGACATATTGGAAATCAAAAATACTTTAGTTTCAACATTAATTTAGACCACGTCATGAACAACATCACAATAGTTAGCCATCATTGATGTTTTCACTGGGATTTTCAATGATAGTTGGATGACTACATCTTTTGGTGATCTTAGTCATGAAACCACTTGATATTGCGACTTCATTATCATCCCAGTATCTATTTCATCAATTCCATCATTAAATAGTGGTGTAGTAGCTTTTGGATTGCTTGTTGACATAATTTGGACATTCTACGTACATAGCCCAGCGTTCACATTCTAAGGACTATATCCTTTTCTTGTTTTGTTGATTAAAACCAGCATTTTGATTCTCCAAATTTTGAGTTCTTCCATCCTTTTCAATCATTTGTCATTGACTCTGGGTACATTCCCACGAATAGGGCTTCTTGTTGAATCCTTTCAAAGTTTTTATTGAAGTTTTTTACAAGAAGGCTCATAGTCTTAGCAGATCACTCCTCTGTTATCTTCACATATAGCCTATAAGGATATCCACTTTCTTCTTGTTTGACTATGAGGATTCAAACATTATCTCAGCTTGATGAGATTCCCTATAAATTCAATAGTTTGTTAGATGCTTGTGCTTATCAATATTTTGTGTGACCTTGTAAGCAAATGTTTTAGGTAGAGTTCTCAGCACCTTCGGCCGGTTCTCATTCTTCTTCTCTCCTAGTCTGCTTTCATTGACTATGTCTTTGATCTTGAAGTTGTAGGTAGCAATAGTCTCATCTTCCTCCGTTCTCGGAATCTCATCTTAGTTAGCTGTTGGAGTCTTGACATTCATATTTTAACTCCCTTCATAATTTGTTTGCAAGAATCTCTCATGCCTCTTTTAGCCATTACATAGGCTAATCAACTTGAGCCTCGGCGTCAAGCTGAGAATATGGCGTTTAAAGAGCCTTGCTATTTCAGGAGCAGGTTATGCTGGCGTTTGTCCATTTAACCTCCTCTTTAACACTCAGCTCCTTCAACATTGTTTTGAGTGGGAGGCGTCCATCAGTGAGCCTGACCTTTCAAGTTTTGTATCTCTGAGACTTTAAAGAAAGCAATCATCTTGGCTCCGGTAGGGGTAGTTGTCCACGTCAAGCGTTAAGGGCGGGTAATTGAGCTTCCCTCTTCGACTCCTTCCATTAGTTCACCTAGATTTCACTCTGTATGTCGAGTTCCATCTTTAATACTAATTGAAAAAGGTAAACCAACCTCCAAACAACCAGTTGTGAAACCAACAGTCAATAAAACTCAAGATGACAATCTACAATGAAGTAAAGAACCTGCCTTGGCGTATTAACTTCGGTCGGTGTCGATGCTATAATAGAGCGAGCACACCTAGTGAAAATTTCCATTATAACAATAGAAAATATTACAAAGTAAGGTCTTAACAAATGCCATATTCTACTTAGCCTCACTACCTCCAAAATAAACTTCTAGAAATAGAAACCACACATGCTACCACCCGGCGCAGCCATTTCTCTAATGTTAGAACTTACAATAATTAAATCAAAATAAACTCTCAATGATTGTTATAATATAATGTCATAAGCAATCGTACATTAGTTAGAAGTTTAGAGAATTCTTCTAACACAAATAACCGACACTAAACCCTTGATGCTAGCTCACAAAATACAAGAACACTCTCTATATATGAAATATGAAATATGAGGTGCACTCCATAGCTTGTGTTTGAGCTCCTTATATAGTGTGGGACACATAGGGCTTCGGTCTTCAATTAGTTATGTTTTTTATATGAGATAAAAAATATTTCCTTAATACATTGAGTCCCAACAGACTTCATCACTTGCCAAATCTCAACAACTTGATCTTCAAGGAATATCTTTTAATTAAACCGACATCTTTATCGAATCACAAAGTTTCCTTATCCGTGCTAATCTTCAAATCGGATCTTGACAAACTGGAAGCACAATCTCTTCTTGATCACCATCATGTGAATAAATATCTTTTCAAGCAAGCGAAACACCTCAAAGCCATACTGTTTTAACACTTGGACGAAAGTAAAATATCGAGCACACTTAGACGAAAGCAAAATATCGAGTACTCTTCGAGTTGTCACAGTCCGACTGTTATAACAGTGGTACTCGTTGTAGAAAAAATTCATCCAACATCTCACATCAATACGATCCAATCTACGTTAACATTAAAAGGCCGAAGATTTTGAATAATGAAGTTCATGCGGCAAAGCTTGCATTTGAGAAGTTCTGATGCACATCTACATGATCTTCTTTATGTTTTTGTCTTCTTTCCTAGAGAGAAAGGAAACAGTTTGAAACACATTTATCAGTTGTAGAGTGCAATGCAAACTCAGAAGCACTATTAAAATAGAGGAAAGTAAATTATTTTGGGTTATACTTATATAATTTTATTTTATTTCCAAAAACTGAATTTATGGTGTCCCCTATATCGTTATGCATTTTAGATCTGTGTTTGTGTTGTAACATCAATCTTCTCTGCAACAGATAGATTTTATTTGGTGAAAGTACATATAGATTTGGAAGCATGGTGTAAGTTTTATAATTATGACAATTGAAATATATAGGGTTAAATATGTCTTTGACTATTTTTAAGATCGGTGCATAAAAATTTTAAAACTTGCATTTAAAAGTTACATAAAATTTCAACATATTATACCGTAAATAATTATTGAAATTTGATATATAAAAATGAGAACATCAATTAAAATAAATTGAATTGATCAATAATAATAAACTAATTAACTAATAAATGCGGATTCGTATGATTGGTTTTTGAGTTTGCTTCTCTCTCAATGAGTTTTCCTCCATTTTCTCTCTAAAATGAGAAGTCCTTTTACCCTATCTACAAGGGCTTTAGCGATGCATACCGCCTTCTCCTCCTCCACCCATTTCCTCCCCACTGCACTCTACTACCTTTCCTAAACATGGCGTCATACAGCTGCTCAGAGAGGTAGGCAAATCCCAATCTTACATACCCAACACCACCGCTGGCAAGCCCCTCGCCCCACCTCACCGCCTGACCACCCACCCCCAGCCCGACCCTCCAACAAGTGGAAAGAGTGGCAAATGATAGGGCTCTCTAGAATCCAAAGATGCAGTGTGACCCGGCCCGTTGTATTTGGGGACTACCTTGGACTGGAGCAGACCCCGAGCACTTTACCTTGGACCACGATAGTCCTTGAAAAGGGCCCTTTGTTATGGTGACATTTTAGTGAATACTCTAATCAGTTACGATGTCGCCGTCGGCCGGCATTATTTTGCTTGATTTGTTTCCATCTATATTTTATTTAGTTTTTATCTTTGTAGCACTTTTTGCTACTTTGTTGTGTTTCTTATGCTACTCTATGTTTGATGGCCACCGATACATTGGCTACAGTGAGTCCCAATGGTAGGGAGGAGCTATTTATCTGGCCATCTGCATTCGGATAATACGAATATTGGTTTGGTATGTCTAGTGTTATTTCCAAATTTGTTTGAGTGGCATGCTACTCTATGTTTATCTGTATGTTGTATTGGCCACCTGTTAGAAATATGAAGGAAGGATTTGATCGATTGTATCTCCTACTCATTATCCTTAATTTCGACTAGAGATGATGTTTGTTTGATAATATAATTTGTTATTTATCATTAAAAAAAAATTAACTAATAAATGGAACAAAGATCGCGTGGTCCTTGTACTAGCATGTTGTCTTCTGCCACGTAGCTGTGTGACATGTTTAGGTTATCAGGGCATCCTGTCCCTTATAAGAAAGACAAAGAAGGGTTGGGCATTAAGATATTGTCCCTTGTAATGAAGTTGTAAGGTCTGCCTTATTATCATATCCCAATGACCAATCTAGTGAAACTTACCATCTATGTTAAATTCGGTTTCGTTTAGCCCTTAAATTGATGGTAGCTTATATAAATGCATTTTGTTGAATGAATAATCCAAGTGAAATCTAAAGTTTTATAAGCTACTTGCATATATGTCGTCTGTAGACAGTTAAATTTATTAAATAATAACTAAAATGATTAAGATGAATTAATTAAATTAATTAAAATCGATCCACTAAAAAATGACACGTGGCTAGGGTTCTCGATCGAGCCCTAAATTTAATGTGAAACTCTCGTACGAGCAAGGATTTCCGAGAAAATAGCCCCAAATTAAAGGTTCATTAAATTTAGGGTTCGAGGCTAAAAATCCCCAATTTTATTGAATTCAAATTGGCCCTAGGGGCTAAAACTGAAGCTTCAAAAGTTTCGGGATCAAAATGGAGACTCCAAAAGTTATGTGGTTCGAAATAATTGCACAAAATAGGCACCTATTTGACCTAAAATCCGGAACCTTCTTGATAAAAATAGGCACCTATTTTGATTCATGGAGGAGAATTAATCCCTAAATATCCGACGTTTCAAATTTTGACTCAAAATTCGACGGTTAAGATCGTGATCCACCAGAAATTAAATCAACCAATCAGAAGCGAGTATTCGAAGCCTAGAAGCCTATAAATACCCCCCCTATATTTGAAATTTTCATATGAGAAACATCCCATTCGTATGAAAATGCGCAAAAACACGAGAAAATATAAGGATACCTACGAAATTTCGACTTAAATCTTTTGAACCTACTTGAGAAGCCCACAGGTGGTTGGAAAACATCTCGAAAGCTGACCTAAAATAGAGGCTTGAAATCAGGAGTATTACTCGGCAATGGTTCTTGAGTTATAAGCAAAATCGATGAGAGTCGACATAGATCTACAAAGGAATGCTTGAATATTCGAGGGAATAAGCTAAAAGCACGTAATTATTCATAAATCTTGCATGAACACCTGAAAATTCTCAGGTTTGATTCATCAAGTTCTAGATATAAAATCTGGCAAAACATTTAGTTCATAAATTTGAATTCAGTGCAGCTGCCTGAGCCTGTCTATGTCAGTATCATCAATTGTAATAACCGTTCTGAAAAAAAAAAAAAATCGGTCGTGGTTGGACCGGGAATAGTATAATTTTTCGATGATAATATTATTTAAGTAAAATTCATGACCAGAATTTCATTTATAATTTAGTTGTGTTTGCCATGGAAGAATTTTATCTTTGAAATCGGGTTAGGTGGAGATTTAAGTCACGATAAAGAATTAACGAAACCGAGCGGGACTCGAGTTTTTTTAAAATATCTATTCATACATATCCTCCGCCGTCACAAGCAGCATGTCTTCTTCTCTTTTTCCCCTTGGTGGCAGTATTCCATCTCCCACTTTACAGACATTTTCTTCCATTTCTCTCTTCGATTGTCGCTCAAACTCAAGATCGTTTGTAGAATATCGTTCTCCCAATCATTCTCTTCGAGTTAAGGTAAGAAATTTCAAGTCTTCGAGATATTTCTTGGGTTTTAGATAGTTGACTTTTGGTTGACTTTACATAATTGAATTTTATGATAAATCTTAGTTGGTTATGGGTTACTGTGGCGTATATATGTGATGAATTCGTGATTTAGAGCTCGTTTGAGGGCGTTATAGTGAGTTGACTTTTGGGGTTCAAATTGACTTTTTATGTGGATATTTTATAAAACTTTAAATGTGTAGGAGGTTACATTGGGACCTTAATATAGTTGTTATGATGTTAAATTAGCGATTTAAAATTTATTAAAAGGGTGTTATGTTGAAAAAGTGAAATTTCCAAGTTGAGTTATAATTGATATTTCGGGCATGGGTGTTAATTATGGACTTGATGATTAATTAGAATGACTTATAAGTTGATTTGAGGTGAAAGTGATAAGATGGAAATTTAGCGGGGGATCGATTGGGTTGTGTCCGATGGGATTATAATTCGATAGTTTATCCGTCATGTTAGACCATTTAGAAATAGTTCCCATAAGAATTGGTTATGTATCCTCTAGAACGCCGGTATAGTAATAGGTTTTTATTATACTTTATTTGAGTATTTTATTTAAGCGTTGATCTTGAAAAGAGCGATTACACCTTGATTGTTTCGCGAAGGTTTTTAGGTAGCTAGCGAGAGGTGAGTACTTATCTCGTGTATTACCTTATGTACTTCTTTTAAATGAAATTTTTGTACTTATAATATAATTATGTGTAAAGGTATACGGAGTCTTCGCTAATATAATTTTGTGAATGAATTAATATATGTCCTTGTGATATGATTGCGTGGGAATGGTATACACATGTAATGGTTATGCGATTATGTGTGAGCACGATATGATTAACTGACTGTTCTGCGGCATTGGTATTTGGTTGAGGTAAAGTGATGGCACGAACTCCCAACTTATATTTCTGTATTATGTGGCCTTGAGGCACATGTGGTATTTATGTGGCCTTGAGGGCACTTGGCCAGTATGTGGCCTTGGCGGCGCCTTGTGGTATTTATGTGGCCTGTTGGCACTTGTGATATGTGGCCTTGGCCGGCACTTGTGGTATTTATGTGGCCTTGTCGGCACTTGTGGTATTTATGTGACTTTAGCCGGCACTTGTGGTATTGTAGCCTTGGCGGCACTTGTGGTATTATGTGGCCTTGGCGGCGCTTGTGGTGACTATGTGGCACTTGTCGGCCCTTGTAGGTATTTATGTGGCTTTGTATGAGGCACTTGTGGTATTTATGTGGCCTTGGCGGCGGTTGTGATTGATTTATGATTGGGTGATGTGTTAGTTGTGTGCTTTACTATTGTTGGGAGTAAAGTAGTTGGCTATTGAGGCGTTCGATGGAATTATGTATGAATTTGAGGTGACTTGAGTATTAGGATATGACCACATAGTTGGGATTACTAGGGATTAGGTGACTCTCGCTTCCTTGCCGGGATATGTGGCCAGCTATTGTACATACTACAGGTATAAGCGCGAGTTTGGCCTATACTACGGTATAGCGTGCGGTATGACTCTATTTGATCGCTTTCTTTGTGCATTGTCGATGTGGCCACATACTACGGTATAAGCGTGGTTTGGCCTATACTACGGTATAGCGTGCGGTATGACTCTATTTGTCAGCTTTCTTTGTGTGCATTGTCGATGTGGCCCTATACTACGGTATAAGCGATGCGGGTTTGGCCTTATACTACGAAATTATAAGAGCGGTGTAAGATAACTGATCACTTTGCTCTGTGCATTGTCGATGTGGCTATACTACGGTATAGCGTGCGGTGTGCCTTATACTTTGTGTATAAGTGCGGTGTGCCTTATACTTTGTGTATAAGTGCGGTTTTGGCCTTATACTGCGGTATAAGTGCGGGGTGATTATTGATTAGTCCATTCCTGCAGGTAGACGGATTGAGTATATGCGCATTAGAGGTTGGTATACTGGTGGGGATATGAGAGATAGGAGGTGACTAGATTTCTGATCGATGTTAGTCTATAGATTTCATTTGGGTGATTGTATGTATAAGACCCTCTATTATATATTCATGTGTTATGTACGAGACTTCATGTGGAATTATGTTGTATGACTTTATCCGATAATCCACGTATACATGCATTTTTATTCATATTTGACTACGATGTTTATTCACAATCTTGTTGTGCTATATGATGCTTTGATGGTTATCTTCATTTTTTAAAGCGTCAACCTTGTCGACAACTATTTTTATTCGAGATACGGTATTATTTTCGGTTGTAGCCTTACACGGCGTCTTGTCTTTTGTTGAATATGTTATATATATCTTAAGTGGCTAATGGATGAATACCTTTGGAATGAGAACATTAGGAGGCGAGAAATTATAAACGGAAGTTTATGCTAATCGGTCGATGATGTTGATGATATTTTATATATATGGTGGAAAACTAGATTCAAATGTGCTAGAATATAAGTTCTGATCTAACCACGACGCTGATACCATTGAGGTAAATAAGTTCCGTATACTAAATGGAGAATTTGGAAAGATAAATGCATGCTTAGAGTTATCTGAATTTAAGATATAATCTTTCAAGTCATATTAAGAAATGCATATATTTGGAAGGTCTTATGAGGAACATCAGTTTGTCATAGGGAGGAGTATAATTGTAAATTGGGGTAGTACTTTCCATTGAACTAAAGATAAGTGATTGGGTTCGTGTATGCATAGGTATGAGAGGTTAAGATATGTTTGAGTTATTGTGTGGTTGAGGTGTATATTATATTGAGATTAGCTATACTTCGGAAAGATATGAATAAATACCTCTTTGTAATTAAGGTGTCTTGTGAGTAAGTTGTTGGCGTAGTGTGGAGTTATCGGTGTTAGTTAGAAAGCCAATAAGGAAAGTTTTATTTTAATGACGAGTAACCTATGAGCAAAATACTCTTGGGGTATATAATAGTCTCACAAATAGGTGAGGAATCTAAACTATTATTATTAAAATGCGGACGGTAGGTTAACTTCTGTAATATTTAATTTCACTCAGCTTTTTAGCTGACTCCCTATTTTTTCCCTATGGGCGGATGTTTTATGCCCAGGTTGTTGCGGAATGACCGAGATGCATTGGCCGAGTAGCTGCGTGCCGAAGATATGGCAGATGGTGGCTTGAGGACCTCAGCAGTCATACTTTATCTTCTTGAAGTTTATTTGTATATAATTATTATTGACTGAGTTGTATAACAAAGTGTTTGATGTGTATTTATGTATGATTTTTCTATGTTGTTGTACTATTGATTAGTTCACCAGATGGACGAGTTGTATTGTTTTATTTACGATGTGAAAGAAGTCGTTTTTATTGTTATCATCGTTGGGTATATAGATTATACGGGGTTGATGGCCAGTCCCGACCTCGGGGGCCACAGAGCGGGTCGTTACGTGATAAGATTCGAGATGTGCCCATCTTCCTGCTTGATCATCACTATAACAACAAGCGATAAAGGCGTTGTAGCACAAACTAGAAGCGTACATTCTTTAAAGTTTAAATCAAATCCAAATGAAATTTAAATCTCACTAAGTCCCATTCTACACGCAGCAATTTGCTAAGGCATTTGTAATCTGAAACAGAAAGCGTACATTGGTTCAATAACTTTTCTTGCTATCACTCCATATAACTTAAGAGCTCACGTTTATCCCAAATCAGAGTCTACTAAAAACTAATAGCCTTCAGCTACAAAAGTCCACCAAGACAAATAGCAATTACTAAGTCCCACTGACAAGTAGTAGCACAACTCTACTGATCCACAGCAGGAATATCTAGTCACACCCCTTGAGTGAAGTCTCGCTACAAGACACTTGCGGTAAGTCGTCCGATCTAATATAAATCGGAGGAATCAAGTCCATCTGACCAACATGGGTACATGGCGATAAGGCTCCCGGCTAGGATCATATCAGTCGAGACCAGGTCTCGAGTCCATCGAGACTGGGGCAGATGTCTGGCTCATGGGCTTGAATCCCAAATCAACTTAGCTCAAGTCATCATGAGTCAGGATTCAAATCGTCGAGCTCATACAAAATTCCTATCAAGATCCTATATGTCAAGTCAAGCTCAAGTCCAGGCATCTCACAAATCATCGGCAAAAGCTTAGGATCCATAAGTTTTAGACGATCTGATTTTCTTTGATTTGATAAAACCTATACAATGAGGAATTTTCCCCTACAGTAAATTTTATTTTATACCCCTTTGAATAAATAATAAAAATTCTTCTTTGGATTACATCGTCTTGATAGATAAAATGAAGACAAAAAGAAACAAATCTTGTATGAGCACCTAAAAATCTCAGGTTTGATTCATCATGTTCCAGATATAGGAATACAGACATTCGGTCCTATAAAATTTGGATTCGAGCAGAACACGATGCTAAGGCCACAATACTTGCTTGGTCCCCGATATCGTCAACAAAGTCGGAGCGTCCCACCTTCGTACCAATCATCGGTACAACAACAAATTTGTTAAGGCCGTTTGTAATACAAGCAAGAAGCGTACATTGCTTCAACCAACACTTGCTATCCCTCCCTTTGACTTAGGCTTGGAGTTCTATCCCCAAATCAAGTCCACTAAAGACATGCTTGGCACTTTCAGCTACACAATCCAAGCAAAGGCAAGTAGTACAGCTACTAAGTCCCACAAGAAGCAGTAGCATAGCTACACAATCCCACTTCGGCATATCCCAAGTCCCACCACAAAAGGTGAAGTCTCACTTGTGCCAGATACTTGCGATAGAAGTATCAGTCTAATATGGTATGGAGATCAGAATCAAGAACTGAATCGAGGCCATACGACCAACACGGGAACTTTCTTCTTGAGGCTCCCGGCTCGGACCATCGAAGTCGAGACGGACTTAAGTCCATTCAGACTTAGGACATATCTAGCTCATAGAGCTTCTATCCCAAATCCAACTCACCACAAGTCAAATCAAGCCAAGTCAAGCTCAAATCAAGCCGAGCTCATACCAAACTCCTATTAAGACCCTATCAAGTCAAGCTCAAGTCAAGCATCTCTCAAAATCGTCAAACCAAGCAACAGGGATCCATAGTTTAGACGGTCGATCCTCTTGATTTGATAAAACCAAAATTTTCCCTACAATGAGTTTTATTTTGTACCCCAGATAAATAATAAAAATTATTCTTTGCATTAAATCGTCTTGATAGATAAAGTGAAGACAAAAAGAAACAAACCTAATGCCATATACATAATCTACTTGATTTCGGATGGTATGTTGTTTCATGTAACATTTTCTTTGAAGGCTTGGTTTAATATTTGATTGTTTATTTCTAAAATATTTTATTGTTGGACTTCAAAAAAAAGGTATAAAGTTATAAAGTTTTATCATTTTTGAATGCGCTAGGTGTAAAACTAAAGATTGATAATTTTGAATTGTTGCATGTATTGAAAAAATAAAAGAGAAGATTTTTTTTCCTAAATAGTAAAATATTTAAAAACGGAAGAAATATAGCAAACCTGGAACTTATATATGCATAGTGCATATAATATTATGAATTAGTCAGGACCGGCGCAACAGTATCGATACTCGGTGCAACCGCATAGATCCCCTCTCAAGAGGGCACCCAAATTTTTTAAAATTAATTAGTCTGGTTTTATGAATATCTAGCCCAAATATTAGAGCTACTTGTATGAAGCAACTTGTTCGTTTAACCCAAATCTTATTACGTAGTCATCATTAATAGTTGTTTAATTCTTTTCACTTCCTAACGCCCTAGTCCACGTTTAATAGTAATTTAATGTGAAGTTAGAAGAGATATAAACTACGGAATAAAATTGAATACTACCGAACCACAATAACAAACTGACTTCTACCATACCGAACGAAATCGGCAACCAACTCCCACACCAAACAAATTAAAATCGAAAAATACGCTGTTACCATCCCTCGGGCTAACCACGAGTAATAAAAAAATATTGATATTGCAGACGTCGAAAATTTATCAAAAAATAATTAAATTGATTGCGTAGGGTAATCAAGATTAATTGGGCGTGAAACTACTAAAAAAATACCACGTGGTTGATTATGGTTATCGATTAAACCCTAAATTCAAATCAAACCCTCGGAGAGCAGAGGTTCGGAAAATCAAGCACTTTGGGAATCAATAGAAGTCAAAAAATAAGAGTTTCTACATTAATTAACAATAAATTTGAACTCAAAATAGGGTTCCCGAAAAAAATAGTCTCCCGTTAAATGTCAATTAGAGTGGGGCTCAAAACCTAATTTTATTGATTAAAGTAGCCAAATGGAGCGTTCAGAAGGCCCGTAGCTCAAATAGAAGAATCTAAAAACCACGGGGTTTCAAATAGAGAACTTCCTGAGATTCGTGGTTCAAAATCAAGACCACCCAGGGGTATGTGAGTAGAAAGTAAATTATCATCAACAAGGTTGGGACGTTCTGAAGGCCGTTGTTGTAAAACTAGAAGTGACGTTACTTCAAAGCTTAAATCAAGTCTCAAGTGGGGCCAAATCTCACTAAGTCTCCGTGAGGCCAAATCTCCTCGGTCCCAAGTGAGGCCAAATCTCTTCACGTGCTACGTAGGTCATATCCTTAAGTCCCATTTTATACGTGATAAACCCCGGCCCAAGGCATTTGTAATCTGAAGCAGAAGCGATGTTGCTTGACTTAACTGCTTGCTATCACTCCATATCTATTTCGAAGCTCGGGCTCTATCCCAAATCAAGTGTCATATCAAGGCACTAAGTTCCATCAAAGACAAAAGCGGCTTCTCAAGCCATCTAGTCACCTGAGTGAAGCACCAAATCTTAAGTCCTATTGAGAAGGCTGTAGGTTATCCGGCCTACGAAGTCCCGCCGGTAATTACTCAAAGCAAGTCCCCACCAGCGCAAACATTTGTAGTAAGTCCATCAAGTTTAAAGTAGACGGAGATCAAGTCTATACGGCCAACACGGGGAATACCTTTGCTAAGGCTCCCGGCTCGGACAATATCAAGTCCGGACCCGGACTCGAGGTCTATCGCACGACCGAACATCTATCCCATTTCGCCCAATTCTATCCAAATCAAATCAAGTTCAAATCAAGCTCCAAATCAAATCAAGAAATAAAGTAAAGTCAAGCTCACAACTCCTATCAAAATCAAATCAAATCAAACCAGAAAATCAAACATCTCACAAATCGTCGAAAAATAGCTTATTTAAGGATCCATAGTTTGAATGTTCGATCCTCTTCGATTTCATAAAACACGTACCTTTGAGAATTTTTCCCTTGATAGGTTTTATTTTTTCTCCCCCTATCATAAATATAAAAAATTCTTCTTTGCGTACAGTTAATTGGTATGCCGGTGGGGATTTGTCGGCTACCCTTCGTCAATATTGACAACGAGATGTTTCAAGAGGACTACTCCCATGAAATCCTCTCCGTGTATCCAAATGCTGCACTACAAGGGTAGGGGTCACGCATCGAGCAGATCTATCAAATACATGGACCATTCGGAGATGTCCACTGAAAGACCTGGCGAAGTCTCTCTTTGGCTAAAATATTGCGAGAGCTCTAAGCCAGTCGAAGTCATGACAAAATGACCCGGATGATGCTAGGCGAGGAACCTTCTCGACACCTGAATGAGAACTTCGGTGGCGAACACCGGAGAGCTCAGCTGCTTGTAGTCTACACCCGGTACACGATAGGGATACGCAATCGAGTCTAGTTCATTTACCATCTCTGCTTGGACTTCCTAGCACCCAGCCCAATGATGGCCAGTATTACCTCCTTTGAAGAGCAATTGGCCAACCTAAGGATCGTAGAAAGCATCTTGAATTCGGCACCAAGATGACTCTATCGCTCGGATGTCGAGACAAGATGGCTTATCAAGAACATAAGAGCAAGAACAGGCACTACAACCTCCCTAAAATGGGAGATGGGGCCGATCCATCCTATCCCACCGTATGCCTCGGGTTCATCGCAAGGGCCAACGAAGACACAATAGAAACTCCTATCGTTTCGAGATGGAATGATTCTAGCGGCAATAGTGAAAAAAAGTATACTAGGGGCAATAAAGGTCATGAAGATCAGAGTCATCTTCGTATACCTACATCGAAGCCCTATACCACGTATAGACATTTGAAAATGTCTAGGACTATCGGCCCAAGTTCCAACACATCGATGGGCGGAAATCTGAACAACATGTAGCCGACTTTGTTGAGGCGTGCAACATTAACAAATTTGAAGAGGATGAAATGGTCAAACGGATTCGTTCGGTCCTCAAAGGGGCAGCGTTCGGTGGTATATTGACTTGGAGTGCGCCTCATGATAGTTGGCGCAAGTGGAAGGCGAATTCCTCAACCCGGCTTCTTGATGCAATGAAAGACGATTAAGCATGATGGAAACTAAATGCTACAAACAAAATAAGAAACGATGTGAGACTTCATCAACCGATTGTAGAAACTTTGAACCTAAAATGAAAAGATGGACTCTTAGAGTCATGGCTATGATATGTGCGTCAAAAGGAATGGATTGGGACTAGTACTACATCATCAAGAATACTTCCCAGAAGACATTCGAGTAAGTAACAGGCATGATATGGGCTCAGTATTGCTCCAAATAAGACACATGTCCTACATCCCTATGACCTCTTATTCGAAGACCAGAAATGCGATCCCGAGGCCAGAAGACTCCATTACTCGAAAAGAAGAAACACCTTGTGACTTTTGAAACAACAAAGTTCACCTTCGGAGACAAAGAAGGTCGGCGGGCTCGACCTTGGAAGCGGAAGCGCCTCACGCTCAAGGATTATCACCGGGAGAAGGAACTCCCTTCCTCGATTCCGGCAGCCAGTGGCGACCCGGTGATAAAGCCAAACTCATAGAACTCAGGCCAGAAGAGACCGAGGGAGGCAAATGGAAGCATAGAGCCCAACTTTTGCAAGTATCATAGGATACTAGGGCATCCCATTGAAAAGTGTTTCATCTTCAAAGAGCGAGTGATGGATCTCGCAAGAAGAGGGCAATACTTAACCGTCATCCAGGCCAACTTTGAGGTCCAAACTACCCGAAGACTTTTGGGAAGCGAAGCTTATCGGGGAAAGCATGGTTTGACTACTCATGCGATGAGGACAACGGAGAGCGTACCCGGCATTATGTGTTGAGTAGGCCAGAAGACTCCAGCTACTACATGGCGCTAAGGGTGGCCTTGACCCACGACGATAAGTCTCGAGCACTTCCTTGTTCAGCGATGAGCACGCCCCTGAGAAGATGAGTACTCATAATAAGCCGCTACATGTGTCGGGAATGCAGCGAGCGAAAGTCGGATAAGCGAGAATCTTTGGTAGATGGAGGATCGGTATGTTATCCTTCCACTCCCAAACATTGAGGCTAGCGTCACCGATAGAAGACTAACCCAGTCCGCATTATAATTCAAGGATTTAACCAAGGCGGGGGCGGAGCACAGTTCCACGTGAGTAGATGCCAAGGTCACATATAATATCCTACTAGGAATATCTTGGATCCACGGGTGTAATGTTGTCCCCTACACACTTCACCCGATGTTTGGTATTGCGAGGATGGGATGGATAAAAAGCGACCCGAGGCGGGTGAGAATCCATTCGCAATCGAAGAATCCCATTTTCTTTGGTGCCAAATACTACAGAAGAAGGCCAACCCGGCGAAGAAGGATCAAGGTGCCCCGAGGCGACTTCACCGCCTCAACGACTATCACCGACATTACAAGCGAGAGAAAATGCAGCTCGAGGCGCTCGAGAGAAGCGACCACCGCTCGGCCGAGAAAAGGTATTAGCGTCGCCCTTAAAGGTTTCACATCACCAAAGGAAGGACCCATCGATAAGCCCGAGCGAGTTGAACTCGAAAGGCAGAGCCTAGTGACTCATCTCGCCCCATGGGGAACAAGTACATAAAATCTCCAGTGACTAAAGAGAGAGGTTGCTTGTGGTCCTTGAGCGAGAGGGCCTAAAATTTTACGTTCCGATGATGAAAAACAAACTCGGAAAGCATGCAATCATATTGCAAGGAGATTCACCGCCCTGAACAAGAATCGGCAGCGTCCACTCCACTCCCGCATGCGGCGAAGGAGAGTCATTTACGAGGAAGATACGTTAGATCGCTCGGGGAGCTAGAAGTGGGCGTGAAGATTCACGATGGATGAGTTGAAAGAAGTCAACCGGTACGGATGATGAATCCGGCCAACACATCCATGGCAGTCTGATGTCGGAGAAAGGAAAGGCGAGTATGTGGTTGTTCAAGAATTGAGCGTCTTTACTTGGACATACCCGAAGTAGCAAGACTAGATCAAAGATAGTCCACCGCCCAGCTGATGAAAGAAAGCATAAAACCAGTAGGCGAGGCTACAGGAGAGTTTCGCCCAGAGTTGGTACCTTCGATAGAAGCAGAGGTGAATAAGTTGATTGAAGCTGGTTTCATACGGGAAGTTCAGTACCCAACATGGTTGGCCAACATAGTGCCGGTTAGAAAGAAAAATGGGCCGTCGGGTATCGTAGACTTGATTTGAATCGTACATGTCCCTGAAAAGACAACCCTTCTCATACCGAGTTAATGATAGATGTCACCTTAGGCCACGAGGCATTGATGGATCGTCGTGATGATACAACTAGATTAGAATGGCGCGGAGATGAAGAGCTCACGACCTTCCGGACCCCAAGGGTGTCGCGTACAAAGTCATGCCACTTCATATTAAAAACACGGAGTCTTTACGCAAACCAAAGGCCATGCAAAAGGTGTTCGACGATATGCTGCACAAAAAGGTAGAATGTTATGTCAATGATCTGGTAGTTAAATCGCGTAACAAGGCGGACCATCCCCAAGATTTGAGAACGGTCTTGAGCAATTTGAGGCGATATCGACTAAAAAGATGAACCCGCTCAAATGTGCCGCTTCGGTATTAGCCGGGAAAATTCACGGAGTTTTAGAGTGGTTCGGGGAGACATGGGATCGAGATCGAGCAGGAAAAGATTGATGCCATCATGACCTACCGGAACCACGAGCTCAAAAGAGCACCTGAGGAAGTTGAAACTACTTGCATCGGCTTTCATCTCGAACCCGGTAAGAAAGTGTGTCAGCCTTTCAGCAAGTTAATGAAGAAGGGCATTCCCTTCCAATGGGATGAAGAATGTTCTATAGCATTCCAGAAAGTCAAGGAGTATCTGATGAACCCTCCAGTGCTGGCTGCGCCCATACAAGGAAAACCACTTATACTCTACGTGGCAGCACATGAGCAGTCCGTGGGGGCATTACTAGCACAAGAAAATGAAGAAGGTAAAGAGAAACGCTCTGTGCAAATCCAGGTCGAATGACTCAGTAAAGTGAACTACTAACGTCGAGAAGCTTTGCTTAGCCCTGATATTTGTCATTCAAAAGTTGAAGCATTACTTCCAAGCGCACACGGTTCACTTGATATCCAAGACAAATCCAATCAAGTATGTGATAGCCAAACCTGTGGTTTCATATCGATTAGAAAGGTGGTACCTGCAATTACAGCTGTTTGAAATCATCTACATACCACAGAAGGCCGTAAAGGGGTAGATACTAGTTGATTTCTTGGCAGACCACCCCTCTACCCATTTGAATAGGAGTTATGGGGCGACCTCCCACGGTGAAGATGTTATGAGAGAGCGTAGATATAAGACCCTCGTGGAAAATGTATTTCGTGGTGCGACACGAGGAATGTGAGCGTGGGGAATTGTCTTCGATACTCGCGACAAGATATCTTTGCCTTAGTCCCTTCAAACTAAAGTCAGAGATGTTAAAATAATGTGGCAGAGTATCAGACACTCATCTTAGGGTTAGAGGTAGCTGTTCAATTAGAGATACCTCAACTCGAAGTGTGTGGAGATTAAGTAATTAATCATCGGCGAATGGCAGGAAGTATGAAGTTAGAAAGAAATTTGAATTGGTCCCCTATCATGGATACGCTAGCAGATTGCTACAATCCATAGATAAAGTATCCATCACACATGTTCCCAGAAAGATGAACAAGCAGGCTGACGCTTTGGCAGGCCTAGCTTCTTCTATAGCCTACCCAGGGAAGGAAGTAAGTATTCCGGTATGTGAAAAGTGGGTAACGCCACCCCTCTTCGAACCACAAGAATATGAAACAGAAGACGAAGCCATAGTCGCCCTGACGGTCAGCTCTCACGACTATTGAAACGACCTTTCATCGATGAGCACCAACCACGGAAGGCGGACTTAAAACAAAAGCTTACGCCAGTAGGGCCCTGTTTTGTATTACCATGGTACTTTATTCAGAAGATCCTTTGGGGAGATGCTACTACGATGCCTACTCGACCCGCGAAGCGGCTCAAGCCGTAAGCGAGGAAGCACGTGTAGGAATGTAGTGCTTCCAGGTCGGAGCTAGCTACACTTTCACATCAAAAGGATGGGATATTACTGGCCGACGATGGTCAAAGACTACTTAGAGTATGCACGAGCATGCAAACTTCATGCCCGATACGCCAACTTCATCCGCCGATCCCAAGAACCTACGCCCCCACTACGGCCCCGGCATGGCCTTTGATGTATGGGGACTTGATATGGTAGGGCCTATGCCATGGTCTAAAGAAGGATATACGTATATCCTAGCCGCTACAGATTACTTATCCAAATGGGCCGACCCAAAACCGATAATGAGCGGTAAGCAAGAGGAGGTGGTGGACTTCATCAAGTCTAACATCATCTATCGATACGGAGTTCCAAAGTATATCATCACAGATAATGGGAAGGCCTTCGACAATAGGATGATAGCAGACCTGTGCAACAAATTCAAGATAAGGAAATATCACTCCACCATGTACTACCCACAAGCCAATGGGCTAGCGGAAGCCTTCAACAAGATGTTGTGCAATCTTATGAAGAAAATGGTGAAGAAATCTTGAAAGGACTGGCCAGCTAAGATGGAAGAAGCGGCTACAAATTATCGAACTACGTTTAGGGCCATGACAAGTAGCGCCCGTATGCCTTAGTTTATGGTAATGAAATTTGTTTTACCCTTTGGAGGTACAAATCCTTCACTCGAGTAGTGAGTAGCGAAAGAGGCTCTTTCGTGAGGATAATATGCGTCTAAGGCTGCAAGAAATGGACTCATTAGACGAACAAAGGCTTATCGCCTAACAAATGTTGGAGTGCTATCAATCGCGAATCTCTAAAGCGAATCGCCCAAGTGAGGCCAAATCTCACCGAGTCCCACGTGGGTCATATCCTTAAGTCCCTCTCAAACAATTTGTTAAGGCCCTTTGTAGTACAAGCGAAGCAACGTTGTGACAACTTTGCTGTATCCTCATCTATTTCGGAGTTGAGATTACATCCCAAATCAAGTGTCGTATCAAAGGTAGCAAGTTCCGTCAAAGACAAAGCGTACTCTCAAATACCCCCAGTCCCACCACAAAACCAAATCCCAAAGATCCCACTTGAAGGTTGTAGAGCATCGACTCAGTCCCTTGATAGTACTCCAAGCAAGTCCTTTCTAAGCGTTTGCGGTAAGTCCATTGATGCAGAAATAGGCCGGAGATCGGTCGAATCCAAGATCAAGTCCATACATTGACAAGAATACAACACAGCATGGCTCCCGACAGGACCATATCCAGAGTCAGGACCCGTCTCTGGTCCATGAGGAGCCGGGACATGTATCCCGGCTCGTGGGCTCCTATCCAAATCAAGTCAAGTCAAGCTCAAATCAAATCAAATCAAGCTCAAGATCAAATCCCAAATTCAATTCCAAAGCTGTCCAATCAAATCAAGTCAAGCTCAAGCTTCTATCAAGATCAAATCAAGCTCAAGTCAAGCATCTAACAAATGATCGTGGCAGCTTGAGGATCCATAGTTTGAATGATCGATCCTCTTGATTGATAAAACACATCTTGAGAATTTTCCCTGATGGGATTTAGTTTATATCCTTATCATAAATAATAAAACTTCTTCTTTGCATTACAAATATATGATCGGTTCCCTACTTCCCTTATTGTATGAGTTACTCCCTAGATTTTCTTTTAGTTGTCATTTTTCAAATAACTTTATTTTTTTTTGTCATTTTAGCATAATAAATAGTACTTTTACATTTTCAATGTACTTTTTGATTAATTTTTCTCTTTAAGTTAACAACCAACCAATGATATTAGTTGAATTGATTGTCATTTTATATTTTTAATATAATTTTTAACTATTTTTTTCTTAATTTATGTGTAAATGACTAAAATAACAATTAAAAAACCTTACAAAAAACTTAGGGAGTACTTCGTTTTTGTAAATTCATTGATCCTTTCACTTTTATGCTTTCTATCCAGTAAATCTGGTCAGGCTAACCTTAATGTTGGAGTACTTGTTTTGTGTATTTGGGCTAGACCATTTTCCATGTGGCAACACCATTTGTAAGTTCAAGAAATATATCATAGATTAGCATGCCAAAGAAAAATTCCAGGAGCCAAAATCCATGCTACACTTCCAAAAAAGAGAAAGTAAATGAACTTTTCTATAACAAAGACAAAGAATAGGGTTCCTTGGTAAAAACGCAAATAGACAGGCTCTTGCTTTCTTGTTTCTCTTGTTCTTTACCATTTACTTTTAAGTATTATTTTAACATATTTGACTTCTTTAGTAGTTGTAGACTAATACTCCATCCCTCTTGACTCCAACTTATTAGCTCATCACAAAAGGAAGAGTTTGACTCCCTTTCTATATCTTCATTCGTTGCCTTCATTTTCCTTCTGGTGGGCTCTTATGTTTCTTGTGTCCCAATTTGTTTAATGTGTGAAAGAGACAGAGGAGGCTACCCATATCTTCATTTTCCATCTTACTTGTCAATTGTCATCATCCACCCATACATTTGCATGTTCTTCTTAAGACAACTCATTGTAGAACTCCAAAATCTGCATTTAATGCCCCTTTCATCTTGTTGGTAATATATTAACATTTTTCTAAGAGAATAAAACCAACAATTTGAATAATCTTCGAATAATTTCTCAGACATTTATTGTAATCATATGAAATCTGGCTTTCAAATGTCTATCTCAATCATATTTAGTCTTCTTGTTGCTCTATTTCTATTTATGTCTACTCATCCATGCAATGCTCGAAGGCTTTTAGACATCAAGAGGGATGCTGAAGGAACTTTTCACTTACCCAATGAGGTGCGTTAATTTATTCATCATACTTGTTTCTTCACAATATCTAACCATTTATTTGAACGAGTTATTAGTTGATACATAAAATATTTCAAATTGAAAATTAATTTTTACATAATTTTAGCATGTTATATATGGAGTAATATTTTTAAAATTCCAAAATATAGTATAACAACTTTTAATGTTAAAATTATAGCAATGATTAGTTTAGAGACTAACCTCAATTAATACTTGTATAAGATACCAATGACATCAGATTGAAACTATTTTAGTTTTATTATTATTTGACTAAAACATAAGCTTATCGATCGATAGATGGTATGAGTCTTTCTTGATAGGATCATTTGCCTTTGTTTCGTGTCTCATGTTAATGCTTCCCAAAGTCGAACATTGTATTTGTGCATTATATTTTATTTTGCATATAGCTAGGAAGCAGATGATCCTTTCAATACATTTAGAACTTCAGGTGTTAACTCCAGATAGTTTTTTTTCCCTTTGATCTCACTTTTTTGTGTTGAAATAAGTTTTTCATTAATTGATATTTGAATATATATATATATATATATATAAGGAATGTTTTCCACCTAACAACATGAGGTTATTTATTTTCCCTAAAACAATCACTTTGATTACTTTTTATGAATTGTCAAATTCATCCAAATAAAAACAAGTTACGTATATTATTTCATTCATCAAGTTACCATTTTGTTTATTGATACATGAGAGTTATTAATGAATGGTTTGGTCCAGTAAGTGTATTAAAATTGCATATTATTGGTCTAAAAGTAAGTGGCAGCGTATTACAAATAGTTTTACGGCGTACACCCGATTACAGATTTAATCCCTATTTTGCGTTTACATTTAACATTTAATATTTTTATTCGATTAAAGCTTAATTTTGGATAAAAATATAATTTTTAAGATTTAGCAATTGGGCAAACCTATTTAACCATTTTAAGACTTTAGAGAAAAAAAGGAGCTTTGGTCTGTAAACTACAGTTCTTGTGGAGAAATATTTACCCAATTTTAAAATTTCAAAATTATATTTTACCAAAACAACCACTGAGTAGCGAAAATGTTAAATATGAGGGCGTTAAAACAATAACAATCAGTGGCTCACTTCAATTACCATTATGTGACTTTGCCACTTCTTGGATGGGAACCAGTGCCACTTTGCTACAACACTGGTACCAACCCATCAATTAACTCGATAAATGATAATCATAAACTATTTAGCTACTTGAACTACTACAAATATTATAATACAACTATTAATATAAATCTAAAATCGTATATTGTACGTAAACTACGATTGTATGGTGGTTTAAATATATATTTAGTTGTTTGTGCAGGAGATTGGGAGATCAATTCGTGTTAGGGCTTCGAATCCATCAAATGCACAGAATTCAGACTCAAAGGAATTTCACAAGGGGACACAAAACAAGGATTTCCCACAGGAAACAACAATAATCAAGGCACAGGATGGCGAGCATTATTATCCCAGGAAAACATTGACAGAGATTAATGTGCATGAAAATGGAGTCAATTCATCTTCATCATCAAATGTTTCTTGGCAGGTTCCTCATAACAAGAAAGAGGAACATCAACAAGAACCAGGGTTTAACTTGGATTACTCACCTCCCAAAACACATCCTCCTGTACACAACTGATGGATCATCTGTTGCCCTCTTAAACCCCTATACTAGGGCATGGAGTATATATATATATAATACCCTATCTTCATCAGTTGATATACATTATTTAACTTATGAATGTGGGGAAGTTTAGCTCTATTCAAATAGTTGAAGTTTTGCCCCCAAAATGAATATGCTAAACCTTAACTACGGTTTCCTTCTCTAGTTCTATTGGGGAACAACTAACTGATGATCAATCAAGATCAAATCCATCAGGGTATCATAGAAATTCAAGCATATATAGCTTGCATGGCTGATAGCTATACACGTAGTATTATGATAATCTTCGTACTAGACTACTAGGTCAATATACCAAGCAATTAGTGAAATACTATTCTTGATGTTGTTCAGGATATATATGAAATTACTATATATGTTTCTTACTGTCGTTTATAAGTTTGCAAGAGGAGAAAATTGTAGAAATGGTTTCCGATAATGACATCAAGTTATACTTTGGTCTACAATAGTGTTACTGTAGCAGACTAGTCCCCGTAAGTGGTATAAAAGTTGCATTTTGGTCCCCAAACTACTGTATCCGTTAAATTTAAACACCATGAGATTAATTGTGAGGTTAGTTTGTGGACCAAAGTGCAACTATTGTGCCACTTAAGGGGACCAAAGTGCAACTTCAAATGGTAAGATTTAACAGAAATGTTAGTTTGGGGACCAAAGTGCAACTTTTGTGCCTTACGGGGTCAAAACTGCTACGATGGCACTATTGGGGACCAAAGTACAACTATCGGGGACCATTTCGACAATTAACTATTTGCAACAGTACTATTTAATTAACGACTACTAGAAAATATGACAAATGTGAAGGCCAAAACTATCACAAACCCATTATATCTGCAAAGAAGTTCTATTATGACGAAATCCGGAAGGGAAACTATTAATAGTATGAATAAATTTTTATCAAAAGATTGAGGTTCGACTATAAATCTATCTAATATTGGTGGAATTAGTTGTGTGGGTAGATGTACTTTTGTGGATGGGCGTCAATACTGAACCTCCGAGGCTTTCATAATCTTATCCTTGTGGTGATTTGAATGGTTGCGATGATGTGGTCTGGACCTATAATAGGTGTCTCTAATAAATTACTGGGACTTTCAAAACATAATCCTGGAGATATGAAGTATTTCGGGACTAGGGGCTTTAGTATCGTATGTCATGTCTTACAATTTCACTTTAGGGACCCTAACAACATATGTACTAATTGTTGGGATGCCCCAACTGGAGGATCGATCAACAATGTGGGGAGCCTATATGAAGCACCATGGTACGTTTGCATCGTGTTTCCGGAAGATGATTTGAATGGTTGTCTGGTTGTGGTCTTTGACCTACAAGGGGTGCCTTGATCCCGAGACTCTATATATGTTTTGCAAGCAGTGTATGTACTATCTTGCCTATTTTTTACAAGGAATTTAGCATCGTATTTCTTGTTGTATTTTAATATTTGGGTTTAAAAGATTCATATTTTCATCAACTTTTGGATGATTATCTAAATTTACTTCGTTTGTGAAGTAATTCAACCTCATTTTGATGAATATTTCAATTTAGGAATACAAAGTTCATCATATTTTGGATGATGAAATTGAATTTGAATTGTTTGTGGGGTGGTTTTGTGATGGTTTGGTGGTGGTTTTAGTCTTTTTTAATAAAGTTTCTGTTGGAAATATGAGATATTAGATCTCATAAATATGCATGTTGAACAATTTGATTGTACAATCGATTTACTTACATTTAATTATATTCAAATAATATAAGTTCAAAGATATGTTCGATTGTTAGATAATTGACATATTAGAATTAACTCGTATTGAAACTAGGGGTTATGATGGCTTACTAGGGTGCACTCATAATCTATATATTAATATAATGTTCGATTAACATACATTAATATATTACTCTTGTCAATCGATCCTAAGAGGTCACACACAACAACATGATCGAACTATAATGCAAATTATAACTTCCCGAGTTAAAGTGTAACTATAAGCAAAATATCGCAAGTAAAATTCCACCAAAGCGACTTCATCCTATGCTTTGAACCGGCAGGCGAGTGAGGCGGATTCTAGGATCTTCTTATTACAAGGAGTTCTGTATCATTCTTCATGAGCCAGAGAGTTTTCTCTTTTACAACTTTTGGGGCGTTTAAATTGTGGCTTTAAGTTCATATGCGGGTTTCGAAGTCAGAAATAAATCGCTTATTCATTATTCATCTTTAAAGATAAAGAAAATTCTATCCTTTTCCATCCTCTTTAGAGCAAGAAAAACACTAGCTTTTCTTCCTCCTAAATTCATTTGTTCACTTTAATTGTTCTAAGAACCGAAGAAGTATTTGATCAACGTTGGAAGCGACTATTCTGTAGACAACTCTACGCTGGTCAGTTCGGAGCCTCCTATGAGTTTATTCACGCAACTTAAACGTGTAAGGTACAAAATCGATTAAATTATTGTTTTTATAATCGTAGAGTTCCCTCGATAACGTGCTAGATAATTCGTTATTTTAACTGCAACCCCTAACAAAGGGCATCAAGAGCCGACTTCGTGTATTATAATTACGTAATTATGCTATATAAATTATTTATATGTTTATATCAGAATTTATATGTTTTAAATCGCTATTTGATATTTGTTTAATTCAATTGATATGATATATGTGATTAATTGAATCAAATATGATTAATTGTTAATAAAAAATTTGTGATTTTTATGTAGTTAAATCAAAAATATTTTTCTTGATTTTACAAAAATTTGCTGGATTTTTCCTGACTTAGTTTATGTATTCAAAATAGTCAATCAATTGATTATACAAGAAATGTTTATAATCTCGTATTAATTGTTATTAATCTTTAATTTGTATTTTCATAATTTAATTGCAACATTTTTTATAGAATTTTGAGAAATTTCGAAAGCAAAATTTTATATTAGTTATGATTTTGAATGATCAAACTGATCGATCTGGCCAAAATCTAACAAGGAATGTTTCCAAAGGCCACGACGGTCGTATAATACACGGGGTAGTGCGAAAAAAATATGCATATCTTGGATTTAAAACTTTAACCAAAATATATTTTGCATTTATGATCACTAGGTGATTAAACTATGAACTAAATAAATAATGAAAAAACTTACAGTATTCCAACTAAGCCTATCATCAATCTTTTCACGTTCTCTTTAATTTCCAATCTTGAAAGACGCAATTGCAAGGTTTCAGCTGGTTGCACACCAGAAAGATTGAACTGCATCATTCCGCTTAGAACCAGCGGGATTGATAAAAATCAAGAGAAGTTAATCGAATATTTTCGCCACGCTGGTATAAAAAGTGGAGGCTAGGTTGTTTTTGGTGATATGGTGAAAACTTAATAGTTTAATGAACCGAATAGTTTAATGAACTGACTAAGCTTAATTCAATTAAACTACCGTTAAGTAAATTGAATATTAACGAGTTGTTAATATACCTCAATAAGTTACTACCCAGCCTAACTAACTATTTAATTAATTAACCAGTTACTCAATTCGGTTCATCCAATTTATTTACATTATCAATGTAAAAATTTTATTGAGAATATTCGCTGATTACAATCAACTCTCAATCTAACAATGCGCTTTAATTTCATACATGAAATATAACTCAACGCCACCGTATGCTGTCACAAGGATCTTCTAGGTTGACATATCATGCCAGAGTAATAAATATAATTGACCATTATTATTATTATAATGATTATGCACGCATCTAGCAACCGGCATAATCCCCGATATTATCGAGAATCCTAATATAATTATAATTACTATGATTAAATGTTCCGCTTATATAATCACATTCATCAACTAGTAAAATGAATTGTTACAACAATTATCGCAATGACCATAATAAATGAAAACCAATAACTATTGATTTCAACAGTAGCACGCAAGCTACACACATGTCGATACGTCATGACACATCATGACTAATGACTACCTCTGTGTCGGCTTCCAGATTAAGGTCATCAACAACTCAGACATCTGCAGTCACCGATCATTGATTTAATAACATAAAAAGACTTCATTCGACATTAATAATAATAAAATACACTTTGTCCATCGCATGAATTAACAACATATACAATAAAACAAACGTAACAACATAATACAAATTCACCTTAATTATACAACTCCAAAGATACACAAGAATCCAAAATACAACATGGGTGGAAAAGCATGGCTGAACTGCACTTCAACGAAATACAATACCCAAGTTCAATATACAAATCGACAACAAAAGTGGAAATGATCAATGGTGAATCTATATGCTACCACCGCTCTCTCATTCATTTATCTTCTTCAATTCAAATTTCTATCAATGCAATCTTCAACAACCCTCCGATCAACCTCTTAGAACCTAGCATAAAACGCCCGCCCATGTGAGAAAGTGAGCCACGATGTTCGAAGTGAATACAAATACTACGCTGTAGATTTGGTCCCCTACATATACATATATTCATACTTATATAAATAATATATGCTTATACATCAACCAAAGCACAATGAATAATAGTCCACTACTCACATAGAACTTTCTTATACGATGTTACATAAAAACTATACACATGAGCTTATCGTCATAAATAACGCATATTCATTCAAGAAAATAACAAGACACAAAGGCATCAAATGAGGAATACACTCAAATAATACACACGAGGAATCCACCCTCCAAATAATACACACATACACGAGAATCCACTCCAAATAATAATACACACACGAGGAATCCAATCAAATAATACACATGGCTTAAGTAATCCACCTCCATTATTAATCGACGAGGCCTCCACCTCCATCCCTCCCGACCGAGGCTCACCCTCAACGCGCATATCACACCAAACCTCCGAATCCACGGCAACCCACACAATATGGCACACCACACCAAACTCCCGGCCTGGTCACCACCGCCCGCAAGTAACACACAAAGCAATCAAACACATCAAAGACACACACAAAGACATACCAATAAAATTCAAGCAACATGAATCATATTCACAACTATCCCATTTATATAAATCATAATCACTAATATTATCGCATTTAGTTATTTAATCAAAATCTCAATTTTCATAATATAACCCAAATTAAATTATTTCATCGTATGAATCATAAATCAAAGTTTACACATATATCAATCATAATCACACAATACACATATGAGAATAATCCAAGATAACACATACAAAATATATAACATAATATATATGAAGCGTCCCTATCGAGATTTGTACTCACCGAGCCCAAAAAGTAAAGAATCATAACTCTTTAAAGAATCCTCATGCTGCATTCAAAAGCTCAACTCCTCATTCAAAGAATTTATACATTATAATACACATCTCAGGTATCAATCCTCCTCTTAACATCTATATATATCCTTGTGCCGTTATACCAATGCCTCACGATCTAATTCTATAACCCCAAGAATCATCCTATCCCTCAAGATCATATACCTCTTCTAACATTCCAACATAACTACATTTTCAATATTCGGCCATTACATTATTACCCCCAACAACAACACTCAAGCACATTCTAATCAATCCAACCATCAATTGACAACTAATTAATCCATTAAATACAACCTCCAATTCAATTCACTAAAAGTTTCATACTAATCCTTTCCCTAAACTTTCAACTAAAATTCTACCTATCCATATCCAAACCACAATTCTATACAATTCAAACAACTATATTAAAGTCCTTTAACCTCATATTACCATTTAATGTCAATTTAAGAAAAGTCAATAAAAGTCAACATAACACTTACACCACTTTCTAACCCTAATAACTACTCAAAATCATCGCTAATCCCCTCACCGATACTCATATAACATTTCTATACCATAATAAATTCAAGATCTAAAAGTCAACTAAATGCAAGGAAAGTCAACTCTTCAAAAACTCAAGAAATAACCCAAAAGATTCGATCTTTCTTACCTAGATGTGATGAGGATGACGAGGAGAAGATGATTCACAAGTTTGTTCTTGATTTTAGGCTTACAATCGGTAGAAATGAAGAAAAAATTGGTGTGATGGACGACCATTTCCCGCCCTAAGAGAAGAAGAAAAGAAGAAAAAATGAAGCTGTGGTAAAAAATGATTTAAGATAAGGATAAAAAGGTCCCGTGTCCGTACAAAATATCTCTTCAGCACCTCACTCTCTCGCTCTGCTTAATTGCCTCGATTTAACACAATCCTAATATAAATTTAACTTCTAATCCTCAAATAATATTATACCACCTCGATTACAACTTTTAAAATCTAAATACCGAAACGAAGACTACCAACCGACGATTCGCCGCATCTCCAACGATTCAACTAAAAATTTCGATTCTCAAATACTCCACCGAGCAACTAGTATACTATTTCATAATATTAATACGGAACGGGTTATCACAGTCTACCCACCTTATAAAATTTCGTCCTCGAAATTTACATAAGACCCGATTTTTTTTTATCTTCCCAACTCGCCTTTCAATATGCTCTTATTACCGAATATCATGACATCTTGTCACCAAATCACATTTTTCCAACATAACCATAATCATCGTGCGTCATATAGCCCAACTACGATATACGTCCTCTCATATCCCATATTACACTAACACCCATCAATTCATATTTTATTATGTTATCAATATCATAAATCAACCATCATTAATACCACTCAAAATCAATATACATATAACAATCGATATCACCAGATCCGTCATAATTGTGGTCATAATATCACCGTTGTTGACTTTCGATTCATTAATATGCAACTAAATTCTTATCAAAAACCCTAATTATCAAATTATTATTATCGATATCTTGGTATTTGTATACAAGAAATACACCCAAGGTTTCAAAGATACAACTAACATATAATACATATCATCGTATAACCCCACTCATTTCTAATGCTCCCACATATATACTCTAAAACATCATCATAAGATAAATACATTTACCTTAACAAACTTGGTACATATTAGTTCACTTTTACGATATAGTAACAATATCGCCACTCATCAATACATTATCACTAAACACTTCATATGGGTTTGCCATTTACTATTCTCATACCATCATGATTTCCTCATCATCGTGATAAAGCCAATATCGTGGTTTGTTTTTTTTTTTTTCCCTTGCACCTTCATTTACGAGACAACACCATGTCATAAATACAAATATCTGAACTATAAAGCACATTATTATCTCAATTTCACCATAGCATATATACTCTAGGCTCACGGTTAACATCATATATTTCTGGGCCTTTACCATGATTTATCAACATCCGATTTCCCTACATGATAATTCCAACAACATGCATATATATATATCATCCATGCCATAAATGTTAACCGATCATTCACACCACTCACTTGATAACCCTTTATCGTAACAACTCACATTAGCTCAATAGTCAATATCCCTCTTTTCATAATCTCACTCCAATGTCTCAGCTTTCTAGTCTAGTTGAAAATTTCAATCTACCATATTCTTTGACATCGTTACTTCATTATGAACTTCATATCAAAGAAGTATCGTTAACGTGTTTCTACCAAAATTGTTAAGACATTAACGGCACCGACTTCATACCTTCTTTAGTCCTCCTTCCAGATAGTACTTGTATTTAATCCTAATTCCTCGCTCACTTGGCCATATTATCGCATCCACCCAATGCCATTCCTTCATTAATTTAACATCTCCGAAACTTATTCTCAATTGTAGTCATATCAAGTTCTATTCTTCCCTCAAAGTTCTTCATCACTCATTGTAGCCATTTTCCTTTCCTCCCATCTCATTTCCTTTAAAGACAATATTAGAACTCAACATCTCTTCAATAGCTTCCACAAGCTTATCCTAACATCAAGCCAAAGTTATACTAACAAGAGCAACTTCTCTCTTACTTAAATTATCATCTCTCATAACTCAGTTCATCACATGCCTTATACCTCATACAATAGTCACTACTTTCCGACAAGGCCTTTATAATCAATACATAATATTTCCAAATATTTGTCCTTGAATTCATTTAATTCCACTGTATTCTAATTGACCGACTCGCTTTTATTATTACACACCCACAAACTATTGCCAACATCTTCGACTACGTCCTCATGACCATTACCAAACTACGTGATTCTTATAATCAGTTTCCACATCAACTTTTATACTACACTTCACATAATGATTCAACTCACAGAGAAAACTTGTAGATCTATTCAGAATAATTCAATTATTATTCTTATTATGATTCTCCAAATCCATCATCCAATCATAAGTATAAATTTTTTTTTTTTCAAAGATCCTCTGTGAGTTGCTGGGTTAACTAATTCTTTCTTCCTCTCATTAACATACCAATTATTCTCAAGCCACACACCTCAAAACTACCAAGCTCACAAAGATACCACCACGACGAAGCCCATTCTCACAATTCATGTTCTCAATTATGTGCTAAACATCATATTCTACTTCACACTTGTTAATATCTATCACCTCGGAATTTGTCAACCTTCTCATCTACACTGCAGTCCATTAATTCAAATCCTTAGAACTAACATTACGTATCACCATCATTAGTTTCCATCATGTTATTCCTTTAAACAAAAAAATTCATTTATGACCCGATAATAACCATCATATTTTTCTTGGCTATGTGAGATCCCAATATTCATCAGACACCTGCTACTAATTCCCACCCATTTCATCGTTAGTCCAACTTTCTCCTGAGAGAGTCGGTATTTCAAATCTTATAATTTATTTAGACCCGGCTATACCCTCAACTCATCCTTAAAAAATTTATCCTCAACTCTTTTGGAATCGGAACACAATCACATTACTTATTTGTAAACTATTATGATATCCAAACATTTTACCCTTATCATTCAACCATAATCAGATAATATTCTGCTCAAGAAATCATCATTCCTTTTCTCATACCTTTTCCTCGATTTACCGACAAACTAAATGCACCATTGGCAACTGATGTTCCAACTATTATTAGCAATTCGGTATTCCTTAATCTCATACTTTCTTTCTTTCAATTCATAAATCAAGCATAACTCCATTTATCCTATACCAAAGATAACATATACCCACATATCATACCTTCCTGGGCTGGCTCTATTATGACGCGATTATACACAACTTCACTACAGATTAACAACCACCAAAAAATCTCGCTTCGACTTCCAATCCCAATCACAAGTTCTCAGAATTCCCAATTCCCCTATCATCATCGCCTTTTAAATACATCAAGATTCCGCCAAGATCCTTATTTCATGTACCATTCAACAAAGAAAACATCCAACTTCATCATGATTATTTTAAGAATAGTTTCACAATTCGGCATCTGAGTTACATAACACACTTTCTTGCAAAAACAACTCATCTAGCTCTCTACTCTTAATGCATTGTTTCACAAGAGGTCACACTCTTCCATCAGCATCCGTACCTTCCAGTCCTGTTTAACTCCAGATATCAACTAATTTCTCCTCAGAATAATTCCTTCCTTCCCGACTTACTAACCCAATCGTTATCGATTTTTTTTTCCGTCCCATCTAAATAGCCTATTAATGTAGTACTACTAAAGTTACCTTATTTCCCCCAGAGTCCCAAAATTTCTTTTTTTTTTCCCACTTACCCTCCAAGCAACACCACAACTTAAGCAAACATAAACTTCAAAATAAAAAATCAACTAAAGACTACCTCCTTATCCTAACTGCTCAGCTATTACTAAATCCAACTTCATATTCAACCTAATATAATTTGCATACTTAATTCCACCAATACCAATTTTTTTCCAATATTTCTACTCAACATATTCCAATACATCTAGATCGATAACCCTCAGCACAATCAAATCTAATATCATTAATGAAAAAAATTCCTACTTCAGCCTTATCCTCAATTCCCTTTAGTATCCATCGAAGAATTTTAATATCAACCTGTCATTTATTTACATCCTCTTCTTGCCTCTCATATTCATACATCGACAACAAGATTCATTAACTCACTTCATCTTCAATGAAAAGCCCATCCCGATATCGCCAACTAAATTAATCCTCTACTCCCAACACTCGTCCAACTATCACAATTATCACCAACACTCTTCCACCAGCTTATTTGTACACTGATTTAATCTCACCCATCTACTAATCAACAACTTTATACCATTAATCACCAGATACTCCTTAATACTCTTAGATTTACATAAACACCTCAAATCCACTCAACAACCTCCAACTTCATTATAGATTTCTTTCAAACATCTTTTCTGCATCTCCCTTTCTCCCCACTGTACCCAACCACTATCCATATCTTAATGTCTCAATTCCAAACTTTTTCCGAGTTCACATCCTCTATAATACCGTTATCCAAATAAACAAAATTCAATCTAAATTCCAATTAACCGGGGAATCCGTATAAACATCATCATATTCATCAAATTCTATTAACCGCCGAATCATGTCACCAGAATAATAAATACCATCCATCTCAACCTTCCTCATGTTTCATAATTAGCCTGGGACTAAAAATCTTCCGTGTGGTATCCTCAATACACCCATCAACTAGTAAGAGAAATTCAGACTCCATGTTAAAGAGTCGACATCACCACCACTCTGACCATCTTACACCAGCACATAACCACACAGATGCCCATAAAATCAAACCAAGCTCTCAATACTAAATCAGATCGATCATGTGTCGTCATTTCGAGACAGCTATCAATAACTAGATATATCAGCCAATTGATCAATAATAATAAACATAAAAGACTCTATTCGACATTAATAATAAAATACACTTTTGTCATTTTAATTCAACAACACATACAATAAAAGAACTAACAACATAATACAAATTACCTTAATTATACAACTCAAAGATACATGAACTGCAACACAACATAGGAAAGTATGACAACCGTACTCTAATGAAATACAATACCCAAGTCACACACAACACAACAAAAGTGGAAATGATCACGAGGAATTCATGCCACCACCGCCTCATTATCTATCATCTTCAATCCGCACTCTATCAATGCAATCTCTCAACAACTCAAGGATCAACCTCTAGAATCTACCATGTAAGTTTAGAGTCACGTATGGTTTAGTGAATACAAATACCTGTCAGTATTTGGTCCTTAAAGACATGTTATATTCATACTTATATAAATAATATATGCTTATACATCAACCAGCTACACAATTAATAACCACTACTCACATGTAATCCTCTTTATACGACGTTACATAAAAACTATATTATTCCACGTCATAACAACGCATATTCATTCAAGTAAAACAAGCCAAGACAGCATCAAACGGTGAATACACTCAAATAATACACACACGAGAATCCACCTCCAAATACACACATACAATGGTGAACCCACCTCCAAATAATACACACAATGAGAACCCACCTCCAACACATACACATACGAGAATCCACCTCCACATAACTCCATTTAGGCCTCCACCTCCATCCTCCCGACCGAGGCTACACCTCAACGCATATCACACCAAACCTGCAACCTAATAACATGCACACTACACCAAACCTCCTGGGTCACTACCGCCCGTTAAGTAACAATAAAGCAATCAAACACATCAAGACACATCATTAAATATCACGTACTTGGCCAATAAAATCTTACATAACAATAATCATATTCACAATTCATCCCCATGATATAAAATCATAATCACTAATATCGCATGCATATGAATCAAAATCTCAATTTCTTTCCTTGCTAACATAACCTGCAAAAATCAATTATTTCATCGTATGAATCATAAATCAAAAGTTTACACAAGTATCAATCATAATCTACAATATACATACGCAGAATAATCCCAAGATAATACATACAAAATATATAATATAATATATATTTAAAGGTCCTCTATCGTGAGATTTGTGACTACCCGAGCCCAAAAGCAAGTAATCATAACTCTCAAGAATCCTCATGCTGTATCCGCGCCAACTCCTATTCAGTTAATTTATACATTATAATACATCTCGTAGAATAACCTCTAACATCTTATATATCCCAGCTGCTATACCACGTCTCACGACATTCAATTTACAACTCTTAGCAATCATCCTATCCCTAAAATTGATATACCCTTCTAACATTCCAACATAACTACATTCCCAATATTCGGTCATTACCTTATTACCCCAACAATAACACCTTAAATACATTTTAACCAATCCAACAATCAATTGACAACCAATTAATCCATTAAATACAACCTCCAATTCAATCACGAAAGGCTATACGAACTTTCCCCAACTTTCTCAACTAGAATTCCACCTGTCCATATCCAAACCAATTCTATACCCAAAACAACTATATTAAAGTCCTTTAATCTCATATTACAATTTAATGTCAATTCTAAAATAATAAAAACAACATAACACTTACACTACTTTCAATTTCACACCACTCAAAATCATTGCTAATCCCTCACCGGCTACCTTAAGCAACATTTCTATACTATAATAAATTGAAAATCTAAAAAGTCAACCACAAATGCAAGTGAAAGTCAACTTGTCCCGCTAGCCATCCCAAGAGATTCGATCTTTCTCTTACCTAGATGCTGGAGGATGCATTTAGGAGAAGATGATTCACAAGTTTGTTCTGATTTTAGGCTACACCCATGGCAGAGAAACTAAGTTAAAAATTCGAAGTAGACATCATTTGCCCTAAGAGTAAGAAAGAAAAACAAGTTTTAAGAAATGCATGAGAAGATAAGGATAAAAAGGTCCTGTATCTGTACAAAATATTCAAGCACTCCTCACTTTCTGCCTCTGGCTTAATTCTGCCTCGATTTAACAACAACACAACTCTCTAATATATAAATTTAACTTCTAATCCCCAAATAATATTATACCACTCGACAATACAACTTTAAAATCTAAATACCTAACGCACTAACAACCTAGATCGATCACGCATTCCAACGCATTCAACTTCGAAAATTTCGATTTCTCTAAATACTCCACCGAGCAACTAGTATACTATTTCATAATATTAATACGAACGGTTATCACAATGACGTGGCAAGTCGAAAGTCAAATACAAAGTTGACTCGGTCGACAAGCATCAACCGACTCGACTACTGATCGAAGTCGATTTCACAAACTCTGCATTTAATCTGTATGTCGGGATCAATTCTAATTCGCTGGTTGACTGGGTTTGATTGGTCCAAGAGGGTTTACGCCGTCAAGCCGATCCGATTGGCTCTTCTGGCTTATTTGGCCTCGACACTTATGTTTTAATTTCAAATTCCGTAAATGCACTATTAAATTCGCTTATTAAGCTTCAATTCTAATTTTGGCTTTAAACCAAAACTTGATAATTGACTTAATTAATTATTTTGATAGATTTTATAATCCTTAAATTGATATTATTGATTTAAATTATATTTTGAATATAATTATAATAATAAATTCAATTGTTAATTATTTTGAATAAAATTCTAAATTAAATTAGGATGAGGGACTTGTTTTCTAAATGAGCTAAAATAAATTGTGAAATTATTTTATGCTCGGTTTTGCTCAAATTGATATTTTGATATCAATTAAAATTGTATTGAGTCAATTTTAAGTTGAAAATTGGTTCAATCAATTAAATTTAACTATTTTAATTGTTCCAATTTGATTGAAGGAAGTTTTTAATTGAGATTTTGAATCTAGTTAAAACTTAGATAATTATTTAACTATATTTAAATAATTCTAATTTGATTGCATCATTTTAATTAAATATTCTAATATAGTTAAACTAAGAGTATAATTTAATTAAATTTCTAATATCGATTAGAATTATTTGAAATTATCATGTTAATTGATTTTTTTAATTAGAAAGTTTGAATTATTTGATAATTAAAGTTTTAGAGTAACATATTATCTTGAATTAAATGGTGTAAAATTAATAAATAGTATTTTTCGAAAATACTAATTATTTAATATTAAATGATAATACACTTAAAATATATTTTAAGTGATATGTTTGAATTAAATTCAACTATATGTTTTACACGTATTTTTCAAAAATATCAATTGTTTAATATTAAATGTTAATATATTTAAAATACGTTTTAAGTGATATATTTGAATTAGATTCAAATAAATATTTTACACAGATGTAATTGAATTAGTTATTCAAATTGATAAATACTCAATGACATATATTTTAGATATGCCAGACCTATACATTCGCTTTCCATCCATGCCATACATACGCCTAAATATAATTAGTTATTCATGTATAATATATGTCGAGATATATCACGGGATGCCACGGTACTACCGATACGCACTATTCGTATTTTGAAATACGCCTGTAAGTTATTATGCAGAAAACAACCAACCCATTAAGCCATTGACTAAGAATGACCCTGCATGTTAATTAGTTACCATTTAGTGTAAACGTGATTAATTAAAATACGTAAGCACTACCACCAGAGAGCCGGCCGAGATCAAGAATTAATAAAAACTCACAGAGTTAAAGAACTAGTTTAGTTTTAGATTTTCTCTTTTAAGTTAGATCACTAATCTCAAGATGTGTTATATTTAATCTTACGATCAGTCAAGAATATGTATTTTGGCTTGTTTGAATACGACGTCAAGATGATCACGTGGTATCATAAACATAACTAATCCCACTTTAAATTAAGTAAGATTACATTAACTCTAAAAATGAAAGAGTAGCCTCATTTAAGCCGCTGACTCAGATCAAGTATCGTGATCATACTTTGGGCTGCCTAACGGAAGGCGATACGATTCCCAAAAGTGCACGATTGCTATAAACATCCATTCTACTCTGCTGCCTCAAGACAATCGTTACTTATATTTTCAAGTCATATGATTGTCTGGCTGACAAAAGAGGTCACTAATATAGTTTAGGATGATAAATAAATATTAAGTTTTAAGTTTTATCTTTGCATATTAAGTTTTATCTTTGCACTATGACAAGAATTCATGACCTATTAAGTTTTATCTTTGCATATAGTATTTATGGCATCCTTTATACGTGTATAGTCTAATTATTCATTATATGAGCATTTAATGTAAATTATTACGAATGTGTAATCAAGATAACAACATTCTTTAATTTGACTTACAACTCGAAATGAGAACTCAACGCCTCTATTAAAAAGTTAAGAATGTATTTACATACCGAATAAAAGACATTTAAATAATGTCATTCTTTTTGTATATTATTCATACTAAGAACTGTAAATCCTACGCTCAATAATACAAAGCTTACGACAGGATTTTGGAATCTCAAATCAAAGATTGTTATGTGAATAATATACTATATATTATTTGCTATCCATCCTCTTTATACGGTATTAGCCATGTATTCTTTGACCGAATAAAGCCGATGACGCCAATAAGAATATATCTGTGATATTATCTCTCATTTATCATCATGTTTCAACTCGATGCATTTTTCAGTTCATCTAAATGAAAATATTAAGCCTATGGTTCTTGCCATCAATAAGCGACAGCTCTATTCTTTGTGTAATAACATAATAAGCGACGATGTATGTTTTCAAATTTCAATGTATCCAAGAATGAATTAGTAATAACAAAGTTGCTTAAAAAAGTGCTCTCTAGAAATTCTCCCGCCTAATTTTTCAACCTTACGACTTCAAAAAAAAAAAAGTGGGAAAATTAACCTTCACTCCGATCGTGTTCCCATGGATTCTAGTGGGAAAGCAGTCGGGGCGGTGCATCTAGTGGCGCCGGTGATTGAGTCTGAACGTGTCCCTAACCTGGGTCCATCAAATTTGACTAGTTCTTATGCAGAAATTGTGAAAGTGAAATAAAAAAAATTGCCTCAAACTTACCTATATACCGCCTGCGATTGTTGATGGTAAAGTAGTTGTTCAATACAAGTCAGCAGATGTATTGCCTAGCTTCAATAAGTGGAATTCAGTCGTGTTTGGATATGTGATGGGTTTAAATTCCTCATTTGGAGCTATGGATAAGTTTGCTAAAAGTAAGTGGGCTGAGTTTAATTTTGAGGAAATGTTTCGATTTATGACTGATGAGGATCGTGACAAGATGCTTGAGAGAGGTCCTGTAGGAAAAATTTAGTTGTAGTAAAACATAAAATCATTTTTAAAACATGTAAAAATATCAGATGAAGTCGTGTCAGACACTTTTGCTGACATGTAAAAATACCACATGTAAAAATGTTTCGATCAGAATTTCTTTTGCTAGACTTTGTGTTGAGGTTGATGCCAGCAGACCTTTTCCAAATGAAGTTCCCCTGGTAAATGAGAGGAAGGAGGAGTTTATGCAGAAGGTCATCTATGAGTATGTGCCTAATGTTTGCAATCATTGCAAATTGTTTGGGCATGAAGATGCCTATTGTAAATTTGGGGGTAGAGCTGTAGTGAAAGAGAAGGTCAGTAATGTTCAAGTGCAGCAGAAATGACAAGTGAAGCACGTCCATTGTTGCGGAGCAACTTCCGGAGCAAGATGTTGTTGTGGATAGTATTGTTGAGGCTGTTGGTGTCGCTCACAACCAGCAAGAGGTGAAAATATCTAATCATTTTGAGGTGTTGAGTCAGCAGGAAGCTCTGAATAAAGGAGTTAAGATGAAGCAATTGGATCAAATTGTGAGCTCGACTCAAGCAGGGAATTCAGCAACAAAAAAAATTACAAATCAGAGGGTAAAGGGGATGGCTCCAGGAAAAGTAGCAAAATACAGGGTAAAGACCCTCCTCCATCCTCTTAATATGTATATCAAATTCTGGAATGTTCGGGGCCTGAACAGCCCTGATAAACAAAAAATAATAATAAAAAAATGTTCTAAGTTTGATATAGTTTGTATAATAGAAAACAAAGTTAAAATTGATAAGTTCAATACTGTTTTCCTTAATATACTGTTCCTAATGAGGTGGGAAGAATTTGGATTGTGTGGAGGCCTGAGCTCATTACTATCAAAGAATATAGCAAGTCCAGTCACCATATTTTATGTCATGTTGAGCATTCATGTCATAAAGATGATGATTTCTTTCTTACTGCTATCTATGGAAGTAATGATAAGAATGTGAGGAAACAGTTATGGTCTCAATTTTGCCTAGACAAAAATGTTCTTAATGCTAAGCCTTGGTTGGTGGGAGGAGATTTCAATGCCATCAGATCAACTGAAGAAGCCAAGGGTGGAAATCTGCCTGATAGAGATGCAATAAAGGATTTCAATAGTTTCTTAAGGGACACTGAACTTGTTGATATGTCACATGAAGGATGTCGATTCATTTGGTGTAGAAATTGGGAAGAGCGAAGTTTGCTGAGAGTCCTGGATAGAGTGGTCTGTAATGCTAGGTGGGTGTACCAAATGAGTACTTGTACTGTTAATATTCCTGCAGCTGATTATTCTGATCACTGCCCTATTGATGTGCTTGTCTATAACAATCTTCCTGGTGGTCCTAAGCCTTTTAAGTATCAACTCTTATTCAGAGTGTGGGAGGAATGTGTAGAAGGCAATAGTATGCAGGTGCTTGTTTATAAGATGAAGTGTTTGAAGAAGCATTTAAAACAGCTGAATAATGAGGCTTTCTCTAATATTTCAACAAGGGTCACGGAGAAACATCATGAGCTTGTGAATCTCAATGATGATATTTTTAATGGCAAAATCTTGATCCTGCTCTACTTAAAAAGGCTAAAAGTGTTGAGGTGGAGTACAATAGTTTGTGTGATGCTGAAAGGAAGCTATACAAGAGTAATGCTAGAATCACTTGGGCACAGGATGGAGATAGTAGCACCAAGTATTTTCATGCCTGTATGAGAATGCATCATTCGAAAAGCAGAATTACATCAATACAAAATGAGGGAGGCATTTTGGTACATGATCAAGAGGAAGTGGCCAAGGTTGCTGTCAATTTCTATAAGGGGTTATTTACTGAGCCTAGTATGCAATATGTGGATTTGAGCCATATTCATAGTTTTGCTCATAGAGGTATTGATGAGGCTGATCAAACAATGCTTGCTGCTTGTGTCACTAATGATGAAATTGAGAAGGCCACGTTGAATCTAAAGGGAGGCAAAGCCCTAGGTCCTGATGGATATCCTATGAAATTAATTAAGGACACATGGGCTATAATAGGTAGAAGTGTCATTGATGGTGTAAAACACTTTTTCATGACTGGTCAAATGCCGAGATCAGTCAATTGCACTGCACTATCTCTTATTCCCAAAGTGCAGAAGCCCCTGGAGATGAAGCAATTCAGGCCCATAGCATGTTGTAATAGTTTATACAAGATCATAACCTCGATCGTAGCCACTAGATTGAACAGTGTTCTGAGCAAAATTGTTGGAATTCAAGAGACTGCCTATGTTCCAAACAGGAGAATTATAGATGGAATCCTTCTTATGCAAGAGATGATGAATGGATATCACAAGAAATCTGGAAAGCCTCGATGTGCCATTAAAGTGGATATCATGAAAGCCTATGACACTGTGAGATTGGGATTTTCTCTGGTATATTTTAAAGATGAAGCAGTTCCCTGACAGATTTATTTTTTGGATCAAGCAATGTGTTGAGAAGGCTTGGTTTTCTGTATCTCTTAATGGAACTTTGCATGGATTCTTTTCTAGTTCAAGAGGGCTTAGGCAGGGGATCCTCTATCTCCCTAGCTGTTCATAATTGTTATGGATGCTTTTAACTCCTTGCTACTACACAATATTCAAATCAATGGATTTGATTTTCATCCTAAGTGTGAAAAGCTGCAGTTGACTAATGTGTATTTTACGGATGATCTCTTCTTGATCTCTGGAGCTACTGTCAGGTCTTTCAAAGTTATTCACAAGACTTTGGATGAATTTGGGAATATGTTTGGTCTGAATCCCAACCTGGATAAGAGTGTCTGTTTTTTTGCTGGTACCTCAGATAGGAATATGGACAAGCTGAGCAGTATTCTGAACATATCTATTGGTGCTCTGCCAGTAAGATATTTGGGAGTTCCTTTAACTACGTGGCAGTTAAGAGCTAGTGATTGCAGGAGGCTTATTGACAACATCAAGAACAAAATTGATCAGTGGAAACACAGACATGTTAGCTATGCAGGCAGAGTTACTTTAATAAACTGTCTTGTTTGGTATCACGAATTATTGGGCTCAATGTCTATTTCTGCTCAATGTCTATTTTTGCCTATTGAAGTTTGTAATGAGATTGAAAAGCACGTTAGAGCTTTCTTATGGTCTGGCTCTAATCTAAACAAGTACAAATCCAAAGTAGCTTGGGCTCAGGTGGGAAAGAGAAAGAAAGAGGGTGGGCTGGAAATTAAGAGACTTCATGAGTGGAACCAAGCTTGTATGTGCTTCCATATCTGGAATCTCTGTAGTATGAAAGAAACCTTATGGGTGCAATGGATTAATACATACAGGTTGAATGGTTGTAGTTTTTGGAGTTTGTCAGGTAAAAGCACTGACAGATGGGTATGGAGGAAGCTTATAAGACTCAAGGATTTTATCAGGCAACACATCACCATCAAGATTGGAACTGGGGAGAATTGCAACTTCCTTTTTGACAATTGACATCCTCTTGGTCCTCTTAACAATGTTCTGACAAAGGAGGTAAGTGCTCTTAGAATTGGAGACTCAGATAGTGTGGCTGATGTTATAAACAATGTCAAGGTTCATGGGAGAAGAAACACTAGTAAATGGCTTGATATTCTGAATGGAGTTCCTAGGCTGAATAGAGACAGAGAAGATAGCATGTGTTGGGATGGTAGAAGTTATTTTAACTGTGGTGAGTGCTGGGAGAGTTCTAGGATGGAAAATGAGGTTGTTAGCTGGCACAAAATTGTATGGAATGCCTGGCTCGCCTGTGTCAAAAGACTTCCTTCGAAGGACAGGCTTAGGCAATGGCATATTATTCATGACAACAAGTGTGAGTTTTGTGATAAAGATGAGAGTTTTTCACTTTTATTTTTTCAGTGTTGCTTCACTAGAGAACTATGGAGGAAGTTGTTAATGTATGTACATCTCTATCATGAACCTGGAAGCTTGCAAGATGACCTAAAGTTCATGGAACAAAATTGCAAAGGGAGAAGCCTCAAAAGCAAGTTAGGCAGACTTGTTTTCTGTGGGGTCATTCACTGCATTTGGATGGAAAGGAACAGAAGAATTTTTTACAAGAAGAAGTGTGATGTTGAAACTCTCTTGTTTCAATATGTAAATAAAACAAGAGATAGAGTTCACAGTTGGAGAAATGTACCTTATACAAAAGCAAATTGGCTTAGCTGTTTAGAATGGGGATTTCCCCTCTCCATTCTCAAAGTTTAACTGTTTTACAGGGGTATTCCCCGTTGTTTTGATGTATATTTTCATCTTTTAAAATAAAAGTTCACGTTAAAAAAAATTACTTGAGATGAGTGACTTGTTTCACTCCATTCAAGCATAAGTAAAGGGGATGTAAGTATACTTGAGAAATAGAAAGTAAGGATTCTTGGAGTCTACTACCTTAAGTAAAATGTTATCTGATGCTTAATAATTAAGCTACACCACTCGTGTAACTATTTATTTGACTTACATATTCTCGAAGTATGTACGACAAATAAAGTAATAGCATTGAAGGAGAAATAAGTGATCCTAGTTGAGGAAATCGTTTTCAAACTGTGATTACATTTTGCTTGGAATCTTTCATCTAGAATGATTTGATTCTTGAGCATCGTTGTTGAATTACCTTGACATGAATGACTCAAATAGTTGAGCTATACATTCATGAGTTATATTCTACAAGCATGTCTTGCTGATGGAATGCAATTCAACTTCTTTTCTTAAAGAAATAAGTGACGGACACTATCTAAGGATACTCATAACATTGTGACCCTAAACTAGACTTCGATGTTCTCATCTTAGGAAGATGGACTGAGTCAACTCTCGCTAGATTTAGTGGGAGGGTGACAAATCTTAGGCTGATAACGATTGTCTCGACAAATACACGCCAATCCTAAGAATCTACAAATCGACAATAACATGAAACTATCCATGATTATAAGGTATCGGATTAATGAATAGAATCATTCAGAATGAGATTCCACAATGCATTTAATTTTTATACGATGTGGGCGACATAAATATAAGAGAATGTATTAAACCCGATTCAAGTACATAAACGACTTTCTATTTCCACATTTAAGAAATTCCGCACTTACCTTAATACAGATCATTCATAACAGTATGAATGAATCAGACTCTTGCAAATGATTGTAAGAAATCATTTGATATGAAATACAAAGATCATGAACAAGTATAGACTATGTTCAGATCTATTTCATAAGTTTTCTTCTAGTTATAAGACGTTAGAGAATGGATGTTCCTAAGTAATGATTCTATGTGAATGGATAATTTGACATCTCAGATTCTATCAGGAGTGTGCTAAATGTTCCTAGTAATTGATATTTCTGTACCTACATCTTAAAACTATAAATGAAAACTAGTATATTGATAATATTCAAATTATGAAATTTAGATATTTGCATATAAAAGGAGTAGGATCTTCTTTGCAGAAAGAAGATGAACTAAGAGTTCAAAAGGTCAGTGGAAGCTTAACGACAGATATCATTGTATGTCTGTGATATACATAGTTACTAAGGAAAAATGATTCACCATATTTGAGTTGCCGATGGTATGGTCGTAATCCGCTACCTTTGAAAGGAGATCCGTGTCCGCCGATATACAATGTAAGCTTCGATATTACAATTATAGATGATAAATGTTATGGAGTTTAAAAGTGAATAAACTGTGTACTAGACAAATTCCTCTCGCTTGAACCCGACATGTCTAATGAGGGATCTTTCTCCCCACTTGCATCTCATATAGAATGTCACGCTAACTATTATCGTATCAATTCCTCGAAAAGTTGCGAATTCTTATGAGTAATACTCCAAGTAATGGAAAGACAATTGAGGTATTAATGAAATTGTTCGGGGTTAGTTCTAGAAGATCAATTGTTGATCCTTTGACAATGTTCAGTTATCGAACTAAATAAACTTTATGGTAATTGTGGAAGTAGTTCCAAAAGATGTACCATAGTCGATACAAGCAAGATTCTATCACCCATAGGGTAATATAAGAAGTTGAATCTTGATGATTGCTACCTTGACAATAAAAGAGTTTGACTGTTGAAGATAACATAAGAATATGAAAAGACTTGGCTAGTATATAAGATATATGTCCATGACTCAAAATTTGAGGAAGAAGGTATGGGGCCGGTCATGTTCTAAACATGATGAAAACCTATAGACATGTAACCATGTCATATCTACCCATATCAAGTTAGGCTTTAACGCCTCTACATCATGAATTTTTGATATATGGATGTAAAGACTATTCTTTTGAAGGATGGTTAAAAGATGATGACACGATCATTGTGTTTACATGTCCTAATGGACCTAATACATGTAGGTTTTCAAGATCTACTTACATAGTTAAGCTAGCATCTTGAAGTTGTTTTCTCTTGAATGATTAGAATGCTTGATTCTATCAAAAGGGAAAACTTGAATGATGCCTGATTCGGTAGGAGAAAGCTCATTTTTAATTTTTTCCGTAGACTTGTTTGAATATATGCTTCTTATTCAAAAGCAAGTTTGCCTTATCATTTGTTATTGAACAAAGATACTGTTATTATTATATTAACAAAATTGGTTCCACCAGTACAAGGCATTTTTCCGGGAGAGGTTCTTTGGCTTAAGGATTCAAACAAGAAATCCTCCGAAAATGCGAGATTGCTTGTCCCTAACTGTGTGTCCAAAGAATCGGGAACCAAATCATATAGACTGATTTGTCCGATCATCACTTGGATTAGAAGGAGTATGATTATCAACTTAATCAATCACATATGGATGTGCATGTCGTAAAATGCTGTTCGATCGGATGACTGAATTTGAACGCCGTGAGAAACTTAGAAGGTAGTATATTTGTGTCCTAAAGTGTTTCTCATGTAACTTATGTTAAACGACGATTCTTAGACCTCGCGTGACTCCGGACATTTCACTTTACATGAGTAATGTTCTTGACCGCCTAAACGCCTTCCATAACATGAGGATTATAATAGACTTGAGTTATGTACATAAGTGTCGCTGCGGAAATCTTCGTACATAAGACGATTGTACAACCGGATATAATCTGCTAGATTTCCCTCGAGCATTCGAGAATTAATAAGGATTATGACGCGCATCTCCGCATGATTTGAATCAAATTAATTCATACACCCATGAAAAGAACATATGTAAGAGTTTGGTGACACAAATCTTATCATAGGTTGACTGTTAGAAATCGAGTGGAAGGGATCGTTTAAGATAATCGGTTAATTAAGAATCTACATAAAGAATCGCCCAAGTATGTATTGGAGTGTTGGAAATATTAGATATTAGAACTCATAAATATGTCCGTTGAACAATTTGATTGTACAACAAATTTACTTACATTTAATTATATTTAAATAATATAAGTTCAGATATATGTTCGATTGTTAGACAATTGACATGTTAGGATTAACTCATATTGACATTAAGGGTTATGATGACTCATAATCTATATATTAATATAGTGTTCGGTTAACATAAATTAATATATTACTCTTTGACAATCGAAGTCTAAGAGGTCACACAACAACAGATCGAATTAACATGTAAATTATAACTTCCGTGGTTAAAGTATAATTATAAGAAAATATCAAATAAATTCGAATTGTGGAATTTCACCCCATAGCACGCAAACCGAGAGAAGGAAGGAGGTCGGATTCTAGAATCTTCTTCTTACAAGGAGTTCTAGAATCTTCTTCTTATGGAGGTGGTAGAATTTTGCCATAACTGTTGAAGTGCTTAAATTATACCAAGGCTGGTAAGCCTGGCAAAGCGGGCTCGAGTCGGGTGAAATAAATTGTTCATTCATTATCCATCTTGCAGCATAAGCAAAAACCTTTCTCCTTTTCCACCCTCTTGTTCTCCGACTATTAGAGAAGAAAACACTAGCTTTTTCTTCCTCCTAAATTGCTTGTTCACTTTAATTGTTCCAAAGAAACCGAATGAAGTGGTTCGACCAATCGTCAAGGACTATTCTAGAGACAACCTACGCTGGGTTGTTCGAGCCTCCCCTCGAGTTTATTCCACCCAACTTCAAGGTGTAAGGTACATTTCTCCGATTAAATTATTGCTTTTATAATCTTATATAGAGTTCCTGGTAAGCGATTTATATAATTTTTATGGTAATCCGTAAGACCCAACAGTTTCTGTATAATTTCAAATGATTTATCAAATAGAAATTCCTACAAAGTTTTACTAAAAGTCATTTTTATAGGGTATGGTAGATTATGTTTGAGAATTGAAATATTTATAGGCTTGAATTTCATTCTTCTGATGGGTGAATATGAATTTATTAAATAAAATATACTAACAATTTGACACACGTGACGCATGTAAAAACTAAATTTGGATTTTCATTTGAAGAAATTGAAAAATCACTATAAATTCAGAGATTGTCAGTCAAAATCACTATCAATTCATACAAAATTTGATTAAAAGGTTTTGACAGCTCATCTACCAAGAGCATTTATAGTCTAATTTGTGCAATTGACTAATCGCTTACCAACAACATTGATCTTATTACCAACAATTGAGTTTCTAATACTATTCTTGAAAGCGTTTATTTAAACCCAAAATAAGTGTTATCCAAGCTCATTTCTATAGTAGTGGAGACACGTGAACTACAAACGACTTGTCCCGCAACGTGCGCCAGGTGTGCTGCAATGGGTAGTTTGTTTTTCCTTTATTTAAAAAAAATGATATGGTTGTAGTATAGACATGCAACATGGGGTAATATGACAATTTTAACCCCTATAAGATAGATAACTAATCAGATATTTTCTGTCTATCCCACAAATTTTGTCAACTTTTTTTATAGTTATAATCTAAACTCTCGAATCTTAAATATATTTGTTTGTGCTTATATTATTTTATAAAAAATTTCAAATTCGAAAGAGTTTCAAATATATTTTTCATTGATATAGTTTTCTATCAAGTATTACACAATACAAAACAAAATATCTACTGGCCAAAGTTCAAGAGATAACAAAGCTCGTTAGACACCATGGATTTCGAGGAGATATGATTGAAAGTTTTAAAATGTAACGTAATTTTTAAAGTAAATCAAATAACTACCTACACCTATTCTCTTTATATAAAGTATAGATATAACTAAAGTCCTACCGCTCTTTTAATGATAGTGGACGCCGCCTTTCTTTGGTAAATATACTAAACCTATATTCCTTACCCCTTCTTTTATCGTCCTTTTGAGCCCTTTGACATAAAATATTATTTTTATTTTTATTTTCTTGTTTAATTTATTAATTTAATCCTTTAAATTTATAAAATAGTATTTTATTCTCCCATCATCATTTGATAATTAGATATTAATCAATGAAAAATTTAAGTTTACCATTTTAATTAATTTCAGGTACCAATTTTAATTAAAAGACAAGCCGAAACCCTTAATTGAATGTCACCATTAATAACTACCTTAATTAATGAAAAATTTAAGTTCACCATTAATAACCCTTAGTTTTCAATTTTCATGCATCCAATTTTAATTGAAAGACGAGCCGAAACCCTCTGGACCAGCCCATTTTGGAATCTGAGGCGGTTGTGGATAATATATCAGCTCAGACTGGACCAGTGGACTAAGCTCTATGCTGACTTATTCCTCAAACTATGATGACTTATTCCTCAAAATATGATCAATTGAAGAATATATATATGCCATTAATATCGGTATCTATTGAAGATCTACTCTATGAATGATTGGACTTGGTGTCGTTATGTCGTATCAAATCCACACTTAGTTAGTAAATATTATCAAGAAGACGCTGGATTTAAGCTTTTTTCTACATCTAGCACTTCACATCATATAACAATTGGTCAATGATAAGCTCGAAGTGGCAATTATGTTCATGGATTTGTCCAAGTGTTAAACTCATATGGTGCTACTAGATGTTTCACTTGCTTGAAGAGATATTATTTCTTAAAGATTGATCGTGATCAAGAAAGTATTGTGCTTTGAATTTGTTATGATTCGATCCGAAAAGTTGTGCAAATAAGTAAACTTTGTGATTTGATGAAGATCTTGTTTTCGACTAAAAGGTTTTTCTTAAAGATCAAGGTGTTGAGATTATGATAAGTTATGGAGTCGGTTAGGATTCGATTTATTGAGGAAAAGTTTTTGAGTCCAAATCAAATACTTTATTTATTGAAGACCATAGCCATAATGTGTCCTACACTATATAAGGAGCTCAAACACAAGCTATGAAAGCACGCCTCATATTATTATTCATAGAACGTGTTCTTGTATTTTGTGAGCCATCATCGAGAGTTTAGTGTACGCTGTTTTGTGTCAGAAGAATTCTCTAAAACTTCTAACTAATGTATGACTGATCATTGAGACATATAATTTGTTAAATTGTTGTAGGTCGAACACTGGAAGAGTGTTGACGTGCATGATAGAAGTTAGGGGGAGCCTAGACTTACTAGCTTATTTAGAGTAGAGTAGGTGAAAGTAGAATATGGTGTATTTGTATAAGTAATTGCATGTAATTTCTGCAAACATATAGTAGACTAGGCAGACTGCCCTAGACTAGGTGCTACATTGGCATGGAAATGGGTTGTCATATTGTGCGTCATTTTTTTATTGTCTTGCACTACTTTTGTGTATTGTTCTTACCAACTGTCCTTGACTGTTGGAGTCACTACTGGTCTCTATAGGAGTATTTTACCTTTTTAATTTGTATCAGATCAGATACTCGACACATAGAGTGAGATCTGGGTGAACAAATGGAAAGTATCAAAGAAGGAAGCTCGATCACACTTCCCCCACTGCTTGATGGAACAAATTATCCTTACTGGAAGGCCAAGATGACTGCCTTCTTGAAGTCTGTTGATAAAAAAAAAATATGAAAGGCTGTGTTAACTAGATGAAAATCTCCCATTGAGAAATATGATGAAGGAGTTATTGTGGTTAAGAAAGAGGTTGAATGGTCGGCAGTTGAAGAAGAATTGTCCCTGGGAATAACAAGGAACTTAATGTCATATTCTCAGGCCGTGGATGCCGAAGTATTCAAAATTACGCCTTGCTAGGTTGCAAAAGAAGCACGGGAGGTTTTCGGGAGACAACTCCAGAAGGTACCTTTAAAGAGGATGTCTAGATTTGTACACTGGACAACGAGATGGGAGACACCGAGAATGGAAGAAGATGAGACAATCTCTACTTACAACTCAAAAATCAAAGACATTGCCAATGAGTCCTTTGCACTTGGGGAAGTCAGCTTTGTAATGAAATTGGTTCGAAGGTGTTAAGAACTTTTCCCAAAAGATTTTACATAAGGTCACAACCATCAAACAAGCATAGGATCAATCAACTATGAAAGTTGATAAATTGATAGAAAATATCAACACCTTTAAGATGACATTTGACTCCACTGAGCCTAGTAAAAAGAAAGGAATAGCTTTAAAAAATGATAAGCATGAGGATCGGGAAGACCTCACAAAACCACGACCCATCTCAGAAAAAAACTTCAATAAAAATTTGAAACGCTTTAACTAGAAACCCTATTCTGGGCTGTATTAACTCGATGTCAACGACAAATAGATCCGATGTCGGGTGGAAAACTCCAACCGGAGGGTCAAACCGTAATAACCTGTTACAAAAAAAAAAATTAAATTAAATTTTCTTTCGGGCGCGGGACCCGGGAATAGTATAATTTTTTTCGATGATAATATTATTTCAGAAACTTTTGAGCCGAATTTCATTTATAATTTAAGAAGTCGCTTACGGAAGAATTTTATCTTTTAGAAATCGGGTTCGTGGAGATTTGGCACGATAATGGAGAATTAACCAACCTAACGGGACTCGAAGTTTTTTTAAATATCTATTCATACATATCCTCCACCTCATCATAATCAAACTTCATCTTCTTTTCCTCATTTTGGCCAAATTAAGCCCTCCCTTAAAAAAATTTCATTTTCCATTTCTCTCTTCAATTTTCGCGCAAACTCAAATCGGATTGTAGAATATTATTCTCCCCATCATTCTCTTCAAGTTAAGCAAAGAAATTTCAAGTCTTTCGAGATATTTCTTTCGTTTGACATAGTTGACTTTAGTTGACTTTTCCATAATTGAATTTTATGATAAGTCTTAGTTGGTTATGGGTTCCGTGGACGTATTTGAGCGAGGAATTGTGATTTGAGATCACAGGACGCATGGTCGAGTTGACTTTTTAGGTTTTCGGGTTGACTTTTATGGATATTTATAAGACTTTAAATGTATAGTGAGGTTATATTGGGACCTTTATTATAGTTGTTATGATGTTAAATTGGTGATTTAAAATTGATTAAAGGGGTGTTATGTCAAAAGTGTAAATCTAAGTCAGCTTATAATTGATATTTCGAGCATGATTGTTAATTATGGACTTGACGATACACAACTTATAAGTCGATTTGTGTTCTAGAAAGTCGAGAAGATGGAATTTAGCGGGAATCGATTGGTTGTGTCCGATGGATTATAATTCGATAGTTTATCCGGCCATGTTAGACCTGTAGATAGTTCCCCTAAGAGTTAGCTTATGTATCTTCTAGAACGCCGGCATAGTAGTAGGTCTCTCGGCTATACTCTCTCGGGTGTTGTTTAGGCGTTGATCGTGGAAAAGTGCCACTGATTGTTTTTCATGAAGGTTTTATAGAAGCAGCAGAGGCGAGTACTTATCTCACGGGTGCTTCAATGCACTCACTTTAAATCAGGTGAACATGTTATTATGATATGATTACGTGAGAAACGATATACACGTTATTATGATACGACATGGAGAACATATGTCATTGTGTTACGATTACGTGAGAATTATATACATGTAATTGTTATATGATTATGTGATTATATTTGATTTCAAGGTCTTGTCGGCACTTTATGATTTTTGTGGCCTGCTTGGGCGATCAGGTTTGACTTACTTTATCATGTAGATGTTTTAATGCTGCTTGGATATTGCTCGGGGAGTAGAGTAGCCGGTTATCGGTGAGGCGAATGGCTAGAGTTATCCATGACTTGAAAGCGACTTCAGTATCGTGGGGCACCCCTATAGTCGGGATTACTAGGATTAAAGCGACTCTCCTTCCTTTGCGTGATATGTGACACTATCGCCCTATACTACGGTATAACAGGCGGTTTGGCCCTATACTACTGCATACGCGCATGACTGCTTTTGATCGCTATTGCGCATCACGCGTGGCCCTATACTACGGTATAGCAAGGGTTTGGCCTTATACTTCGGTATAAAGAATGCATGAGTCTTTTGATCACTTCACGCGGCATTTGCCGATGTGGCCCCATACTACGGTATACGCGCGTGCCTTATACTTTGTGTATAAGCGCCATACTTTATACTTTGTGTATAAGGCGCGACTTATACTTTGTGTATAAGCTGTTTTGGCCTTATATCGCGGTATAAGCGAGGTGATTGTTGATTAGTCCATTCCCTGTGTAGACGGATCGAGTATATGCGCATTGGTATACCAAAGTGATACGGTAGATGTGAGGTTCACGACTAGAGTTTTAGTCGTTGCTGAAGTCTATTGATTTCTTTCTCAAATTGTGTGCTTGCCGAACCTTCTATTATACTTTCATGTATTATGTTCGAGATTTCATGGAATTATGTTGTATGACCTTTAGGTAGTCCCGATATATGTATTTTATTCATATTTGACTATTATATTATTGATTGACCTGCTCATGGTAAGTTCTACCCCGTGTTGTTTCACTAAGCCTCGCGGCTTACACCTCTTTTCGCATTGGGCGGCATTTCATTCGGGGCTGTGTTAACAAGGCTGAGCCAAGCAAGTGGGTCAAGCTGAGAGTTTTGTTCCGGTGGCTAAAGCGAGCATCGGGCGGCAGAGGATCCTCACAATTGATTTTGACGTTGTCAACTGCTTTGATTGTTGTATTTTTTCCTTGAAAGTTCTTAGCCTTGTCGTCACATTTTGTATTCGATACAAGACGTATCATTCGTCAGCCTCACGGGCATTACTTTATTTTCGCTGGGATAATATGTGATATATATATGGGTTTGTCGCTTCGATATCACCGACGGATTACAAATTTTAAAAACTCAAGCTTGCCTGGGAAACTTAATTGTGATCACATTTTTGGATGAAACGAATTAGAGTTTTAAATCAGCCATCCATCGGCTCGCGACTCGTGTTCGATTTTAATGACTCACCTCGTGGCGGCCGAATTGGGCGGGTCGTTGTAATAAACAAGTGGGTTTTAATCAACAAAATAAAACAAAGAAAATGGTATATAATGCAGTGATTGTGAAGGCTTAGGACACATTCAAGTAGAATGTCCCAATTATGTCAAGAAGGAATCGAAAAACTACTACAGCATTTTATCTGATGATGACTCTGATGAAGAGGAAGAGGAAGGGGTGATACCAAAGTTAGCAACTTTGTTGCTTTTACACATAGGATTTCCACAGAGGTTACTATCAATCCAACTATCATTGATCATCCCTCTGACAACATCGCGATGACGGCGAGAACTTAATGAGGAAGACCACGGGCAACTATCGACGTTGCTCAAGCGAAGCTGTCCAAACCAACCCAGGCATACACTACAAGAGAAATTAAGCATAGTAATCTAGTACAGAAGAATCATGAGCTAACTAAGCTTGTTGAGGAACAAAGGGTTGAGATCTGCATTCTTGAAGAAAAAATTTGGGCCATGATCAAAGAAATTAAGATTATGAATTCCAAAGACAAGTGAGTTGTATTTATGATTCTTTGTGCGGAAAAAGAAGGGGATAATATTGGGATTTGATGCTTTGGAAAAATTAGCAAGAAAAGGCTGGGATCACCAACAACAAACGGGTTGCACCGAACTTAAATAAGCCGTAGCCCCGCAGGAAGACTACTCAAGCGTGCTACTCACCGTAGAAAGGGACATATAACTCCTTATCAAGTATGTAAGCATGAAAAGAAGGAGCAAATACTCTCCACCTAAATTATAGTGCGTAAAGAAGGGCTCTGTGGTAAGTCATGTGGTTTTCACTTCTCTAAAGGCAATGGCCTGACAGATGGTACTTTTGACAAGGCGCCGAGGTATATTATCGGTAATAAGTCATATTTGTCCAAAATAGAGAAAGTCGAAGCGATCATATTACATTCGTGGAGGTGGTGCAGAATCATTGAAAGTGGCTATTGAGTATTGAGAGGCTGCCAGAGTTATAAGATGTGTTACTAGTCGAGTATCACGCAAAGAAATCTAATCAAGATTAGTCAACCGCGTGATAATCAGACGGGCGTTGCCTCAACAAAAGGCATATCAAGGTGAACAATCAAAGTTGATCAAACTATTATGCAGGAATCGATCATCAAATAACCGCTATCTCTCGGACTCCACAAAGAGCCTCTATCAAGTACGACCAGAAGATGCTGAACTATGACACAAAAAGCTTGACACACCAACCATGTGGAACATTCAACAACCGATATCTAAGGAAGTTGTACGAAGTTCACCAAAACCGATGGTAAGAGAAACTATCTCAGGAGAATGTTAGAAGGGCAGGCATGCATTCAAAGTTGTCCTACCACCGATACAAATGTGTGTTCACCACCAAAGTAACGGAGCTTCTTCATATGAACTTAATGGAGACCAATGCAAGCTTGTATATCGATGGTTAAGTATGTATATGTTTGTAAGGATGATTTCTCAAAGATGTCGTGGTCAATTCATTAGTGAGAAGTTAGACACATTTGAGGTGTTCAAATAATTATCCATTTATATTCAGAGAGAAAAAGGAGTCAACAACATTACCATACTGAGTGACCATGGGAAAGAATTTCATAACTCTAGATTTCAAGAGTTTTTACAGTGGAGAAGGTATCAAACATGAATACTCTACCCCTATTACTCCACATCATAATAGTATTGTTGAGCAGCTAACATGACTATTCGTGGACGCCTCATGCCTCGCCGCTTGCAGTGTTAAGATTGTCATGGAATTTTGGGACGAGGCTATCAACACAAAGACGTCATATCCATAACAGAATCACCCTAAGATCATATATAAATACTACAACATATGAAATATGGAGGGGAAGAAAATCGAATGTACAATATTTTCAAATTTTTGGTAGTATTTGTTACATCTGTCGATGTAGAAAGGCATGTAAGTTTGATATCAAGAGTCATAAGATATTTTTTTTGATACTCTAAATCGGTGGTCTACAACAAACGACCTACGTGATTGTTTACGGAATCCATAAATGTCAAAGTTATAGATAAAGATACTCTTGGATCAACCAGATGTCCCCCCAACTGTGATTGACAATCAAGATGACCGGATAATTACTGAACAACCTATCAATCCATCGGGCCATCGAGAAAGGGATCAACCAAAGAACATGCATTCGTATGATCACCTATTGGACAATATTATAGGTCAATTGGATAAAGGTATGACAACCAGGAAGAAGGATGGAGTTGACTAGACAAAGATGGTGGGTCTACTTGGGGAAACATGTTTTATCTCCAAAGTAGAACCAAAGGATATAAAAGCAGCTTTACTAGATGAATATTGGATCAATGCTATGCAAGTTAAGAATTAGGGCAATGAGAGGATCGATGTGACGGGAGTTAAGAGTTGAGTAATCACGCAACTTGTTCATAATAAAAATAAATAAATGCAATCAAGATCGAATAAATATATATAAACGAATTACAATAGAAAAAATACACATATACATATATGTATAAACTAGTACTTCATATCGCAATGAAGTCACCAACTTTCTCTCACGAAGCCTCATTTGAATTCCTAGTAAATCTAGCACGAAGACAATGCCTCTTAGCTAGTCCACACCAAGAGCGGTTGAATTCGATTGACCTATAGAATCTTGTTTTAACAATCGAGAGCAAAATCAAGTCAAAAGCTTGACTCAATTTTGCTATGGAGAAGGGGGAGGGGGGCGGCTTTGAGAGGAGGAGGAGAAAGATGATTATTAGGTTTTTCATCTTTTCTCTTCCTTATATAGCCCCTTCCTATTTCGCCTGAATAGCTCGACTCAACTAACCGAATGCCAACGAGCGAGTAACCCGACAAGTTACTAATGAGCCTTCTTGTTAAAACCGTCAATTGAACTAGCTAGTTAATCGAAGCCGGTTTCATTCAATTTGTATTTTACATTATCAAAGAAAACTTTCGATTGGGTATCTCGTTGATTTTAATCAACTCCCCAATTTGACAATCACAATTTTAATTCCATACATGGAATATGACTCAACGCTATCAGAGCAAAGGAATTTTCCGGGCTCAGATATAATATTAGTCATATAATATAATTGACCATTATGACTATTATATCGATTATGTACGGGATCTAGCAATCTAGCATAACCCCGATATTATCGGAGTTCCAATTCAAGAATTACAATTACTATTTATCAACACTTGGGCCAGTAACTTCATTTAACTAAAAACTAGTAATGTAACGACCCACCCCAAAGTCGGCCGCCCGAGGTTAAGATCATTAACAACCTCAGATACCGCAGTCACCAAACGTTGATAATAACAACATAACCCGCCGACATTATCAAAATAAAGCTCCTATTTCCATCGTGGTGTTCCAACACATCCAACAAAATAATCCGACAACGTAACACATATCCAAAATACATCATAAGGAAAGTATGACAATGACTCACAATATAATACAACCTACCGCCTCAAAGTACAAATTTTTGACAAAAGAAATGACTCACGAGGACTTCCATGCCACCACCGCTCACTCCAAGATCTTCGCCAGCCTCACAGTTAACATCCTCGCCACCGCGACGCTCCTGGGGAGACTCAGTATAAACGCCTCACCACGAGAATGTGGAGTCGCCTATTGAGCCGAAGTGAATACAAATATCGCATTTGGTCCCCATATATTTCAAAGCCGATATATATATATATATATACAATTATTAACCAAGTTACATATGAATAACTGTCCAAAAGTCATTGCAGATAATACATGAGCCTACAACCATGAATAACACATAGTCATTTAATGGAAACAGTCTTAACACACAAAGTCATCAGATGAGGAATCCACCTCCAACAATACACACACATGAGGAATCCACCTCCAAGTAATACACATATGAGGAATCCACCTCCAAATAATCGTGACGAGGCCCACTCCATCCTCCCGACCGAGGCTAAGAATTCCCTCAACGTGCATATCACACCAACCTCCCGAATCCACCTGGCAACCTCACGATATGCACACCACGCCAAACTCCCGGGTCGGGTCACCACCGCCCGGCAAGAATACATGCAAATCAATCAAAGACATCAAAGACACACACAAAGACACGTACCACATATATAATACACGCCTCATATTATAATCATGTTCACAACTATCCCATTATATAAGTCATAATCACTAATATCTCATTATATGAATTATAGTCTCCATTATCTCATAATATAATTTAAAATCTCCATTTTTTCATCATATGAATCATAATCAACATGTACACATAATATCGATCAAAATCTCAATTTGTTTCAAAGTATAACTCATAAATCTCAATTTCCACATAATATCAGTCATAGTCACACAATACACATATCAGAATAATCCCAAGATATCACATGTAATATATACACATTATACATAAAAGGTTCCCATCGAGATTTGTACTCACCTCAAGTCCAAAAGTAGTAACAATAAAGACTAAATTGCAAGGATCCCTGCTCAATTCCTATTCAAAGAAATTAGATATTATAATACATTCCATGTAGTCCTCTTAACATATATGTACCCCAAGCTGTTATACCACGGCCTCACGATTCAATTTATAACTCTTAGCAAGGATTCTATTCCCAAGATTGATATCGCCTATAACATTCACACATAACTATATTCAAATCGCTAACTGCAAAAATCTCAAAGATTCGCCATCACCTAATTACTCCAACAATAACCTCCTAAACACATTCTAAACAACCCAAGAATCAATCGACAACTAATTAATCCATTAAATACAACTCTCCAATTCAATCAATGGCAAAGCTATTTAACTTTCCCCAAACTTTCTCAACTAAAATTCTACCTATCCATATCCAAACCAATAATTCTATACCCAAACAACCATATTAAAGTCCTTAACCTCATATTACCATTTAATGTCAATTTAAGAAAAGTCAATAAAGTCAACATAACACTTACACCACTTTTCTAACCCCAATAACTACCAAAATCATCGCTAAATCTCCCACCGATACTCGTATAACATTTCTATACCATTATAATTTCAAGATCTAAAAGTCAACCAACATTCATAAAAGTCAACTCTCAAAAACTCAAGAAATACCCAAAATATTTGAACTTTCTTACCTCAAAACGAGAATCCTCCTAAAAATTTTAGGGCCAAAGCTCGCCAAATTTGGAAGAAAATCAAGAACAAAATCATAAAACGGTGGAGAAAATTCACAAGAGGAGGGAGAAAGAGACGAGCTCAGGTTTGACAATTCGCGTGATAAGATGATTAAAAAGTCTCGTGGGGGTCCGCACCTAAAATATCTCAAGACTAGCTCGCTCTCGCCTCGGTTTTCGCTCAATTTCGCCTCGACATTTAACAACACAACTCTACTATAACTTTAACTTCTAATCCCCCAAATAATATTATACCACTGACATAACTTTAAAATCTTAAATACCAAATCGCACTATCAACCGATCGATTCGTCGTATATCCAACTATTCAACTTCGAAAATTTTGATTTCTCCTCGAAATACTCCACCGAGCAACTAGTATACAATTTCATAATATTAATACGGAACGGGTTATCACAAGTAAATCAATCAAGTTACAACAATTATCGCAACCGGTATAATTATAGAAATCAAAATATTTAATTTCCACGCTTAGTACCTCAAACTGCATTACAACTACAACGTGATTGAAACAAAATGGATATTTAAGACCAAGTCCGATGAGTTTAGAATGTCACAAAAATTAATCCGTATCGTAGTCAGGTATACTCAAATCAGGAGTTGATTTTGGGGAGACATTTGCACCTATAAAGCAGCATTCTTGTCATCGATGTTCTTAGTTCTAGCCTGTTTACTAAAGTTAAACTATACCAGATGGATGTCAAGAGTGCTTTCTTGAATGGCATAGTTCATGAAAAATTGCATGTGGAACAAGCTAAGAGATTCATTGATGTAGACGTAATTGCACTTACGATGGATCAAACAAAGCCCAAAGAGCTGCATGAAAGGTTGTACTATTTTCCTCCTGAAAAATGGATATACTAGAGGAGGTGTGGACAACACTTTATTCATCAAGAAAGAAAAGGATCAATTGATGGTTGCTCAAATCTATGTTGATGATATAGTGTTTCCGAGGGAGCTAAAACCAATTGCAACTGCCTGCCCAAATGCATGCAAGCACTAGACAGCACGGTTAAGTAACTCAAATACTTTGGGATTCCGTATCAATCGATGGGGATATCATATTTATCTCACAAGTCAAATATTTTAAAAAAAATATTGTGAATAAGTTTGGACTGGAGACTGATAAGTCTAAAAGAACACCTTTTGTCACACATGGGCGTAACCAAGTGACGGGCATGGAAGTCTATGGATATACGCCTATAGAAGCTTCGATTGGGAGCTTAGTGTAATTTGGTCCGCAAAGCCAGTAATTCGACATATCTCATTCTATTGGAGTTTGTGCAAGATATCAGGCTGATCCCAAGAAGAACCATCTAAATTTGCTCAAAAGGAAACTTAAGTACATTCAAGTTACTTTCAATCATGGTTTACTGTATACTTTTGATACTAACAAATTTTGTTGGATATCATGATTGACAATTGAATACCGAGGACACAAGAGTACATCTAGTGAGTGTTTCTTCTTGGGTAATAACCTTGTTTCGTGGTTTATCAAGAATCAAAATTATGTGTCTTTGTCTACTGCTGAAGCCGAATATATCGCTACTGGAAGTAGTTGCACACAATTACTTTGGATGAAACAAGAGCATGGGAATGTGTCAGACATTGGGGCTTCCACTAAAGAGTTAACATTGAGAAGGTGATCTTTGATCTAATTGTGATCACTCAAGACTCGGTGCTAAGTCAGTTTGTCATTTCCTAGTTTAATTGGCAGCCGATAAACTAACATCCACATGCGCCGAAAGCATAAGATGACCGAAAGGATGCTAAGTCATCACCATCGCTGACGAAGCACGTCTGAAGCACAATAGATGTGCCTTCAATGTTTCGACGGGGCCGAGGGTACACCCGGTGGGGGAAGCAGTGACTATACCGAGCTAAGGCTTTCCAAGCGAGGAAAGTAACAAAGCCGGAAGCCAAAAATTCATGTCAAGAAAATCGGTGTCCGACGTACTCAAGATTCGTGCTTTGAAGGCCACTATTCCTCCAACCAGGAATTTGACTTTGCTACTACCTCCACCGCTGCTCCTCGCCGAATTTACCCCGATACTACCGAGACTTCTAAGTTTCCTGTATAATTTCTCTTCTTTGGACATGTTTTTAGGACAAATAGGGGGAGTATTTTTTATTTGGTATTTGATATTTTCTAGATTTTTGTATGAATTTCTTTGTGCTGGTATTTTGTGTCCAACTGGTACTGACTGTTGGACTGATTGTAGTTTCTGTCTATGAACATGTGTTTTAACACATTTGTTTTCATTCTGTGCAGTTACTGTCACTAAAAACTTACCAAAGGGGGCCATGAAGTAAGACAGTTGATGAAGTTTTTCTACAACGAGTACCATTTAACATTTATTCATAATAAGTGGAAGTGGTAATGTTCTCAGGCATTTTTCCAAGTGTTAAAATTGTAAGGCTACAAGATATTTCACTTGCTTGAAGAGATATTATTTCTTAAAGATTGATCGTGATCAAGAAGATATTGTGCTTTGAATTTGCTGTTATGATTCGATTTGAGAAGTTGTGCAAATAAGGAAACTTTGTGATTTGATGAAGATCTTACTTTCGACTAGAAGGTTTTTTCAAGACAAAGTTGTTGAGATTACGTAAACGATGGAGTCGGTCAGGGACTCTATTTATTAAGAAAAGATTTTTTGAGTCCAAATCAAATACTTTACTTATTGAAGACTGTAGCCCTAATGTGGCATACACTATATAAGGAGCTCAAACACAAGCTATGAAGCACGCCTCATATTATTATTCATAGAGAGTGCTGTATTTTGTGAGCCATCATCGAGTTTAGTGTGTGCTTATTTCACAAGTGGGGCTAATTCTCTAAACTTAACTAATGTATGTTTATTACGACACTTTGTTATAACAATCATCGAGATTTAGTTTGTTAAATCGCTGTAGGCCTAACACCGGCAGAAGGTCGACGCCAAATGATGGTTGTGAGCCTGCATCAAGCAAATTATCTTAGAAAGAGAAGAAAAGAAAAGCACAAGGACGATTCGTATAAGTCCTTGCTTGTAATTTCTTCAAAGATATAGTGAAATCCTTCAGTGGGAAAACTGACCCCCAGACTAGGTGCTACTTTGGCACTGGACTGGATTATCATATTGTATGTCATTTACTTTATTGTCTTGCATTACTTTTGTGTATTGTTCTTCCCAACTGTCCTTGACTGTTGGAGTCACTACTGGTTGCTATAGGAGTAGTTCACCTTTTCAATTATGTTACTTATGAATAGAAAAAATTGTAAAAAAAAAAACCTTTTAGCATTTTTGATTCAAAATTAGCACAAATTATATAAAAACCACAGTAAATTGAACTAGCGTATTTCGCTTCTAAGCATGACAAGATCACACATATCATCTTACGCCAGATTTCATTACCAAAATGAAAGTTAATGGATGAATTGAGGTAATTATCGATATAGTTCGAGTACGTGGAACGAGGTCGTCATTTGTTCCCCGATCGGCTATAGATTATTGAACATACTATTTGGTCCCAGATAGGCGATAGATTATTGAGGATACTCCACAAGCTCCATCAATTAGTCCCCAAAAAGCTTGCTTAATACAGCAACGACAAATCCATGCTCTAGTTGAAAACAAGTGAATCATTATTGCCCGTGCCAAAAGGTGTCTTTCACATCCCTTTTTAAAGGCCCATACATTATATTCTCAAGTGCCTTAGAATTTTATAGCCAAGCAATTATGATAATCAAGATGCCTTCTCTATCTTTTTTTATGCTTCTAAACTTATGCCTCCTTTGCCTCTCTCAGGCTACTTCAGCACCCCACAACTACACTCCACCTCCACCTCCACCAAGCCCTCTACCAAGCCCTCCACCGCCACTTGTTCCGCCTCCACCACCAAAGGGTACATCTCCTGTCCTGCCTCCGCCAATTTCGCCGCCATGCAAGTGCTCCATTAGCCTGAAAACAATAGGAGCATGTGGTCTAGTCCTTAGAGGGATAGCTGTGGGCTTTGCTGAACGCATATGTTGCAATGGTTTGAAAAAATTAAGCTATTCTGATGTTTCTTCTTGCATTTGCTTTGTGTTTAGGTCCAATATTGGAAAATCATCTAAACTGAAGCTCACTATTGATGAAGCAAAGAAAGTTATAGCTGTTGCATGTAATCTATAGCATCAACGAATTGAATTACAGTGACCAATATAGCAAAATGCTTTTATTTGATCTTATTAATGCTTCTATTACTTCTGTGAATACACTATATATCTACTATTCTCAATCATTCTTGATTGAATTTTATTTAGTATGTCGTTCTTTTTTCATTTTCCTAGCTAGTTTATTTCTTCGAAAATGATCTATTGGTCTCAATTGGGTTTTTAGGCAAAAATTTTTATTAGTTTTTAAACATTATATTTATTTTGTAACCAATATCATATTTCTTTTAACATCAGTAGTTTGCCTACAAAATACAATATAGTGAAGAAAATATTATTTTCTAGGACTAAATCATTATTGTAGGACGACAATACGTACGTGTCCAAGAAAATGTTTTAAAAATGATTTTAATAATTTAACGTTTAGATTTAATAACATAAGCCATTGTATCAAAATTTATGTGTTCTACAATAAAATTTGTGTATTAAGAACAAAATCTTATCATGTATTAGGAATTCTTGTTTGAACCATTGCACTTATTATATTTAATATATATAATCACAAAATCAAGAAAAAATTAGTGAGCCACTCATTATATATGATAATAACACATCATACATATATGAATGAACTACAATGGTACCAAGTAGTCCAAATGGTACTATCACAAGAATAAACAATCACCAAGAGCAACGTACGGGTACTTTAGCCTTAAGCATTTCAAGCACATTTTCTTTATAATATCCGTATATACAAACAATAGCAGCTTGTATGAACCAATTCCCAATATTAATATATGCCAGACTTTAACTAGATTGTTTTTTAATTTAGGCAGTTTGTATGTATTTTTTGGTAACGTTTGAGTTGAAGCTAAGGCGTTCTAATTGGTTGGTATTAGGCCGTGAGTGAACCCAAAAATTCGATTCGATTCGCATTATTCGATTCGAAATAGTTCGGCTCGTGGCTCGGTTCGATAGCGCAAACATGAAACCGAACCTTAAAATCCAAGGTTGAAGGACCGGGCCAGAACCGTCTTGAAATAGTTAGGTACATTTGATCTATTATCAACTTTAGATATGATAATAGCGCATGTTGAAAACTTCTCATTAAAATACAAATTTATCGTCATCTATCATTTCTTCTATTTCATCTACTTTCCATCCATTAAATTCGGTCACTCGTAAAAGGTATTCAGCGTTTACTCAAGCGGTTCGATTCGATTCGCAAAAGTTTGTTGGATTAGCGGTGTTCAACCGTATACTCAAGCGTTCAATTTTTAAAAGATTGACACTTTCAAGCGTGTTCGAACCTAAAGTGCGACACTTTCAAGCGTATACTCAAACTGAAAATTAGGTATAGATCGGGATTTGGATTTCGGATTGTTATGGATGGCTTCTGAATGAGTAAAAAATATGAAATGGACTAAAATCAGAATGGGAAATGACTTAAACGAAGTCATCATCTTTATTTTCTAAAAATAAAATAAACCCAATAAACATTATCCCAGCTCCACATGTATACGTAGGATATTATTTATAGGCAAACTATTTTCCATTATTAAATATCAACGATGAAAGAAGGTTACAATTTATTAAAGATTCGCATGTGTTGCACCCTAAAGTCAATACATATCTGAAAATTCGAGCTAAGCATTATGGTACTAAGGATTTATTTAGTAACATTTACTAAACGAAATCTGGAGTCATTAATCCTTGATTCTTAAGATTTGAATCGTGGTTTAATATTGCATAAGGGCAATTTCTTCATATAAGAACTTTCATCTGAATTTTCTCCATTCGCCCATTTATCCCTCATGTCGTGACTTTCTTTGAAAATCCATCTTGATTTTACGTCCTCCGTACGACCACCGTGACTCTACCGTGCTTATACACAGTGAAATTAGGGTTGAATCAAAGACCAAAAATTTATGAATATGACAGCAAAACAAAAATCAAAAAGTAAAAATCTAATTTTGTAGAACAATTAAAATCTCTCACAAAACTCAGGAGTATGATAATTTTAAGGGGTTTTAACGAGGAAATTTATATCTTGATTTCTCAATTTTTCAACATTACTGATGTAATTTGCATGTTTGATTTGTGTTTGATGTATACAAAAAAACTAATTATCAATCTAGGGTTCATATTATTTGATTTGTAATGGAAGAATTTGAATCCTTTGGTTGATTTTGATATAATTGCTATTTGATTTTTAAGAAAACTTGTTTATCAAATTTGTTATTTGCTTTTAGACAGTATGATTGATGTTTGATTTGAACAAATTTTACATTGGTGTCTTAAATTAATTATTATAGAATGAGATGGGTGAATTATTAGAGACGGATATCAAGCATGTGGATTCCAGCCGAAGTGGAAGATAATTCATATCACGATATCTATTAATATTGGAAGTGGATGACATCTTCCAAAATAATGAAATAGTCAAATTAACCTCGAAAATTAACTTTCGTAAACATGCATTTGAACTATTAACCATAAAATTAACTTTAGAATTAATAATATTTTTCCTGATATAGTTTTGGTGTAGTAAAATCCATTAATAAATACTAATGAGGAGTTGTGGTAAACTGTCATTTCTGGAGTTGGTTAATATGAAAACAAGCAGAAATATTCTTACGCAACAACAAATAACAAATACAATTCTATGAAAAGGCTAAAGTATTCTTAAGAACTAAAATAACAAAAATCATATCTAAATATGCATTTAAACTATTAACCACAAAATTAACGTCAAAATTCACAGCAAAATTGACTTCTAAACATGCATTTGAACTATTAACCTCAAAATTCACAACAAAATTGACTCGTAAACATGCATTTGAACTATTAACCACAAAATTAATAATATTTGCCATAATATAATTTTGATGTGGTAAATCACATTTTGCCACACTAATGAGGAGTTGTGAAACTCGATTAATATGAAAACAAGCAGAAATATTCTTAGGCAACAATAAAAATAATTCCATGAGAATGCTAAAGTATTCTTAAAAACTAAAATTAACAACAAAATTCACATTTAAACATGAAATTGAAGTATTAATCAGAATTTTAACCTCAAAATTAACAACAAAATTGATTTGTAAACATGCATTTGAACTATTAACCACAAAATTAACAATAAAAATCATATCTAAATATTTATTTGAAATATTAACCACAAAATCAACCTCAAAATTAACAACAAAAGTCACATCTAAACATGAAATTGAAGTATTAACCAGAATTTTAATCTCAAAATTAACAACAAAATTGACTTGTAAACATGCATTTGAACTATTAACCACAAAATTAACAACAAAAATCATATTTAAACAAGAATTTGAACTATTAATCTCAAAATTAACAACAAATTTCAAAGCTAAACATGAAATTGAATTATTAAACAGAAATTTAACCACAAAATTAACTATAAAAATAACCAGAAATATACCTTTTTTGTAGATTTGAACGCTATGAATTGGGGGGATTTTGGTGGGGTTTTGATTTTGTGGGTTTTTATTTTTTAAAATTTTAGTCTATCAAATATGGAAACCAAACAAAAAACGTAAATGATATAGTTCGGGTAGGTGGGGGATGTGTCGGTTCGCTCAGGTGGGGGAATTTACTAAATTAGCCTTTAGTAACATGGATCCTAAATATTGCTTAGTATCCTAAGTCGGATTTGGACTAGCTTTAGAACATGTTAAAATGAGATTAACTTTTAAACCAATAAATATCTTACTAATAAATTACCCAACACATTTTAATCTGTCAAATATTGAATATGACTCCTTGATATAATTGATAACTATACATTCTTTAGAATTGTGAAATGTCACGGGATGGAAATCCGTTTAGCTAAATTTCCGCCACTTATTGATATATAGTGCTAGATCAAGGAAATTTTGGACCATGTATGTGCCTCATATTTGTCCTCCACTCCTCCATGCGAGTTTTCACTCAATTGAATTACAGAATCCGATGATGTTGATGTTCGGTGTTAGCAAATTACATCATATTTCCTAGTAATATACTACCTAAATCATCTTAAAAAATTATCTAGAGTATTTTTCAATGATCGAACATCTTTCATTTGACTCAATTTTATCATGTTCATAATAAAAATGGTTTTTTTTTTAAATGTAGTTATCAAGATTTGAACACCAACCTCTATCTTTATGAATGACTGTTTAACCAAAAATTCATAGCGCCACCCCATTAATATTAAAAAAGGTTAAATAATACTATATTTTAATATATTTCATAAAATATTATACAACATACATAAAATTATTTGAGTTCAAACTTTTAGAAAATCAACAATAAAAATTTAAACTAAATGATTATTTAGGGACAGACGAGTAAATAAATAAACTTTTAAGACTAAATAATATACAACTTCAATTTCAATTAACTTGATTGTTTGATTCAGCAATTAAAACTACTCAACATTGACCCAAACTTAATATTATTTCAAATATTTTGTTATTAGTAACTTGTCATATGGTAACAAATAAGTGCATATTTTTTATTGTCTTATTTTATTAATCTTTTGTTATAAATACAAAGTTGAATGAGTTGTTTGTAATGTGAAGAATTTTTTATTATTTGTGAAGAAAATTTACAAAATAATACTAAATTATAAGGGAAAATTCCTCATTATCACGGGTTTTATCAAATGAAGAGGATCATTGTCCAAACTATGAGTCATAAGAGTTTGGTGACGAATATTAAAGATGTCGCAACTGCTTTGTTTAATTTGGTCTTGATAGGAGCTTGGCATGAGTTTGACTTGATTTGAGCTTGATTTGACTTGACTTGGGTTGGATAGGAGCTCTATGACGAGCTAGATATGTGTCCCCAGTCTTGATGGACGAGGCGGTCTAGGCGTGGATATGATCGAGCGGAAGGCCTTAGCAGCGTAATCCCGCGTTGGTTGTACTAGACTTGATCTTGGGTTTTGGACATGATCCCCGGTCTATTTTAGACTTGATGGACTTACTACAAGCATCTGCAGTGTGGGGCTTAGCTTTGTTTATAGTACTATTGGTGTGATTTCACGCCTGCGTGGGACTTAAAGAGACCATGACCAGTAGGATTGTGTAGTTGAATAGCTGCGCTTTGGTGGGACTTAGTAAAATTTGGTCTCACTAGAGGATTTGATTTAAGCTTTGAAGAGGCGTCAACTTCTAGCTTATCTTTATAAGCGGCCTTAGCGAACTTGTTGTTGTCTTGATGATGAGGGTGGAATTTGATTTGAGAACTTTGAAGGAGGCGTTAGCCAGAGCTTATGCTACAGCGACTTGTTGCGTAGTGATGATCGGTATGGAGTTGGAGGCGTTCCAACATGTTGATGATACTGTCGATTTAGGCGAGGAGTTTTTAGCGGCGTATTTCACCTTGGCCTCAGTATAGGTGAGCGTTCGGTGTATTCCTATATACGAAACTTGATGAATCAGGCACGAGATTTATGAGTGTTCATTCAAGATTTTAATGTCAGGAGGTTATTTAGCTTATTCACGAATATTGAGCGTTCTTGAGAAATTTGCATCCAATTCTCATAGATTTTGCTTAGGCCCGGAGGAATTACTATGTTTGTCTGATAATCCTAATTTCGGTAGCCTATTTTGGCTACACAGGTGTTTTCGACCACAGTGTAGTATTTTCTAAGTTGTTTTTTGTGTACTTTCTGAATGTGAATGAGATGGAATTTTCAAAAATATAGGAGGGTTTATATAGGGCTAGGGGTTCTAATACTTTCTTCTGATTGGTTGATTTAATTTCAGTCGTCGAGGATCTTGCTTAGTTGAATTTGTAAGCGAATTTGAGCAGTGAATTTTTGAGATTTACTTTGCCTTGATATTGAAATAGGCGCCTATTTTTGAAGCAAAAGAAGGTTCGGATACTTTTATGGAGTCAAACACATTTTCATGTTGACCCCCGGACATACAGGTCTTCATTTAAGCCACAACCACAGAGTCTTCATTTTGAACCCGTAACTTCACATGACTCAATTTTAGGCCCGATATGGCCACGTTTTTAGCCTCGAACCTAAATTTAATAGACATTTAATTCGGGACTATTTTCTCGAAGGAAACCCTTGTTAAATACGAGGTTTTACATTAAATTTAGTGTTCGATGAGAATCCCCAGCCCGTGCCGTTTCTTTAGTGGCTTGACTTAATTAATTTGATTTAGTCGTCTTAATAATTTTAATTATTTTTAATAAATTTTCCTTTGTCTCTGGTGCTCCTGAACCGGGTACATATATGTAGTAGGTGTCGGGAGTTCGACTTTAGACAACATCCATTTTCTAACATTTGTTGATACTTAAAGGGTTTTTACTTGAGCACTGTTGTTCCCTTTATAGCGACATCCATTATCTTGTATAACTTATTGGATGGCTTGATCGTGTGTTAGACCTTGATTTTGATGGGGAAATTTAGTATCCATCACAGTCTGGCTAATACTTCTCCTTTGCAGGAGGTCCGAGTTTGTGCTTAACCGTATTTGATGCTGCTGGAGTTCCATTGAAGGCTAATTACGGTCCTCGATCATTATCCATGTCATTTAAGGACGTTAAAGGATGATTACCTGTTTGTAGGGACTTACTGTGATTCATATGATCATGATCAGTCGACCCCGACTTATAGGAAGGTTGACTTCATTCGAGATTTGTTGCCCACACGTATTTTGCGTATCGCGATCTTGGATTAAACCTTCGATGCGAGCTTGACTTAATGAAGACTTAATTATGTGGAATTTAATGCCAACTAGTGTTGGGATCCCATTTAATTCTCCATTTATTAGGAATTAAATTATTTAGGTTTAATATTAACATGAATTTATTACATGTTAAGACTCATTAAATTCTTGATCCATAGAGGATTTAATAGGAATTAATTTATTCGGGGTTTAGTATCGACATGAATTTATTACATGTTAAGACCCCATTTAATTCTCGACCCATCAAAGATTTATTGAGAATTAAATTTTTTAGAGATTTAATACTCTAAATTTATTGCATTTATATTGAACCGAATTCCTATAAATTTAACGGAATCAATATTTGCATTTTAAAACATGAATTTATTACATGTCGAATATTTAAGATAATTAATCTTAATCCTTGTGAATGTTTTAGAATTAATTATCTTAATTTTAGGATTTAAATCCTATGTTTTAATTTTTCAGGCCTATTTTATTTAATTGGAAAATATTTGGGATGTATTTTTTCATGTGAAAATTTTTAATCATCCCTACCCATGTGTATGGGATTTTCAAACATAGCCCGGAGTGGGCTAGTTCGTTTTATTTTGATTCACAACATAAAGGGTTTACTTGTCTATCAAGACACAGAAGACACAAGTAATGGGCTTTTAGGGTTTTAGATCCACCAGACTTTGCTTATTTAAGGATAAGATAACTCAAAAAAATCAAATTTCATCTTCTCTCCCTCCCCCCTTGCACGCGAATCGAGGTGAGCTCCCCCTCCTTTTTATTTTTTTTCATTTGTTTCTCTTGCATAATTAAGACATTTTATGATCATGCAGTAATCACTAATATCCTTTTTTATTCTTTGCAAGCATTTTTTAGCTTGAATTTGGCTCAAAGTTTTCATTTTTTTGTGAAGAACTTTGGAGAGCTTGCATAAAGTAAGTATTTTTATACTTCATTTGCATGCATCTTAATAGTCTTGTAACATGTATTTAGATGTTTAATTGATAATTCCGATACTTAGATTATATGTTGCTAGCATAAAAATAAAAAAATTAGTATTTTGATGATCATGTACATACATAATAACCTTAGGATTGAACATTTTACATATAAGCCTTTGCTTGTATATAATTGTTGACTTGGATGCTTTGAACCTTTTAAAATCAAATCATGTGTAAAATAGTAGAAATAAGTCTTTTAACTTTTTTATTTCGGTTCGTCAAAAATATGTCAGCGGTTAGTAAACTGTCCATATCTTTTTCGTCTGTTGTCTGTTTTGTGAGTTCTCTATACCCTTGGAAAGCTAACGGATAGTTGGTCATTTTGATATGTAGTGGGCTCTCTAACTCGTTTTGGAACTCGAGTTATGGGGCTTTGAAGTTGCTTCTAGAATTCTCATTTTTCTGTTTTGGACCGCTTAGAATTGTTCTCCCTGCTCGGAACTTCGATTAGGGTAAAACTGGTCTTCACGCGTTCGTCCAGAAGTCTAGTTTCTGCTAAAAAAAATTCAGAATTCTATAGATTGTTTAGGCCGGTCGTTTTACCTCCTAAGCACCCATGTGCTGTTTTTTAGCATGTTTACCTTCTCTTTTTTGTTTGAATTTTACATTCACATAGAGTAAGGCTGGCCCTTGCATGTAGTATGGACCTTTAGGAACTTTATTTGATGTATTCCTCTTCCTCTCTTCTCGATGCTCGATTACAATCGAGTCTTCATGAGGAGGCTTGATTTCTTTTGGCTTTATTTGGTTTCTGAACATGGCTAGTGTCATGGTCATTGAATACGTATTCTTTGCCGTTGTCACATGCTCTGTTCACCTTGAGTCATAGCTTGGGATAGGCTAGCTAGTATATTACTAGGCTTAGGCATATTTTGGTCTTAACGACCTTGAGTTTTTATGGTATTTGGTGTAGTAAAATTAGATCCTTTAGCACATTGACATTTATATTATAATTGCTTTATTTTTTATTTTTAGTCTATTGCGCTCTACATGGTTTGCGGGACATTAACAAATGAGAGCAGTTCTGCTTGTTCTCCAACCTACTGCCTTGGAGTTGGCTTGACTACATGCCTTTTAACGCTTTTTGATTTGATAGTGAGTGGTACATATAGTCTTTGTTGGTGGACCGGAAGCGAGGCAGGGAACACAATCGGTCGATTTGGCCGAAATCCACCGAAAGCGAAACGAGGATCGGTCGGGTCAACTTCGATCACAGGACATAAGTTCGGTGTGCACCGAGGATGATCCAATATACACACACCCAAATAGTGTTTTTTTAATATTGAAATGACTATTTTACCCCACGAGCATAATTTCTATAACTCTTACACTTACAAGGTGGGCAAAATAGTCATTTCGCTTTAAAAACAAATACTTGTTTGTTGGGTGTATAACTCTTGATTCGAACACGAGGTTATACTTCCTTCTTCAATAACACTCTCAAGGTTGACAATCAATAATCATGCATACATAAAAACATAAATACCAAAGTAGAATTAACTAGCAAAGATTATCCACAATGACATGTCTTTGGTTTTACTCTCGGGCTTTAAAATCGACACGCGAGAGTGTAAGTACAATAATAAAAGTACCTATAAAACACAATGCTTACCTTCCAAAATTGTGTATTTATCCACTTGACACCATCTTCTACATTGAAGCAGAAATTAACACCAAAAATTACAAAAATAACACCAAAATAGAAAAATATTAGAGATATATAAAAATCAAAAGGGATAGCAACCAACTCAAAACAACCATCTCTTAAAAGCCCAAAAAATCGACAAAAAAATTTGACAAACCTCCAAAAATCAGGACAAAATTGAAGCAAACAAGCAAAATCGGACAAAATTTAGGAAGCAAAGCGCCCAAATCGAGACCAAAATTGAAGCAAAGCGAAGAAGATTAAGCGACCACAAATAATAGCTAGGCAGAGAAAATGAAAAAATTAACAAGTGAAAGTGACCAAAGTGTGAAGAAAATCAAAGTTGGGAGCTTTAGAGAAAGGCGCTGGAAGTTTGCAAAAATGTGAAGGGTTATGTTTGAAGAGAAGAGAGATAGAAGCTGGAAATGAAATGAGAGTTTTTGGAAACAATTTTTAAACTCGACGGTTTTGAATAGTGGCGTCAAGTAAAGTATTGTTCGAGGCCGGTTTTTGAATAGTGGCGTCCAAGTAAGTATTGTTTAAGTGTGTTTTTATAGTAGTAAAGATGTTGTATTGGAATTCCAAAGTTAAAGTGTTTAAAATAATTTTGTTTTTTTTGGTAGAAGCGACAAGCTAAAAAAATATGAAGAGAGTATAAAAAGAAAAGTGGAGGGAAAAATAAAATTTATGAGATGAGTTTCAAATTTACTAAAAGTTTGTGCAAAACCAAAAAGATCTTAGAAAATAAAATGAAGAGAGCAATTGGTAAGGATAGTTAGGGGTATCCAAACTCAGGGTTTGGTGGTTGAAACCACATAAGACCTCTACATAAAGGGTCCCTAAAAAATAAAAAATTTATTAAATCAAGTTTTATAATGGATTTTTCTAAATTTTGGAAATAACTTTTTGGTAAAATTTGACCAAAAGGAATTGAACATTTTTCCATTAATACTCAATTATTATTTATTACTCCATTTGATTTTTTTTAGTGGTCTTTTTTACCATTTACACCTTGATTAAGGTGTTTCTCATATTTTATAGATTCCTTCATAAATAGAGACTTTTGTTGAAATCAATTCAATTTTCTATAAACTCCCAAATTAACTCATCATAAACACCTCAATTTATTATCATTTTAATGAAAATTGACTATCGGTTCATATTTTCAATCTATCATTTAAGTTTAATATATTACTCTTTCCGTCCAACTTTAATTAGTTTGACTTTTTTGAAATTAAACTTTGATATGATTATTAATTATTCACTTGTTAAAATATAAAATTTATATAATTGGATTCGTCTTTTAAAATACTTTCACAATATTTTATTTTATTTTTTAAATAATATAATTAAAGTGTAATTGAATATTAAAAGATTTACTCTCGATATGTGAAAAAATTTAATTAAAATGGATTAAATTTAGTGTATTAGAACACTATGTTCGATTATAAAATTGTTGAGAATGTCATGTGACCAATGTCGTACACCACCCTTGCAGGCCGAGATGGCCTTGGTTAAGTGATTTGTGCTCATTCGGAGACAAAATGTGAATGCTTGATGGACGTGGATTAGGCAGGCAGGTGTTGATTACTAGAATGACCCGATATTATATTAGGGGGAAATTTGATGACTAGAGGGAGATATTTAAACATATTAAGGAGCTCTATCCAATCTAGATCTCTTTAAATGCTTGTCTATATATTCGCTACCAATATAATATATGGTGAGGGGTTTTTGGGCTTGATTCTAGGTGTGGTATGGATATATGGCTCTTTAGGGGCCTTTGCGCCTAATCTTGGAGAGAATTGGAATATGAGTTCTATGGCTTTTGGGCTTGATCCTAAACTTGGATATGTGTCCTTCCAAGATTAACAGAGGCTCGATCACTTGAAGGGTTTGAGGAAGTTTTAGAGCAGTCACTGCCTTTGAATATAAATTTGGTGGTTTTAATGACTTTCACCTTAAGAGAAATATAATCATATGAATCTTTATATTAATATTCATTCAGAGATGTGATAGATTTTAAATATCAGCGGATAATAACCGCTATTTCTCTAGACAAAATAAGAGAATTTTCTATAGGTTTTGGCTATGAAAAAATAGAGGTTTTGTACTTTTTCTCTACTTGATCTGATGATATGATATGAGGCATCTGGGAGGGGTTTATATAGCCTTCCATGGCCTTGAATACTTGCATCTGGTTGGTTGATGAGATTTGGCCATTAATGCAGATTTCCTGCCAAGTTTTGAAGCTCCATTATTTTCTCTAGGCGCTGAATCTTACATAAATGCTTTCAAAAAGTTCTTGATTTCTTTCGCTAGCTTTGTTTACTTGGTCAACAAACCGGCGAATCATGCTTTGACACATTATTTGTTTATTTTAGGTGAGTTAATTGTAGATATGATTCACAATTGTGGATAAGTTACTTGGCTTTGGTCCCCGATAAATGACAACGTAAGCGCGTTTAGTCCACGAAATTAGTGCGCATATTGCGATATGATCCCTCAAAGTGACTAATATTGCACATACATCCTTGTTTTAAACTTTTAAAATAAGGATGAAATATGCAATATTTAACAATTATTAAGGACAAAAATGCACTGGTGTACACTTTCAGGTAGATGTGAACGGTCTAACTCTTTGGAACCAAAGCGCGACTTGAACCTTATTTCTTAACACCCGTATATGTAGTTAACTATATTTTAGGCACCTATTATGCCATGTATGGGCAATAATTGACTTGATTGTTAGAATCTAGTATGAATTATATTTGTGATTAAACACCAATTCATACATTCCGGATCCTCAAAATAATGTATATTAATCTAAAATACATAAATTACAATTATGAATAAAAGAGTTCTTACATTTGCGGAAGAAGACCGAAATGAAACCAACTCCTCAAGTAGATGCCTCACGTGAATGCCTTGAGAAACCTCTCGATTGATTGTCCAACGCTTGTGATGTCTCTAGATTGCACGCACGGGAGGGAATCGAATCAAGTAGACTTGAACTTTACAGAGTTGTGAGGAACAAAATGGAATAAATTCTCTTCCATTTCTTAGGGAGAGACTGACTTTCTCAAAGGTGGAGAGAGAAAAGGTTTTTCTTTTCATGAAATGAAAAGAAAAACCCTTGTCTCTTTCTTTAAATACTATTTGCCAATTTCCACCCGTTAAGCAACTCGTTAAGAAATCGGTTTAACTCGTTAACTTAATTAGACCGTTATGGCTTCCAATAAAATAATGAGTCCTTTAGTAGGTTGTTCCATTTTAATTAACTTAACAAGTCAATTAAAATACTGAGTCAACATTGTATAACTTATCAAGTTATTCATCAATTTTAATTGCTTAATTGATTAAACTTCTGAAGTTTGCTTGATTGATAATTCATCAATATATATTCATCAAATATATAAATATTGAGAGATACATATCTCAATATACAAATCTCGTTTAATTTCATGCATGAAATATAATTCAAATATCATTGTATATGTGTGACCTTTTAGGCTTAGATAATAGTAAGTTGTATAATAATAATAATTGGCAATTACTATTATTATAACTTGATAATAGGTAAAAGATCTAGCAATCGCTTCATAACCCACCAAGTATCATGAGAACCCGAAACTAGTAATATGCAATTGCTAAGGTGAATACTAAGTTCCGGTAATCACATTTAATCAGCGATAAATGAATTGATACACAATTGTTACACTTGAGCATAATAAAAAAGGGAATCGGTCACCGTTGATTTCGACACTCTCCTTGCCGCCCAGGCGATTACCTTCTGATTCTTTTATCGCGCGTCTACAGTAAGTAGGCTAACCATAAGTATGTCATGAAACACCCCTTTTCTTTACTTTCAGTATGAGCGGAATAAGCATTTATGGCGTCCGTAAACCAATCACTACCAGCGTGAGAGGCACGAGCTTCTGTATATGAAGGGCGGATAAATCCCTCGATATATATCGGCGTCTGCAGATTTATACTGTTGTGTGACAGCGTATGCGTTATAATCGTTTAAAGGCGGGCGTTTGGTCATAGTCAATCTGAGAGCTTATATAACATAGATAGTTATATATCGTAGGTTTAAGAGTTATCGAACCTGAAATTCTAAATAAATATCATAGGACACAAATATATATCTTACAGCAGATTAAGTTTGGTCATACCGAACTCACTAGTCATAGGGCCGTGGGGCCCACGTTATTGTCCCAGTCATAGCAGATTGCGTGATCAATCTTGATCCTTTAATCAAACACCATGTTAGTCGTATGATGCTTGTCGTCCCTGACTATCGACATCGACGAGGCCTTTGGTTATCCTGTGTTTACAGGCTTGAAGAGGTCTAATCAGCAATTCATGTTGCCTCTGCAGAAAGCATAGACTAACCTAGTGATTTAACTTTTCACTCATCGAGGATACCAATACATGTAAGAATTATATATTTCAACGGCTTTTGAAATAAATAATGGATAACTTATATGAATGAATCAGCATTGTGTAGTTTGAATTAACAATTAGATTAAAACACAAAGAAAATTTGTTTTTAATCCAATTACTTAACTATTTCATAAAGTGAATAGACTTGCTCCCCTTTGAACTTTGCCGTTCGGTTCCTTAAATTAAGCTCGTGAAAACCAAACTTGGTTGAATCGCGGGGAAGGATCTCGACTCCAAGATGAATGCTTAAATCCGTACATGGATCCGTAAGCTTGCAGCTTGTAGGTCATTTTGAGACATGTAAGCAAAAGGATAGTGATTATAATCACATCCTTTATCTGAAATACTACTTACAGAAGTCTTTACATTAAATCGGCCGGTCTCACCGGCAAAGATCATTGATGACTAAGATTATTACGACATAGTCGCTGCGACTATGATCAAAATGGGTTTCGGCTTGGGGTTGGTTACATCCGGTAGGTTTACAAGCGCCAACTTCGAAGTGTGTTAAAACACATGCAAATGTATTAAATGCATATTTTTTTTATGCCCGTACCAACAAAGCAGTTGGCGGTCAAGTTGTATCACGAGTTCAAAGTTTCCTTTTAGTTTACTCATCGAGCATACTAGACTTCGATCCTATTATTCAGAAATTCTTGGCTAATAGCCTTTCGCCTTAATGCGATTGTCCATAATGCTACTATCACATTCAGTTACAAATTGAAGATCAACAAGTGATCCATTCCATGTAACTATAGTTACCTATTCCCTTAAAGTTACTACAGCGTATTCGAATCAGCGTGAATACGCTAGTAAAACTTCCACCAATTCCAATCAGGGAATCGTGCTACGTCGTAGTTGTAGTGCCTGACACATGACCTGACGTGGCATCACGGTGACTCATATTACTATGTAATAGACTTCAACCACTCGTTAATGTGAGACCACTTTACTAGTGGGATTGGACCTCTGTGTGAAGAGTTGTCTTGTCGATAAAGAGAATACGTCTAATTAATTATAGAATTTAATCTATTATAGATTTGATCACCTCGAGGTTCATGACATCTTAAACTTAACAAAAGAAATGTCATGCAAGCTCACATATATATAATGTAGTGATTATAGCATTGTCGCATATATGTAGTTGGGCTCACAAATGTACAAGAATCCCAATCAACTATTATACCTTTTTAAGGTTGGCAGGCTCTTCAACATTTAGTGTATAAAACATCATTTACCTTGATCACGCTCCCGGTAACCTTTAGGAACTCAAAGGTTCTTCATCACTCTTGATTCTTATTGATTTTCATCAATGCTCAGCGTTATACTCGATCTTAACTTTCTGAGCTTTAGATTACAGTAGTATAGAAACTTTCTTTTATATTCTCGGCAGAGATGTGGAGTTCCAATAACAATGTCAAGTATCCATAAATACATTACGATCATTCTTGAGGAACATTCTTTGGATAACTTGCTTAGACCCACATGTTAACATGGAATAGCAAAAGAAAGTTTAAAATAAACTATGAGCACGATCGGCCAATGAACATGTTTTAATCTTGGTTTTACCAAACCAAATATATGATTAGCGGCTCATTCGCAGTGCTCACTTAATGAGAATACATTTATTACTTACGATAATTCACCACCGAGGAAAGTAATATAGAATGAGCTGCTACTCGATGAATCCGTCGAAGATAGGCAAGGCTTTATACTCAACCCGTGTATTCGCATCTTATTTTATTTAAATGACCTCAAGTCATTTATTGAAATATTATTTATTCATGTTGTCATTTATATCACTGCATTTAGCTTTAAATGCATCAAGAGTGGGTACTCGCTTGATATAGCAGAAAGATTTAATCTTTGGATTGGTATCTCTACTTGAACCACTGAATGCATTCAAGTCACATATTTATTTCCACTATTTGTACTTCACAATGAAGTCTCTATATGTACAATAAATTGCAACACTATAGTAGATGAAAATAAATATAAAACTCGCCTAACATGTACAAAATGACTTAATATCAACTTTGGATTTGAGTTAAATTATATCTACTACGGTGACATAATACTAACTTATCCTATGCAGAGGCGTTTCCAAAGTTTGTTTATCAAAACACAACTCTTGAGTTGTCTCGCGATTGAATATGAATAAATTAATTTAAAAGGTAGGTGTACTTGACTTTAATATGTGAAGTGGCCCCGTTCTTTTTGTGTTTTGACCATGTTAAACCACCGATCCTTACTTAATATCCTTGAATCTAATGACACATCTAAGGTTAGAATGAAATTCTCTTGGTATGTGAAATTGAAAGATCTCATCCATTTGTGTTTTAACTTAATTTAAACAAATTGGCCAATTACGTATCTTATGAAATGCGTTTAAGATAGAAAGGATGTCTCGTTCTTGGGATGATATATTACTTATATAGATGATACTTCGACTCGAGAACTTGATAGTATACATATGGTCCTTTCAAAGTACTCTTTATCAATTACGATGTATCGTTCAAATATTTCAATCTTTAATTAACTTGTATGTAAACATACAAACTTAATTTAGACTAGCGAACACTCCCAAGTCTAGTAGAGTTGACTTAGTTCATCTTTTCAAGATTATATTCAAGTCTTGTTCGAGTCGTATCCATAAGTATTATTCAATGGATTTTGTTGTTCAAGGTGTCCTTTTAAAGAAAGAGTAAGTATGTTTCATAGCTCGAGAATCACGATGTAAAACGTGTATGTCAACATGACATTCATTTCTACTCTTACAAGTGCAAAAGAAAATAGTTTAGAATCGACCACTTCATGGAGGATTTAAAATTGTGGTAACAACGCCAATGTATTAGCCTATCGTTACACAGGCTCGATAAATATCCTTGTATCTTTGTCTTCAAATTTATTGTTATGCTTGGCTCATTATCCGTGATTAAATCATGTGAGTCAAAACTAGTGTTCTCAAACCTTGGTAGCCTATCAGACATTACGGCTTTGACAACAAAAATTATTTAAGATATATGATTTAATCAAATCTCTCTCTTTGATATCTAAATATTGCCCAAAACCTTAACTACATGCTTTAAAGGATTCGAAATAATAGTGCGAATCGTTAAGCTTCCAGCTGCCAGTTCCATGTTCCCTCAAGCGTACAAGTAGCGTGAGCCGAATAGATAACTTTGCTTATTTGGTTATACATACCATAAGCTTTTGTTTCATCACAATTCATGAACCATGTTCATCATGTTAAAGAAACTAAATACCAATCACATGTCTTGAGATGTAGATACACAACATTCAAGATCATTCAATAGTTTTTCTCAATCGAGTTATAAAAGAGATTAAACTATTTATTATTTAAGGCTTGTTTGGTGGCTAAGAGACAATATGACATATTGGTCTTCATAGCATCATCACCTTTGATTGAATAAAAAATTAATTATCCTTCAATCATATCATGTGAGGTTTGTTCACTTGAACGAAGTTCATGCAACGTATCGGTATATTAGTCAGGTCTTAAATGTTTGTGGTATTTAAAGTTTATCCTCTATTAGCATACAACCGATTGCAATGGTTGAAGGAGATCGCGTTGTAACACTTTGTTTCAACAAGTCATTCGGATTTCTCCTTATCTTATTTTATTTCACATTATAAAGTCACGCATTTAGTTTGCCCAATGAATGGTGAATAAAATAGGTAAACTTAATATGCCAAACATAATAGGAAATATGCAACTTAAAATGAACAGTGTAGTTCAAAACAATCCATACATATTTACAAAGTGAATTGTAAATATAATACCCAAAATCTTCAAATTTCACCAAATATGCAAAGTATCGAATCTCTTATCTCGATTCAAGCGGAAACACTAGCATACATTTTGAATCAAACATAATATTGGAATTACTCAACCAATTATGTAAAGTAATGTCACTAGCATACCATACGAGGATGCTACCTCGCTGTATCTCCGACATACCGGTTAGGTATACCAAAATTAAACCAAATACTTACTTGGGTGATCATGCGAGAAAGCCCCTTGGCGTTAGTGGAAATCGAAACTGACATATTGATCATTGAATATCAAAGTGTAACACTTTGCCGTCACGGTGTGCCCCGAGATGATGTCCGATTTCACAACTTTAAAATTGGGCGTCTGATGCGGACCACTTGGTGGGCCCCACGGGTTGGGACCATCGTCCAGCTTGAATAATCGATCGCGGCGATGGATCCTTATATGAAAATGACTTCGTTTAACATGATAAGTAAAACAATACAACTTCGTCCATCGGGTAGACAACGACACCACAACCCTTTGAAAAATAATAATACAAATACAACATCAAACAACGGGTTTTACAACATATAATTATTATATACAACAAAAACTCCAAAAAAATAAAAGTATATTTGTTGAGGTGCTTGGTGCTTGTCGCCATCTTAAATGGAGTGCGTAGCTACTCGGCAAGCATCTCGGTCATCCCATGACAACTAGGCATAAAGACGCCCGCCCATCGGGGAATAGGGAGTCGACTATGGCCCAGTGAATACAAATATCACGAAGTAATCCATGCATACCTTGAGGATAACTTCCAATTCATTACCTATCTAACAACTATCACGCCTAGTATTATATATTTTCTATGCGGCGTGATAAATCTTTTCTTAATGGCTTTCCAACTAACACGATAAACCCTTTCAGCGTCAACCGCTTACTCTTGATTACAACTTAATGCGGAAATATCTAATATACAACTACGGCTGCAACAACTCGGCATACAACTCGATGTTCATAACTTAGGGATATCCGCCATACATACAATCTCAGCACCCAAAACCTACAACTCAATTAACTATCATGTGGATTCACCTTAAAGTGTTACCCCGAATCATAGTCACAGCGCTTTATTTGTTATCAGAATGTTTATAATAGGAATCTCCCATTCTTTCATTGTCTTAATACAAGTAAGCAACATATTTCTTAAATCGAGATAACTAAACATCCGAATTATCTCCCAAATTCCTCATTTATTATATTGAACTTGTGCGCAATGGTATCAACGTCGTGATTGGATCATAACATATACCCGACACATTGAATCTAATTTTCCACCATATATAAAATATGTCGACATAAATACATAGATATGAGCATAACTTCAGTTTATAATGTTCTTGTACCTATTGTTCTCATTCAAATGTTATCTCAACCATCAATCAACTCAACTTTTAACCTTGAAAGAAGAATGTACAACGATGAATACTGACCTAGGATCGGCAGAAAATCGATAATATGAACCATAATCAACCCCGTCTTAATTACCGACATCAATTAAATCAAACAACCTCTACTTTGTAATCAATGTAATATCCATAAGCGATAAATGAGTCATAAAACATAAATGAATCATAAAACTATCCTGACACCAAAGTCTAAACTGACATATAATCTGACCAAATAGACCAGCCTTGGCGGCCCGACTGACATGACTACTGACTATACAACCAACCCATTCAATCGACTCCATGACTCAGCTCAATGTGTGATAATAGTATCCAACTCGACAAGTCATGATAAGTGTCAACTCGACAATAGTATCAGCACCGACAACTCAGCAAGAGTGTCGACTCGACAACCTCTGACTCGATATAAGTCGGTTTCTCTGACTAATGCGCATATAATCAGCCTCAACCTGAGGGAAGAAACTTATGCCCCGTCGACATAATTTATCGCCGAATAAATAGCAGTGCAGAAACAATCGCGAATCGTTACCCAGAAATGCGAGGCAACTCACAGAAATCGTCTGCCAAGACGAGCGAATGCCGGACAAATCAACTCAGTAGCGGGCAACATCGACTCAACGACAACATCAACTCGCCTCTGACTCTTCCTAATACGACTCGGCGCGCCTATAAAGCATATACGACTCATAGAGACCACCGACACAAATAACGCGAAATAACAACTTTCATCAAAATACCAAAAATCGTACATTCTGAGGAGGCGAAATCTGACCCCGAGCCAAAGCACACAATCAACTATATATATATAACCAGCACATCTACGCGTCATCGTATAGTGGGAATAGTGAACATATCCTCGAGACAACCAACAAGTACAACAACATATACTTATACATCGATAAGTAAAACTCCCGTGAATTAGTGCTACTTAGCTAGCTAAATAAAACTCCGGCGCAATCACAGCAATGGACGCTTTCTGTATTCAGCTTCAAAACATTCAAAATTATAATTACTCTTTATACTTAACTAATAATATAACATTCTACCTACATATATAATCTCATGCGATACCCCCAAATAACTTGACAAAAGAGATTCCTCCGACAACCTTATTCCAACTTAAGTTGTGACGCTTTCTGTGTGGTCGAGGTTAAATTCTTTAGTTTCAAGGTCGCGTTCGATATTAACAACCTAATCATCACATTTCTAATCATCTTTAATCTCAAATCAGTACCTTTATCCAACTTACAAAACTAGAAAGTAATATCGAGCGTTCTCTAATCGCCTCAAAATCACAACTTACCCCTGAAACAATCCTAAATAGAGTCAAATTTTACTTCTATCGTTTTAAACACCATTTGGAAAAAAATCTACAAAAGTCAGCAAAAGTCCAGCTATATTCCTCGACATTTTCAACCCATGTCGATGAGTATCAAGCTGTTATCACGATAATCTAAGCTTATAACAACTTGAATTACATAACATAATAAACATCAAAGCTCAAAAGTCAACTCAAATTCTCAAAAGTCAACATCCTCTAACTCAGAAATACTCCAAAAGATTTGAACTTTCTTACCTCAAAGCGTGAGAATGTCTCGGGGATCTCTCGAGAAAATTTCGGGACAGCTCGCTTGAAATGAGGAAGAAAATTGAAAAACAAAAATCAAGGAATAATGGACCAAATTTTCGGCCATCTAGAGAAAGAGGAAGAAGATGATAGTGATGATGATGAAAAAGGTTAAGGATAAGTATAAAAACTCACGGCGAGAGTCCGCACAACAAAATATCTCGAGAGACTTCTTCGCTTTCTCGTTCGGTTTTCGGTTTAGTTTCTCGTCTCGGTTTAACAACATAAATTTAACTTCTAACCCCAAATAATATCATTCCATTCAATTAAAACTTTAAAATGCTCAAAACCGAAATACTACCAACCGACCGATTATTTAATATTTGACTATTCGACTCCGATTTTTTTTTTTCCAAATACTCCACCGAGCAACTAGTATACTATTTCAATAATATTGATGCGAACGAGTTATTCTGATGCACCCACCTTATAAAATTTAGGTCCTCGAGGAAATTTACTAAGAAACAACACGAGATAATCTCGCACCTTCGGCCACCCATGAACGATATCGGCGGCACACTTGTCACTACTCGATTCCCCGGGTAGTATCTATCTTGTTAGCTCCCATAATATCTTATGTCAATAAACTTAAGGCCTTGCGACCCTCTTTACACCATAGCAACATTCAACCGACAAATTTTTCCGTTCAAGCTTATCATCTTATCTTCTCCGTAATATATATTGCTTTGCTTGATATGGACACCCTCAGTTGCCTCCATGATACCATCCAGAATTAAAATTTATATACCGTCCACTCATAATCGTGTCATCATAATACTTCATTATCAACGATCAAGTTCATTCATGAAAACGAATTCCCTTATCAACCCAGCTACTTTGACTTATGCATTACAAAATTGTCACCGACATATGAATGTAGTAATTGCAAGGTCTCCGACATACGATTAATATATGACTCACCACGAATCCTACATGTCGCCGTTTGTTAACAATTTCACCTTAACCATAGCGTGATAACTTGTTGATTCATGTCCTTATGACCTTTATATCTCACGAAATCCTATGGTTTTACTCACCTTAAATTTCCGTAACACTTAGCACCTAGTTTAATCCTATTGGCCTATTCATGATCCTGCCATAATACCCCAATCGTAACCTTTAATAAACTTCTTTTCAACTCCTTGAACCACAACCAACATTATCAATTCCTAAGCTCCACCCAAGGTTTATGACTCTCCATAAGTCCTCTCTGTTAATTCTCTACTATAATAAGTCCATTAAATCCCTCTGAGCTCGTTAGTCAACATGTATTCTCTTCCCATTACTCTGAATGCATTACCAATTAAATGCTAAATATTCCACCATACACATTAATGCCCCTTTCGATCTTGTCAAGTCTTAATTCACTTATTAGTACTTCACTAACTCAAATTCCCACAATTAACCATTGGCTCATGCCACACAAATCAACCATTGCAGTACCTTTATGTTTCCACTTTACTAGGACTTGATGCTTAAATCGTCATACTTTTCGATGATGAGATTCTCTGAATTAATGCTACTTTACGGTATATGTTTATTAACTTTCCCGAACAATTATCAAACTTCTTTAAAACAAGCACGTATTCCAACTTTTAACTCACAAGATCCTCAGGTGCTTGTAATCATAAATCTCCGATGCCCAATAATTTTCTAACCTAACAATACCCGCGCTACACATAATCACGTTGCTCTTCATCGCCCTGCTGATATCTCCATCTATACCCGACAAACCACTCACCTCCGAACTCTTATCCGATTTATCTTACAACTTGTTGAACACACACGCATTTTCAAAGTTCCAATCCACTACTTTTACGTTTTGCAGATTCGACACCTATAGGTTCACCCAACTCTTGCATTCTAAAATAAGGTCTACTGCGGCAATTCTCACTTAACACTTTTCCTCCAAAATATTTTAAATATACAACCTATTTCAATCCCTCTCATGACTTACGATTTCATTCCGGAATCGCCCGATCAACTTTACACCTTTTGAAAATCACTTTAATCGATCTCGGCCTCTTTTATCATTTACCGAAATTAAACAACTTCCATTTTCATTTTATTACAACGCTAACTTACTCCTTCCCTATCCTCTCGCATCCATACTCCACAACAGACAATGCAGTATTATTTGTCCCCAATTACTCCAAGTATACCAGACAAATTCTTAATTATTTTAAAGATCAACATCTTACACCACGATCAAATGCTAATCCCTCAATACATATACTTGAAATCCTCCCTCAACTTAACCTTTTTAATACCATAAGTTCACACAATTGCGCAACTTGTCGACAACTTCAAAATTCAACACACGGAATCCCTTTGATAACTTCCCACGTGTCTGTCTCTCAGTAAATTTTCGAACATATTCATCATCTGCGTCTCGAGGTTTTGACTGGAGTTTACGTCCTCGAGAATAATCATTTACATCAAATATAAAAACTCCACTCGACCGCTAACTCTTATTTAACCGTTATTATGAATGAACTCAAAACTCTTTTCTTATTCGTACTCGATTTGTATCCGTCGACTTACTCACCGTTTCTTAATCAACCCGTTTCACGTTTCATTATAGTCATAGCGTCTCTTTTTAGCAGTACTTGCCTCTAAACCTATTGATATTCTTTACAATTCCTTTCGAAGAGTATATTGTATACTAATTATCTGGCCCGATCCTTAATCACCTCCGTCATAAAGTCTAAATGCATCTCTGTAGCATCGACTATTAAGACAACTCCCCAAAATATATACTTCGCTGATATCTCGTAATATTCACCCCATTATCATATGTAAATATTCTAACCCGTAACATGTCTTTGTTTCAAATATACCCCCATCATATATATATAGCAACCCATCGTTGATCTGTATTATACTGGTGCGTCTCGGCATATACATATAACTAAGCGTGCGCCATATTAACATAATCGGTTCACGCGTCATAGTATAATGCATACCGATCAAGTAACGCGCTGAGAACACAAAATTCAAGCTAGTCTCGTAAGACCTTCGTGCAGTCGGCGAAATCTTCTAGTAGGCGTCCTCAATGATCCAGCGGATTCGGGAAAAGAAGTGGACTCAAAACCCGAGAGAATGACTCACACAAGAACACACTCGCCTGGAAACTGGGCACATATGCAGACACCAAGAGAAGAGCATAAACCTGAGCTCGTGCAAGGGTATAGCGACCGCCCGGTATTTGAGTTGGGACCATCGTCGGCTTGAATGTCGAGTGCAGCGATGGATCACTATAGCAAAATGACTTACGTTTAACATGATAAGTAAAACAATACAACTTCGTCCGTCGGGTGAAGCCCAGCAACCCCTTATGACAACGAAAAATAATAATACAAATACAAACATCAAACAACGGGTTTTACAACATATAATTATTATATATACAGCAAAAACTCCAAAGAAAATAAAGTATAATTTGTTGAGGTCTTGGTCACCGTCGCCATCTTAAATGGAGTGCGTAGTACTCGGCCAAAACATCTCGGTCATCATGACAACACAAGTAAGGCAGCCCGCCCATCGGGGAATAGAAGTCGGCTATGAGCAGTGAATACAAATATCACGAAGTAATCCACCACGCATACACACAAAGACACTCAAGTTCATTACCTATCCCCAACAACTATACACAAGTATTATATATTTTCTATGCGGCTCTCGGCGTGATAAATCTTTTTCTTAATGGCTTTCCAAGCCTTACCGTCTAAAACCCCACCTCATTCGACCACTTACTCGCGGTACAACTTAATCGCGGAAATATCTAATATACAACTCTAACACACAACAACTCGGCATACAACTCGATGTTCATAACTTAGGGATATCCGCCCATACATACAATCTACTTTGAAACTACGCAGCTTCAGTTAACTATCGTAGTTCACCTTAAGTGTTACCCAAATCATAGTGCCTTTATTTGTTATCGGAATATTTATAATAGGAATCTCCATTGTTTCATTATCTTAATACAACTAAACGACATATGTCTTAATCAGATAACCTAAGCACCGAATTATCTCCCCAAAATTCCTAGATTTATTATATTGAACTTATTACGCCTTAATGGTATCAACGTCGTGATTGGATCATAACTTATATGCAACCATTGAATCTAATTTTCCACCATATATAAAATATCATCAACATCATCTATAGATGAAGCGTAACCGGTTTATAATGTTCTTGTACCTCTTTTGTTCTCGTTCAAATGTTATCTCGACGTCAATCGGCTGACTTTTTAACCTTGAAGAATGTACAGCGATGAATACCAACCTAGGATCGACAGAAAATGCGATAATATGAACCATAATCAGCTTGATCTTAATTGGCGTCAATTGTCAAGCGACGCCTACTTGTAATCAATGTAATATCCATAAGCATTAAATGAGTCATAAAACATATAAATGAATCATAAAACATATCCACTGACACCAAAAGTCTAAACAACATATGTCTGACAAATAGACTCGACACAGCGGCCCGACAACATGACTGCCAACATCTGACTTGACCCGTTCAATCATTTCGACAACTCAATGACTCGTGGCGCAATCAATAGTATCAAGCTGACAAGTCAATGATAGTGTCGACTCATGATAGTATCAGCTCGACAACTCAGCAAGAGTGTCAACTCCATGACCACACCAACTCAATATAAGTCCGGTTTCTACAGCTAATGCGCGTATAATCAGCCTCGAAATTGCGGGGAAGAAACTTATGCCCCGTCGACATAAGCTATCACGAATATAGCAGTGCGAAACAATGTCGCCCGAATCGTTACTAGAATGCGAGGCAACTCACCAAATCGTGCTAAGGCGAAGCAAGATACCGGACAAATCAACTCAGCAGGCGACATCGACTCGGCCAGGCAACGTGACTTCATACAACTCTTCCTAATACGACTCGGCGCCTACAAAGAAACATCTATACGACTCGTAGGACCACCGGCCTTAAACCTTGACCACGAGGGAAATAACAACTTTCGTCCAAAACACCAAAAATCATACATTACGGGAGGCAAATGTCTGACCCCAAGCCATACTTGATGACTATATATATATAACCAACACGTCCTACGCATCATCTCGTATAGTGGAATAACGGTGAACATATCATCAAGAACTGACCAACAAGTACAGCAGCGTATACTTGCCCATGCGATAAGTAAAACTCCCGTGAGATTAATGCTTCGCAGCTAGCTAAATAAAGTCAGCGCGATCACAACGGACCTTTACTATGATCAACGCCTAAAACATTCAAAATTATAGTACTGCTTATAACACAACTAATATAACATTCTACCTACATATATAATCACAAATGCGATACCCCGAAATAACTTGACAAAGTTCCCAAACTGACCTTATTCCAACAGAAGTTCGCAACCTTTCCTATTAATGATAGAGTTCCGATTACTAGTTTCAAAGGTCCTAACGTTCCGATAATAACAACTAATCATCACATTTCCAAATCATCTTTAATCTCCAAATCGATACCTTATCAACTTACACTTCGTAATATCAGAACATTCTCTGTCGCCTCAAAATCACAACACCGAGAAACAATCCTAAATAAAGTCCAGAGTACACTTCTATCATTTAAACACCATTTGGAAAAACTCTACAAAAGTCAACAAAAGTCAACTATATTCCTCCTTATTTTCAACCCCATGTCGATAATTATCCAAGCTGGTATAGATAATCTAAGCTTATAGCGAGATTCTATAACATAATAAACATCAAAGCTCAAAGTCAACTCAAATTCTCAAAAATTCCAACATCTCTAACAAGAGAAATACTCAAAAGATTTACGAACTTTATAGCACACCTCAGCGTCGAATGTCTCAGAGGAATCTCTCGAAAATTTCCCGGGATAAAATTTCGCCAAATGAGGAAGAAAATTGAAAAAACAAAATCAAGAGAATAATGGACAGAATTTTCAGCCATCCTAGAAGAAAGGAAGAAGATGATGTGATGATGATGAAAAGGTTAAGGATAAGTATAAAAACTCACGGGGTCATAACAAAATATCTCGAACTTGCTGGCTTTACCGTTCGGTTTCGGTTTGGTTTCTCGTCTCGGTTTAACAACACTCCAAGCATAATTTGCAGCTTCTAACCCCCAAATAATATCATTCCGTTCAATTAAAACTTTAAAATGCTCAAACAGGAAATATACTACCGTAGGCCGATTATTTATTTATTGACTCAGATTTTTTTTTCCAAATACTCCTTGGTAACTAGTATACTATTTCAATAATAATATTGAAATGCGGGCAGGGGTGTATTACAGTCGTTGCTTAAATTTTTTAATTGGTGAGATTAATGTTATTTAACTTTATTTAACCATGCATAGATAGCACATATTCAGCTTGACATGCGCTGACATGAAAAATAAATAAAAACACACGTTTAGGAGATATAGTATGACCCACATGACTGTGCATCACTTAAACAAGTGAAATGCTAACATAAGTCCTATTAAAGCACTTTAGAGTCTGAGTCTTATATTCTTGGCTCCATGAGAACCTGAGTTCTCCCGAGTGCCATCTTTATGGAAATGCTATCTATGATATAGCGGTGAATGCATCTTGCTACTCTACAACAGCAAACGGCCACGAGGCTTGTGGGTAAAATGATACAGAATAAAGGGAAATATGACTCGTGGTCGTTATGACATTTAAAATTACATGGCGTACCGTAAATAAATAAATGAAGCGAAAATTAAGTATCTAAATGCCTTAACCGTTTCATAGAGCCATATATGGGCAAAATATTAAAACAAATAAATGCACTTAATGTCATATATATTAAATGAAATAAAGATTAAATGTGTTCATAATTAACTAATTAATTACCCATTATTTTATAATTAATTATCAATTAATGTAAATTTTGAATTTGAATATATTCACACATGATTAATGATAATTATTACAATAATTATCAACCACTTAAATCATGGAATAATTACTTACAAGTAATTAACTCCAAAATTCAAAATTTAAAAGTCACCATGAAAAATATTTTCAAAAATTATCAGTGTGAAAATAATTATGAAGGGAAATAAAAATCAAATTTAATGTCATTCAAGATATATATTCAATCATCTTAATGATAAAGTTTATGATTTAACATTTAAACTTTGAAATTATAATTACCCAATAATTTTTAAAACCAAAATAACTTCATAAAATACATTTAGGGTTTTCTAAAGCGGTTGAAGAAGCTTGGCGGCCAAAAGCGTCACGCCTCGGCCGCGAGGTCGACCGCGGCGCCACCCGGTGAGCTACTTCGGTGGTCGAATGTCAAATCCAGGCCGGACGGCGCCATACAACCGCCAAGTTCGTGACTCATTTGGTAGTCATTTCGGTTTTTAGTTTTCAGTTAATTGTAACTTTGTAAAAATGATTTGGAGGCTCTAAAAAATTCAAAAAATTCTAGGATTCGACTTGAACATCAACAATATCATTATTGAACATTTCTAATTGTAATTTCATCAAAAACACTTCTAGTTTTTTTATTAAGCATGAATCGAGAAATTCAATGAATGTTTTAGTACTTAAATTCAAACGAATTTTGGTAAAATCTGGGATGAACCTCAAAGGGTCATGAACACACAGATTTAATTTCGTAATTTTCTAAAATTTCTAACCCTCTCTGTAAAATAAAAAATGATTCTACCTCAAATTAAAAATACAAATTAATCAATTTTTAATCCCTTTCAATTCATGAAACAATTAAATAAACATCAAATCATCAAAATCAATACATTGAAATGATGATTCCAGCCATGTGAAATATATATAAAATGGGTTGATTTTTTTTCATATTATATATTCATCAATTGAATATATAAATCATGAAATAATCAAATTAACTAACAACTATGTCAACACACAATCAAATTAGATAAAATACATCAAACTTGAGTAGGCTCTGAGGCCACTGTTAGAATCTAGTATGAATTTTATTTGTGATAAAACACCAATTCATACATCCTGGATCCTCAAAATAATGTATATTAATCTAAAACACATAAATTACAATTATGAGATAAAAACTCTTACATTTTGCGGCGGAGAGCGAAAGTAAGAACTCCTCAATTAGATGCCTCACGGTAGAATGCCCTTGGCTCTCTCCAATTGCTTGTCTAACACCAAAATGATGTCCTACAGATTGCATACACGGAGAATCGAATCCATGAACTTGAAGCTTGTTAGAGTTGGCTGAAAAAAAAATGAAGAGAAATTCTCTTCCATTTCTTAGGGACGGGGCGGCTTTCTCAAAAGGTGGAGGCAAAGGTTTTGATTTCATGAAAAGAAAACCCTTGTCTCTTCCTTTAAATACCATTTGTCAATTTCCACCCGTTAAGCAACTCGTTAAGAAATCAGTTTAACTCGTTAACTTAATTAGACGTTGCTTCGATCAAATAATGAGTCACTAGTGAGTTGTTCCATTTTTGATTAACTTAACAAGAGTAATTTAAAATACTAACTTGAGGTCACTATCGAATAACTTATCAGGATTATTCATCAATTTCGATTGTTTGAAGTGATTAAACTTGAAGTTTAAACTCAATTGATGTTAAATCGATATATATTTATCAAATATATAAATATTGAGAGATACATTTCTCAAATATACAAGTCTCGTTTAATTTAATGCATGAAATATAATTCGAATATCTTTGTATGTGTGTGAGCCTTGAGTTTGAATAATGATAAGTTGTATATGTGTTAGAGCCAATTACTATTATTATAACGATTAATAGTAAGATCTGGCAATGCTTTCCTTAACCCTTAAATTATCATGAGAACCCAAACTAGTAATATACAATTACTAAGGTGAACACTAAGTTCCGGTAATCACGTTTAACCAACCCCCGGTAAATGAATTGATCTTATGATTGTCGCGATGGGCATAATAAGGGAATCGTTCTCGTTGAGTTTTTGACGGTGATTTCCTTCCTTGTATATCAGAAGTGCCTTGAACATTCCATAAGCTCCTAAATTTATGTAGATGTGCACATATTTTAAGGCTCCATATGCCTAGGCTAGGTTTTCTTACTAGCATAGGTCCATCTTTTCTCATTTAGGCCTTTTTAGTATATTTGGTGGCTTGATTTGTCATATTTTGGGCCTCCAACTCGATCCAACTCCACTTGTATATGATTGGCCGATTCATTTAATTACTAAATTACAATATAGTAGGAACAAATTAATTAATATATTTAAGAGATTTAATTGGTAAATTTTTACTACCAATAGTGGAGCTTGACTCTTGAGTCCGAATCCTTTGGACCGGGCTCGTTGCATTAGATGGACGGGCCCTAGAATGTTCGAGCTCCCCATGGTTGGTTAGATCCCTTAGTCAGACCAAACCATAATATGAGGAGGAGCCCCCAGGGAGTATGGGCCCATCTCATTCGTGAGATTCGTTGAGACTCGGCTTTCTTGGGAGAAGGGGATCTTCGGATAATTAGAACTCACAGACATAGAGATCTTGACACCATCTGAGGTCTTCCACAGGTTGAACTTTGTTCTTGAAAGGCGTTTGATGAGGCGAGTGATTCTTGTATTTAGAACAGCAGTTGAGTCTCTATTAATTAGAGCTTGAGCCTTGGATCTAGTGCTGATCCCTTGAGATTCGGTGTCATTATTGATGGAAAAATTATGCATATTTCGAATAAAACATTAAACAAATTGCATACCAGGATCAGTTTAATTGTTATAATCATTAGAACTAAATTATATATATCAATACAATTGTCGAGAATACTTCTGATGCGTAGGAATAAAACCCGAACAAGTTCTTTGGCGAAACCTCCTTTGAATTCCAATTTGTAGCACCGTAATAGAGTATTACTCCCATTAGATCAGCGAGGAGGAGTTGAATCATATATTTGAGTTTGCTAAAACATACGAGGAATTGTATGAGAAAATCAAAGCAAGGATCAATTTAATTGTTATAATCATCAGATCTAATAAGTCCCCTTTAAATAGACTTTCACTAATAAACATAAAAGTCCAACCGAATAGTTAATGAGCCGGCTCGTTTAATTTAAACTAACTTGTTAAGTAAAAATACTACTAACGAGTTATTAACAAGCTCAACTAACTATTTAATTAATTAAACTATCAAGTTAATTAATTCGAGTTCATCCAATTAATATTTTACATTATCAATGTAAAATTCCCGATTGAGAATTTCATTGATGACAATCAATTTTTTAATTTACCAAATATAGTTTAATTTCCTACATGAAATATAATTCAACGTCACTATATGTGTGTGACCTTTTGGGCTCAGCTAATAGCAGCCGTATAATAATGTAATTGACCATTATTATTATTATAACGATTATGCATCAGATCTAGCAATCTAGCATAATCCCCGGTATTATGTTCAGAACCCGACTAGTAATTACAATTACTATTATTGAATACTTAGTTTTAGTAATCACATTTAACTAAACTAGTAAACGAATTGTTAGAACAATTGTAGTAACGGGCATAATTATTGAAACCAATATTCATTGATTTCCAACACTCTCGCTTGCCCTTGGACGATTATTTTACAATTCCTTTATCCGCGATCTCTAGTCACAAGCTAACCATAAGAAGTGTGGCATGAAACACCCACGACTTTCTTTACTCGAACTGAACTAACTCAGGTACTATGGTGTCCTATAAACCAATCAGTGTCAAACTCATTGAGAGATCGAGATCTACCTTGTTTATCGGAAAGTAAATCCCTTATAATATAAACACCTCTTTATTATGCTAGGTTACTCAGCATGTCCGCACGCGTATGCATTTATGATCCGGCTTAGCGGACATTTGACATAGTCCAAAGCGTACAACTAATATAACGTCGATAGTTATATATCTTTGGTCACAAAATTGATAATCTTAACGAGTTGAAGCAAACATCATGGACACGGATATACATATCTTCTATACTTTTGCGGCGGTGAGCCGGCTCCTTAGTTATACAAGCGGCGAGATAGAATTGATTAGACTTCTGGCTACAAGCAGTCTAAGAAAATTGATGTCATTCAATCAACCTTATCCTAGTCATCAAATGCTAGTTGCCCCAAAACCATCAGCATATGACCAGAGAAAATTGGATATCTTACATTTTTATACTCTAAGAGGTTCTCTTGTCAACACTTACAGGTTGCCTCTCTAAAAACTACAAACTTACCTTGGAATTTATTATTTTCAACTAGCTAGCGAAAAATAAATGACTATATGAATAAGTATTCATAATTTCATATAATGTAGTTAACAATCGGAGTGTCAAACAAGAATTACCTTGCTCAATCAATTGTTTAACTTAATCCAGAAAGTAAATGAACTAACTCCCAGAAAGAATTACCTTGCATCATTCAATTTTTTCTTCGGTCTCGTGAAATCAAGCAGTTTAATCGCGGAAGAATATACCCACGACTCGAGATGCTTGCTTTCGAGTCCTGCATTGGATCCTTAATCTTTCATAAATCTTTTAGGTCCTTTAGGACATGCAAAGCCAGAGGAAAATTATTACAATCACGTCCTTAACCAGAAAGCTACTTACAAGTAGTCTTTACATCCATCTCTCGGTCTCTCAACCATGGAATCAGTGATGGGTAAGATTATCCTGATATAGTTCATATATAGTTGTAGGCAAAATGGGTTTTAAGCCTTTTTGCCATAAGCTTTGTCTTGAAACTGTGGACATTACCATGGAGTACATTTTCTTCTCAAATACCCACTTACCACGCTTTCGGTGGTGGAGCTTCCTTAGAAGTTAAGTGTAACGAGGACCAAAGCCTGCGTTTGGTATATATAAAGACTATTTCAGATTTTATGGCCGTTAGCCATTTCTCGGGTTATCATTGGGTAGGTTTACAACACAATTAAAAGTGTGTTAAAACACATCTATCTTATTAAATGCAAATTCTTTAATAACATTACCAACAATACAAATTGACTAATAATGTTGTAACACTGAGTTCAAGCTTGTTTAGTTTACTCTCCGAGTATACTAGACTCAACCCATTCATGAATTACTTGGCTAACAGTGTTCCACATGGGACAATTGTCCATGACACTATTCTCACATTCAGTTCCAGGTGAAGACCAACAACTGATCCATTCCCTGTAACTATAGTTACCTTTATTCTCTTAAAGTTACTCTAGCTTGTATTCGAATCCACTTGAATACTTTGGTAAAAACCCCCACAATTCCTATTATGAGAATTGTGCTATATCGTGATGTACAACCGCGATCGACATGACATCTGATGAATCATATTATAATGTAATAGAATTTCAATCACTCTCGCTTTCGGCAGAGTCCGTACTTGTAGAACGGACCTGTAAGTTGCCTTGTCAATAGGAGAATCTGCCTATTAGAGAATTTAGTTTATCATAGATTCTATTCACGTGAAGCTTCATGATACATTATAGCTTAACAAAAAAATATCATCTAAGCTTATATTTCGTGACTAATATAGCATATGTCACATATATGTAATCGGGCTTATAAATGTACAAGAATCAATTCAATACCATACCTTTCAAGGTCGTATAAGGATTCATATCGTACTCAATGTGTGAAACATTATGTGCAATTGTGCTCCCACTAACCTTTAAGGAACTCAAGGTTCATCTTCACTCTTGACCTTTTTTTATTTCAATCAAAATATCAAGATGAAGATTTGAACTCCACTATACTATATCTCAACTGATAGTATAATCGTTTTCCTTCTAATTCTCGTTTGAGATGTGAACTTCCAATAACAATGTCAAGTATCCATCATCACTGATCATTACTTAGGAACATTCTTTGGATTACTCACTTAAACACACATGTTACAACACGTGGGTAATCAATAAGGAAAAGTTTGAAATAGACATGTGCATAGTCGACTTTGATGAATATGTCAGAAACATGATCGAGCAAATGTTTGATTTCATACATGACTATATGTTGAAATTTAATGGAAACACGTTTCTTACTTGGATGAGTCACCATCTAGAGGTAAATAGAGTAGAGTTCTATACTCGGAGCTTCGTGTATTCCTAGTTGATTTAAACGAATGACCTTAGAGTCGTCTATTGAAGTATGATTTATTAATATCATCGTGTCTCTTTTGCATTGTTAGGCATCAACAATGGATCGGAATTTTCACATAATATTCTTGATATAACCGAAGGAGTTCTATGATAGTTGGTATCTCCTAAGGAGCTTGACTTGAATACATTGATCGTATATTTACTTCACGCCCATTATACTTCATAATGAAGATACTATACATATAATAAATTTTAATTCTGATGGAAATGGAAATAAATATCGGGTTTCTTACGGTTATGTACATGATGACATAATCTCGACATTGAGCCACGTGTTAAAATTATGTACAGTCGGTGACATAATATTAACTTGTCCATCTGAGACCATTTTCAAAATTTATTTATCAAACATAGCGGCGAGTTGTCTCACGGTTGAGTATGAATAAATTTAATTTAAAAAGGTAAGTCACAATGACTTGATGTGTTAATTTGTTCCATTAAATTTGTGTTTTGAAGTATAATGATCCGCGATTAACATTTGTATCATTTCATTGGTAACACGTCAAAGATAGAATGAAAATTGATACGGTAGAACGAATTGAAAGATTTTATCCGTTGTGTTTAACTTCATTAAAGCGATTCTTCTTTACTTAAATGTCTTGCTCCAAGTATGCTTTTAAATCGGAATGATATGCAATTCCTCGAATAATACATTACTCGTATCGATGATACTTAATTAGAACTTGATAGTATTTATATGGTCAAATCCCAATGCTTCTTGCTCAGTCCCAATGTATCGTTGATGACTTATATCACCGATCGGCTTGTGTGAACATACAAAAGTAGACCAAGATTAACGTTCACTCACTACTAAGTCTAGTAAGTTTGGCTGATTTATGCTTTGCAAGATTGAACTTCGAAGTCTTGTTAAAGTCATTATCCACAAGTATTACTCGATTATTTGTTATTCAAAATATCATATCTTTTTAAGAGGAATAGAATAGCGTTAAATACAATCGAGAATGCTTTGATACATGGAGTAAGGAAATGTGTAGGTGTCCATATTAAATATGACATCCTCTTACGCTCATATAGGTCCAAAAGAAAGCAGGTTTGAAATTTTAGCCATTAATGGATGATTGAAGCAGTTATTAACTCTTATAATATAATCGCTTTATCGTTACACTTAAGAGCTCAATTATCTTTCCTTGTGCCTTGTATCCTGACTACTACTATACTTGGCTCGTAATCATGATCAAAACCATGTGAGTCAAAAGCGATTAATACAGGCACTGTGAGTTTAACCGATGACATTACGATTGATAGCAAATCATTTGAGATTTGAGGTTTTATCAAAACTCTCTTTTTATTTCTCTATGTTATTTAATATCATGCTTTACGTACTTAGTGTTTGAAATAATAAGGGTTAATCAGTAACTTCAAATTATAGTTCTTAAATGCGCTCGACTTTATAAGTGGTGTGAAAACTAAGTGAACAATATTGCTTATTGGTTCTCTGAGCCCTTTGACTTATGTTTAAATCACAATTCATGAACCAAGTGTATCATGTTGGTGAAAATAAATACCAATGACATGTACTGAGATGTAGATAGACAATACTCAAGATCATCCAATAGTTTTCTCAACTGAGATATGAAGGAGATTAAACTATTCATTTAATGCTTGTATTGCGGCTAAGAGATAATATAACATATTAGTCTTTATAGTATCATCACCTCTAATTGAAATCAAAATTAACTACCTCTCAATCACATTATGTGATGTTGTTCACTTGAACCTAAGTTCATGTAACATGTCCACATGATTAAGTCAAGTCTTAAATGATTGTGGTATTCAATGTTTGTCTTTTATTAGCATACAACCATTTTCAGTGGCTTATGAAGAAAAATGCATTAGCATTTGCAACACTATATTACCACAAGTTTATGAATTTTTCCTTAACTTATTTTATTTCACATTATAAAGTTATATATGTAATTTGCCCAATTGACGGTGAATAAATAGGTAAATAGTGTGTGCTTATCATAATAGGAAAAAATGCAATTACAGATAGTGTAGTTCAAAATATTCTAACATATTTTACAAACAAATGTAAAACATTATACCCGTGCCAAATCACAAAATGTACAAGGTATCGAATCCGTTAAGTTTGGAATCAGCAGCGGCTCTTCTGTATTTTGAACAGCACCTTGATAGGTTAAGCAACCAATTGTGTACCACGACGCTCTTGGGTCACTAACACTCCTAATAGGGTGCTACGACATTTGTATCGCGGGCCTCTGGCGTTAGTGGAAATCACCGGTTAAGCGACCCGATTAAACCCGATTCGTTGCTTTGGAATGACCGTAAAGCCCTCTCTGGCGTTAGTGGAAATCGACTTTCAAGATGATCCATTGGCATACCTATCACAACACTAGTACACTTGCCATCACAGTATGCCTGGTAGCCGTGATAAGTTCCACAACTTTGAAATTGGCTTGATACTATGCTTAAATTTAATGGTGAGATTAATATTGATTATTATTTAACATGTATAGTAGCACATACTCAAGTAATATACACATCATAAAAAATAAAACAAATAATACACATTTAGAAGATATATGATATGATCCTAAAAATAAATAGACCTATTACAACACTTTACAGAGTGTAATACTAACATAATGCCCTATTTCAGCATTTTACAAAATGTAGTCTTGTATTCTTCAACTTCTGAAAACTTTCAAGTTTGTCAAATGTCGTCCTGGTAAAGCACCATCTTCAATGCCTCCACGGTGATACATTTATTTACTAACCCTAATTAAGGCGGCATACGTACTTGTGGGTAAAAATAAAATAAATAAATCTGACTAAATAAATTAGATTTCTGACGAATAAACGGTTCGTGGAGCCGTATTTAAATAAAATACAAACAATAGTTCATATCAATATATCTCATATTCCAAGCACAGAACCAAAAATGTGGCGGACGTGCCGAGATCGCTTTGTGTACAAGGTGGCATCGATTATGGTAATTAATTTACAGTTTTACGTTTTCATTCAATCTTTTGTATGAAAAAGTTTTGAAGGCTTTAAACTACTCAAAAAATTCTGATTTTCACAGCAAAAGGTTTTCATAATATTCTTCAAATTTTTCAATTTTAATTTCTGAAAAATATATTACAGAGAATTAATTATGTAATTTCTAATTATTAAAACTTTATAATTTCAAAAATACATAATAAATATTTAGAAAATTCAAAAAATTCCAAATTTTGAATGAGGTGTTACATGTAACATAAAGTTTCTGGAAAAATTATTAGATTCAAAAACATTTGAGTTTAAGCCTTTTATACAATTACCTTTTAATTAACTAATTAAAATTAATTATAAACCCTTTTAAAATCGGCAAACAATTATACTAATCATCAAAATACCAACATATATAATTTTGATGTACTTGAATATATGAATACATCTATAAATATACATGGCATAAAAATTCATAATATATATTTATACATAAATATATAAACAAATATTTTCATATATATTCATAAAACATGATTTAAAAAATACTAGAACGATGTTATACAAAATTAAACTTGCTCTTGATTCCATTGATGGAAAAATTATGCATATTTAGAATAAATCTTTAAACGAATGGCATACCAGGATCAATTTAATTGTTATAATCATCATATCTAAATTATATATATCAATAAATAATTATTAGAATACTAACAGTGCATCGGAATAAATCACCAACAAGTTCTTTCACGAAACCTCCTTTGAATTCCAATTTGTGTAGCACCACAATAGGTAATGCCTCCGATTGATCCTTGAGAGGTTGAATCACATATTTGAGTTTTCTAGAGCAGCGCGAGAATTGGATGAGAAAATCAAAGCAAGAATATCAATTCTTGCACTTGAGTTCACGGTTTCCAAGGCGAGAGGGGGCGGGTGTCGGCATTGTGGTGGTGGAGGCTACGTTTTTTGCATTATGATAAAGCCCTGTAAGTCACTTTAAATGAAACCAGCAATAAACATAATCAGCCGAATTATTTGTAGGCCGGCTCTACAGCTTTCGTTAAGTAAATACTACTAGAGTTATTAACAACCTCAACTAACCATTTGAGTAATTAAACTATCAAGTTAATTAGTCGAGTTCATCCAGGTTAATATTTTACGTTATCGATGTAAAATTTTCGATTGAAATTTTGTGATTACAATCAATTTCTCGATTTACCAAATATAGTTTACTTTCATACATGAAATATAATTCAACATCCACGTATGTAGTAGCGACCTTTTGAGCTCGAGATAATAGCAGGTTGTATCTATCTGGCATAATTCGAGTATTATCAAAGAACTTGAGCTAGTATTTAGAATTACTATTATTGAACACTTAGTTTTAGTAATCACATTTAACTAAACAAGTAAATAAATTGTTACAACAATTGTCGCAGCGAGCATAATTATTGAAACCAATATTCATTGATTTCCAACAATTATCTTCTACGTGCAGGAGTTCGACCTTAGTCAATCATTAATTCACTATAATGTTCCAGAGTGGGATTATGCAGTCAATATTTTTTTAATACTCCTCATCACAAAGATTATCTCTTCTTTTTTTATAGTCGTAAGCTTTCAAACTTTTGACATTAAATATATTTATTTGTATTGTATAATATTTTATAAAAATATATCAATGGAAAGAGTTAAAAATGTATTTTCGATATAGTTTTCATCAAACTTATTATATAATATAAAATATACATGAGATTAAAAGTTCGAAAGTATAATAAAAAGTCGAAATCAGACGATGTCTTGCGGGGATGGAAGGAGTAACATTTAAGGGAACAAAAGACATATTACCTTCTTAGTTGAGAAAGGGTGACATTTCTTGAGGCTTTGACCCCGTTACTCATTTGAAATATCCGTATTGTTAATTGGGACCAATTAAGAAATTCCAGAGAATCACTATTTATAGGTAAGTGAAGAGGTTTAGTACCATTTCCCTTTTGATTTATTTAATGGATGATTGACATATGTACGCCTTAGAGTGTGACATTTCTTCTTGAGGCTTTTGGCCCATTACCTCATTTGAAATATCCATGGTAATTAGGGACCAATTAAGAAATTCCAGAGAATAACTATTTATGTTCACATAAAAAATCTTTAAACATTATTTCAAGATTTCTATCCATTTCTCTTTAAATTTACAACAATTATTTTATTAAAAATATTGTTGTTACAAATTAAAAAAAAAAGTGTTTATATTAAGGGATCCCATTTGAGTTTTCGCTCCGAATACCTAAAATGACATGAATTTTGAATGGTTTCATCTACTCCCTTACTAATAAGAGAAGAAGCTCATGAAGGGCCAACTAGATACTCCAAAATTATAATTTACCATTTCTTAAAGACTTTCTACTTTCTAATTTTGATGTGTTATATTTTAAACTTTGAGCTTAAATATTTTTTAATATCTTGTGTGGTTGGAATTCTAACTTGGCTACAATAGTTATCCCCATGTGATAATTATATAACAATCCATTTAAGCTACTATTAAACGAGATTACATGTAAATTGTATAGTTCGAACAAGTAATTATTTGATCATTATTATTTACATCAATAATTAACGGAAGGTTTCTATGATAATATTCAGCGGGATTATGATGTCTTACTAGACTCTGCTCATAATATTTGTGTATTGATATTGATAACAATTATATATTATATAAAATTTATTATTAGTGTCTAAAAGGACTCACACATAAAGTGATATTTGGTAAATCGGTTTGACCAATAAAATAGTGCTAGTTTTGATCCAAGATAGAAAAGCTTTTCCTATTAATTCCATAATTAGGATTGTAATTAAATTAAGCCCTACCGAACCTCAATGGGTTTGAATCCAGCTCGATGCATTTCGAACTTAAGGTTCGTTTCGGTTCGAAATCATCGAACCTCAAGAAAAAAAAGCTCGGCTCAAGTTCGATGGTTCGAGCCCAACATGTTTGAACATGTTCGGCTTGATATATTTAAATTTCTCACATGCAATTACTAAGTTTTCTTTTCACAAAAAATCAATTATGCTTGCAAAATTTGAATCTTTGGGAACTTTACCAATGATTTAGTTGAAAATTGAAATCAAAATCTCAATTAATATAGCAATTCAAATCAAAATCAAACTAAAAAATATAATCATAATTCAAATGGTAATCAAAATCTCAATTAAAACTAGTAATAAAGACGTTTTAAAGGGCTAATCCATAGAGAGGAATATTTTCGAACCGTTCGGCTTGGTTTCACTAATAGGTTTCAACGTTCAGGTCGACGTTCGTATCTTCGAATCGAACCACTATTTCAAGGCGAATCCTCCGAATCGAATTGAATCTTCAGGTTCATTTACAGCCATAATTATTAACCTAGCTAGAAATCTATGTATACTATATAAACTTTTGTCCTATGAAATAAACATAACAAAAACACACCCACAATAGCCATGATTAGCGGCTAAAAATATTTTACGAAGACTGTTGTGAGTTTTTTTGTTTCATATCTTTTTTTATCAATTCTAAAGATTCTAGCACATTGGTCATCTAGATTCTAATCTCTCATGGTCTGATTTTCTTTATAGACACAATACCACTTGGAGTGCTACTGATCTTCAACAGTGGACAGTGGTCCAAACCTTCCATTGCTTATCAAGTAAGTATACTCTCTCTTATATTCATTTCTAAACGTGTAAAGAGATCCTCGGTCATGATTTGACATCAAATTGTTGATGTTAAGGTCATTAAAACCCTTCATGTATAATAGTTTGTGAAAAATAAATCAAAAAATGATATTCGATCTCATTTTTCACTCTACTTTAATATTAACAATATAATTTAAAATTAAATCAATGTTTAGTTAATTAATATATTAATTTTTTTTTAAATTTTGACCATTCAAATAAAATTGGACTATTTTTTGGGATGTGGGGAGCAATAACTTACAGTTAAAAAAATGATAGCTCAAGATGAATTTCACGAATAATGGAGAATTATCATCATCATACTTTAAAAGGCAGGATTGCTTACTCCCCACATTGAAGGTGGAAGAATTGATTTGTTAACTCCAAACAGATTTGAGCACGTAATACTTCACAAAAGTAAACGACGCCTCTCATTTGAGGTAATTATTTTATTTTAATTATTATTATTAGTGCATTTGGGCCTACCTTTCACCTTTGGATACTTATATTTCTTTCTTTAGATTTCTTCTATGCTGATGCACATTCTATGTCTAAGATTCATATAATCTCCAGGACGTTTTCATCATCACATTAATAGTTGATAGGTGTTTGGATTAGGGCTTGTTCTAATAATTGGATTAGGTTTAGAATTATTGTCTTTTTAGTTCATATTGAATTAGCCTTTGTCTGTATATACTTTGTACAACCTCAAGAGGTGATTATGTGATAATAATACAATCAAACATCCACATCAAACTTCTTTCTCTCTCTCGCCTGATTTTTCTCACGTCTCTCTCTCAATTATATTCTCAACATTATATTTCTAGTGTTCAATACATAATCTATCATGGTATTAAAGCCTGATCCTAATGGACAAGAACAACAACAACAAAATCATCGTCAAGCAAACCTACCCGCCTTCACTACTGATCCCGCCGCCTACCCCATGGGTCTTCAGCCCAACCCGTCTGCCTCTTCATCAAGCATGCATTGCAATCCCACCAAATTGCCTACCAATCCGGCCTAGTACAGATGACGCGACTGTGGTGCCGATTTTGATTCCATATCACCCATAGAAATGCATCACCTTGCCCACCGGTTAAAAATCTAAATAATGTTCACCACTTTATTTCTATCGTTTTTACTAAGAATTTCTATGGTCGAACTGCTTGACGCTTCTTTTTCTCAAAGGTCAAGCCATGGGTTTTGTTGATGGTTCTTCGCCTTGCCCACCTCGCTTTCTCCAAAGTTTTAAAGTGGGGAACAAATGTGATGCCGCTATTGTGAATACTCTCATTAGTTCCTTGTCTGAATCAGTTATGCCTACTGCACTCGGCAAACATACTTTGCAACTTCGTTCTAGGTTATGTGAGTTGAAACAAGGTGATTTGTCGGTCTCTAAATATTGTAATCAAGCCTTACTTACAAAGATGAATCGTCATGATCGGCGGCAACCTACTTATGATGATTTCTTGTGGCAAGTGCTTACTAATCCTAAATCGGACCCGAGTGATGGCACGATGTCGCATTTTAGCTCGCAAGAAGTTCTGATTTTGAGGAGGTAATTGATTTGTTATTATCTGCTGAATCCATGATCGCTCACCTCTCACTTACTCTCCGGCCCGCATTGCTCTGCAGATCCGCCTAGAATGTTCTCGACTTCGCCAATACTGTCTAGCGCACTCCAACCCCCGTGATCCTACCTCGCCCAGGATTCGGCCCTGGGTCACCAAGGATGAGGTGGGCATCGCCCTCAAGGCCGCTTCTCCATCACGCCAAGTCGGGTTGGTTTTAGAGTAGTTCTCGCCCAACAATGCTCCTCCCCGTTGGTCGGGCCACAGGTCGGCTTATGCTGGTCGAGGGACTCATCTTGCTACCGCATGCCCCAAATTCTGAATAGCTCTCCCTCCGCATTACTCCCCGCTTACTTCCGTAACTCCCAGCGTACGTAATACCGGTACCGTGATATCGGGCGCTTCCCACCATGTTACTCCCCGGTCCGAATACGCTACGCTTACATGATGAGTATTATGGGTCTCACTAGTTACGTGTTGTTGATGGTGTAGGTATGCCTATTTCTCATGTTGGTTCTTCTAAATTAATGTATGATTCTCGTATGTTTCAGTTGAATCATATTTTGCACGTACCTAATATGACTAAATCCTTACTCTCTGTTCAACGATTTTGTGCTGATAATAATGTTATTTGTGAATTCGTGGACTCTTCCTTTGTTGTTAAGGATCGCACAACTCTGTGAAAATTTTCCTGAGGCCCACCAAAGAATGGTCTCTACCTTTTTCGCCTAGTTTAGCCTCTCATCAAGGGCACCATCGCTAGTCAGTTCAAATTTTGCTAGCAATGCTAAGCTTAGGTGGTTTTTTCTTAGGGAGAGATAGGAATTTTCATTTTAAATGTACTAGTTGTCCTCTTGGAAAACTTTGTTGAGTCTTTTCCGCTTAATTTAAAGCATAGTACTTCTATTTTACAGTTATTGTTTATGGATGTTTGGGTCTTTCCCCTCATGTTTCGAGTGATGGGTAATCAAGTATATTTATCTATTGTGATAATTACATTTTTATTTGGATATTCCGTGTGTTAAGCAACTGATGTCTATTCTTTTAATTTTTCTTTAAAAGTTAGTCGAATGCCACCTCCCATTATCTCCATTAAGTCTGTTCAAACTGATGGTGGCGAGGAGTTTAAGGCACTCACACGTCATTTTCAAAACACAGGCATTGTTCATCGTATTTCCTGTCCTCATACTCATCATCAAATGGGTCGTGTAGAACGTCGTCATCGTCAGATTGTAGATGTTGGTCTTACCTTGCTTACTCATAAAGGGTCCTGTCAGTTAAATATTGACTATATGCTTGGAAATTGCTGTTTATGCCTTTCATCAATCGCTTGACTTCTACCGCATCCTTCGACATGTCTCGCTTATCAATTACTCTATCATGTTCTCCTAATTATTAGTTCCTCAAGTTTTTTCGTTGTTTATGCTTTTTGTAATAACCTGCTACGTTAAAAAAAAAATTCGGTCGGTGGACCCGGAGATAGTATAAATAATTTCGGCGATAATATTATTTCAGAAATTATTTGAGCTCAATCACATTTATAATTTAGTAGTAATAGCCGGGACAATTCGAAAGGCTGATCGTTAAGTCGCTCGACAACTCGATTCGTGATTTCGGCACAAACTCCCGCATGTTGTTTCAAGACTTAAGAGCTAAGTTATCATCTTCCATCCTTATCACAAAAATCACAAAATATCTTCCCATTTGCTTTATCTTGGCCGAGAGCTCTTGAGCAAAGCCTGTGTTTTTCTTCCATTTCATCACTTATTGCATATAAAGATCCTCAAGTCGATTATTAAGATTTCCCAACGCCTTTCCCCACGATTTTGAGGTAAGAAAATAGCATTTTGGTTGATTTTTAAGGCTTGACTTTTTGGTTGACTTTCAATTCAATTTTATGATGAATCTTAGTTTGTTATGGATGCTATGATGTATATGTTGGCGAATTCATGATCTAGAGGTCATTTGAGGAGCAGGTCGGATGACTTTTCTAGGTTTCGCTGACTTTGCTGATATTTTTATAAGACTTTAAAATGTGTAGGCAGCTTAATTGGGACCTTATTAGAAGTTGTTGTGATGTTAAAATGGTGATTTAAAATTGATTAAAGCGTAGTTAGCAAAAAGTGTTATTTCAAGTTGAGTTATAATAATTATTTTGAGTATAGGTTGTTAAGTATGGACTTAATTTAAGTTAATTAGAATGACTTATAAGCTGGGATTTGAAATGTTAAAATAATAAGGTGGAATTCTGAAGGAGAGATCGATTGGGTTGTGTCCGACGATTATTGATTCGTTATTTATCCGCTATTTTAGACCGCTGAAATAGTTCCACTAAGAGTCGTACCGCGTCTTCTAGAACGCAGATATTGTGTAGGTTTTGATTATACTTTCTAGGTGTTTTTGTTAGGCGCGATCGTGGTAAGGCGCTACCTTGATTGTGTCCGCGAAAGTTTTTGTGTAGCTAGCGTGAGGCGAGTACTATCTCACGGGCGTTAGTTTATTTACTTACTTTAAATTGTGAACATGTTATTGTGGTACGACATTATATGAAGGATGTACATGTCATTGTGTTATGATTACGTGAGAATGATATATATGTAATTGTTGTGTGATTATGTGTGATTCATTTTGTGGTTTCATGATATGATTATGTGATTATATTTTGTATATTAAGATTGCTTCGAGGTAATAGCTTGAACTCCCAACTTATATTTCCGATTTCCGTGGCCTTGTCAGACCGTTGTGGAGCTCTTGTGGCCTTGCTCTCAGCTATGTATTTCTCGCGGCCTTGTCATATTGTGTTTGACTTAAGATTGTGAGATGTTTTAGCCGTGTGCTTGGATATTGTTTGGGAGTAGAGTAGCTGGTTATCAGAGGTGATGGTTAGGAGTTATGTATGACTCGAGGTGACTTGAGTATCGGATTTGACCCTATGTCGATAATTAGGGGTTGGGATGACTCTCCTTCCTTGTAGGATATGACGCCATTGGCCTTATGTGTATAAGAGCGGTATGACTCTTTGATCACTTGGCTGCATTGCCTGTGTGGCCCTATACTTGTGATACTCACAAGGCTTCTGGGCCATACACAGATAAAGAGCGGTATGAGTCTTTACCATCACTTGCTGTGTGCATGGCTGTGACCCCATACTACGGTATACCAAGGGTTTGGCCTTATACTTCTAAGATAAGAGTTTGTTTATTACCGTCGATTCCTCAGTAGGATCTTGATCGAGTATATGATTAGAGGTTGGTATATATCTAGTGGAGATACGAGAGATAGAAGGCATTTAATTAGAGTTATAGTCATGTTGAGTCTCATGATTTTATTCTCAATGTTTGTGTGCCTTATCGTGACCTTCTATTATATCTTGTCATGTTATGCCCGGCATCTTCTTTGGAATATTATTATCAGATGACTTGATTAGGTAGTCCTCGATATATATATATACGTGAATTTGCCCATGTCGGGCTATTATAATATTGTCTGCCTCTACTGTATGGTAAGTCTACCCCTGTGTTGTTGTTCGGTGCCTTCGCCCGACACCCTTTTCTTTGGGCGGCATTTCATTCTGCGCTGTGTCGATTGCATCGGCTAGTCGAAATGTGAGGCCGCTGGAGAGTTTCGTTCGAGTGGCCAGTGAAAGACGGGTGGCGCATTTGATCCTCACAATTCCCATTTTTGATGTGTTGTCAATCGCTTTTGGATTGCTGTACCTTTTCAAACTTTTAGCCTTGTCGGCAATTATTTTGTATTCTCAATACAGATTTATTCTTTCTTTGTAGCCTTCGCCGCATTATCAAGTATTGGGATGTTGTATATATGGAGTCAGTTGGTTGATGTCACCTGATTGATTGTAAAATCTTAAATCAAGTATTATTTTGGAGAATATTAATGAAATCAAATTTTTGGATGAAATGAGTAGTTTTTAAACTGAAGTCGTCTATCGGTTTCAGACTCGTGTTCTGATTATAATGATTCTCACCTCGGCCAGCTTGCACTGGGCGATCGCTACAATTTTGGTATCAGAAGTAGCTCTGCATTACTGCTATCCGTGTGGTCAGGTGTCGAATTGTTTTTCCTTGAGTCGTTGTTAGTGGTGTCTTTTTGTTAAAAGTCCGAGTCTTTTCTTTGTCAAGCGAGACGACAGTGATGCTACCTGCAGTTCGTGGTGGCAGAGCCGAGAGGTGTGCTGTGGCAGCCTGCATGAGGCCGACTGGCAGGGCATAGACGATGAGTACGCGACCAAAGAAGGTCCTGAGGCGATTCTTCCGAGCACGCTGAGGAAGAGGAGGTAGACCTCGTAGGAGAAAGGTAAATGTGGCCGCGCAGCCAGAGGTCGAACTCGTGAGTAAGTTGTTTGACCGGTTTCCGGGGTTCCGCCTCGAAAGGTGCTATTTGAAGTTCATCCAGACATGAAGTCCATTTTGAGCCGATGACGGGGCGAGATGAGAGTGAAGTTTGCTACTTATAGACTTCACGAGAGTGCCCGTGGATCAAGTGGAGAACTTGGAAAAGGCCCTCGATCAAGCGAGAGGGGAGATTCCATGTCGGAGCGATTGAGCTCTTCCGGGAGAATTATTGCTCGAGACCACATGGCCGCTGGAGGAGAGGTTTTTCGTTGACACAAAGTTCGAGGTCGGAGGAGTACGGTAGATAGTCTGCTGATACGTGTCGAATTACTTCCGATGTTTATCCGGTAGAAAGCAAGAGGATCACTAGGTTCGGGCCGACGGGGTTGACGGGGAGACACGTCACCAGATCTCACTAATGGTTTTACCAGTTTCCATGTCATGGTGAATGTACCAAGATGGAAATGGAGTTGGCAAAGCCGCAGGCGAGTGGGATCGGGAGGAGAGTCGGCCCGAGACTTCACCCGGTAGGCCTACTAGCTCTAGAGTTCGGGAGGAGGACCTGACCAAGGTAGCCGTCTCCCGGGCGTAGTTATTTCCCCTGCTCGCAATTTCACCCGAGTTATTCTACCGCTTCCTTCGCACGGTGGGTACCGTGATATCCCAGGTCCAGTAGTCTTCCTCCGGGGTTCAGAGAAGTGTCTGGCGTTATCTTGCGGCCGATTAAGTAATGTGCAAAGTAGGATTGCCGGGAGAGGTATCACATGTTATCGATGCCACCAAATGCATTATCTCGCTAAGGATTTCCCGCCATGCAGAGGTGCTAGTACTTCAGCCGTTCAGCGTAGGCGGGTATCGCGGAGTCGTGGTGTCGCTTTCAGCCGCTACGGAGGCCGATATGTGGGATCGAGGACCTCGTGAGGAGCGCTGTGGGTAGCAAACAGCTGAGCGGGTCGAGGCAAGATTCATGCCGCAGCTTCATCGTGAGGCGCAGATAATTTCTCAGAGTGCTGTACATTATTTCGTGATATTGGTGGTGTTGTTTGATTCTCGCTCCGTGATTCTTTTTGTTTCTCGCAGTTTTATTTCTCGCTTATCTGTATGTTGTGTGCTCGTCTGCTCCACTTGGAGATTATGACACCAAGAGGGAGATCGGCCGTGGTTGGGGATTTGTATTTAGATAATGGCCTTGATTGTATGTGGTCATTGCTGTCTGCTGATTTACTTCCATTTGAGCTTTCGATTTGACCTTTATCTTTGGGTATGGATTGTCAGGGGAAACATCATGCCGTTATTGATCGCCATCGAAGGAGATTACTTTTTGTGGGTTCGAGACCAGAGCATCCGATTTCAGGAGATGTAAAGATTTTGCTCGAAGCTTTGTATCAAAGACTTGAGGCTAGGAGGTTGAGTCGTAAAGGGTGTGTTGGGTTCTTGGGATATGTGGTTAATGGTAGTGAAGCAGCGGTATTGTAGGATGCCTTTCCCGAGGACCTCTACCGGGTCAGCTGCAGGAGATCGAATTTGCTATCGAGGTTGTCTTGTGCACGGCACCACAATTTATCTTCCACTCAGACTGATGGCTCCAAATTGAAGTTAAGGTGAATCAAGTACTCAAGCATGTGAGTCATTGAGAAAGGATTCATCGACCGAGTGTGTATCTCCGGGTGTACCATGGTTTAGAAAAAGAAGCGACGGTTCACGAGGTTGTTCATTGACTATAGACAATTGAATAAAGTGACCATTAAGAACCGATACCCATTGCCCAGAATTGACGATTTGTTTGATCAGCTGAAGGATGCCAAAGTGTTCTCGAAGATTGATTTATGTCCGGTTATCATCACAGGATCAAAGGGGAGGATATTCCAAATCGGCTTTCCGATTCAAGTGGACATTATGAGTTTATAGTGATGCCATTGATCGACACGCACCGCGGCCTTATGGATTTATGAATCGGGTATTTCGGTGTATTTGTATGAGTTTGTGGTAGTATTCATTGATGATATTCTAATATATTCCAGGGCTGAGACACAGAGGCATTTGCAGATTGTGTCGAGGGACCTCGAGATGTTAATTCAGCTTGTATGCCAAGTTTTCTAAATGTGAGTTCTGGTTGGCGAAAGTACAATTCTTGGGTCATGTTATTTCTGGCGAGGGTATTTGTGTTGATCCACAGCGGAGGCCGCGGAACAGCCCCACAAAGGCGATCGAGGTTAGGAGTTTCTGCTACTGTTACATAGTGAGATTCATCAAGGACTTCTCTTTGATTGTGACGCCATTGACCAAAGTTGAATCAAAAAGTGGGGTTCCGCTTTTATTTGGGATGATGATTGTGAGGATCAGTTTCAAGGTATTAAAGGAATTGACTACAAATTTCCATATACCATCCGCCTCCGGTGGCTACTGATTATGCTCGCATCGTGGCTCAAAGGCGGATGCGTAATGGGAAGCGATTGTCGCAATACCTATTAACAGGAATCACGGTAAGAACTATCCGACTCCATGATCTTGAGCTAGCGGCTATAGTTCTATGTTGAAATTCAAGTGGAGACATTATCTCAGATGGGTTAAATGCCATTTTTACTAATCATAAGAGTTCAAGGATCTACCGACGCAGAGATTTGAATTTGAGGCGAGGAGTGTGATGGAGTTCATCGCTGATTATGACTTGACTATTGTCACCCGTGAAGGCAAATGAGTAGCCGATGCAGCAGTAGAAAAGGGAAATCAAAGGACCCGTAGAGAGATGAAACAAATTGGAGCCATTTTGATTGCCGGTAATATCGTGAGATTACTATACGAGTTCGAATGTTGCTTGTGGATCGAATCTAGCATTGCAAATTGGGCGATGAGAGACCGCAGTTATCGCTGGTGATGCGAGAAACGGGTCGATCGATTTCACTTCATTACGAGCGAGTTCGAGATGAATGGCGACAGTACCGTATTCGTATGAGCCGGTATGAGATTTCTTGAATGCGCCCATACTTTATAGCTGCATAAATTCGGCAGTACAAAGAGATGTACCGTGATTTGAGGTTGACGATTGGTGGCCAGTGAATGAAGAGAGAGATCGCAGTAGCTCAGGAAAGTGCTTGGTTTGTCACAGCGGCGTCGAAAGTATAGACATCTCCATGGGTTTAGCTGCGTACTCTTCCTATTCCCGAGTGACACGGGAGAATATCACCATGGACTTTCTCTGCTTGGGCTTCCTAGGACGTTGAGGCGACATGACGGGATCCTCGCGATTGTAGATAGGTTATCGTCGGGCTATTTCACTCTATCGATTCACCACGCCCGGTAGACCAAGGAAGATCTACGGATCGACGCTGGTGCTGCACGTCCGTGTCGATCATTTCTGACCGCTGATGCCAGATTCACTTCGAGGTTCCGAGGCTCTGTGAGTACCGACCAGAGTGGAGTTAAGTACATCTTTCATCTCCGTAGAGACGGGCAACTGGCATATCGAAATTGGAGGATATGATACGTGCTTCAGGTTCCCAACTTCTCCGAATCGAGACGGCGAGTTGCCCAAGATAGAGTTCGCTACAACAACAAATTTCCATGCTAGTATCAGATGACACCTTTGAGGCATTATATGGCTGAGGTGTCGACTCCGCTTGCCGGAAACGAGGTAGGAGAGAGGAAAGTCTATGGTTCCGAAAGAATAAGAGTTTAGTAGAGTGGATCAAAGCATTCAAAGAAGATTCCGAGACGCCTCAAGATAGGCGTAAAAAGCATGCATCACTGCAGTAGAGATTGTCGCTTGAGGTCGGCGACCGTGTGTTCTCGAGGTATCCACGGGAAGTGGAGCCATGTGGCTCGGGGAGGAGAGGAAGTTGGAGTCCCTGCTATATTGGACCATTTGAGATCCTTTGGGAGAGCGTCTTGCTTATCGTTGGCGCTTCCAGCTTGGAGATAGGATTCATAATGTGTTCCATGTATCCTCGCTTCGAGGAAGTATATCCTCGATTTAGTCGCATATTCTTAGCTCACTTCCGTGGAGCTTCGAGGGAGTGACTCACGCTTTGAGGAAAGGCCGTGAAATTTCGACCGAAAGAGAAAGTTTTGAGGAGTAAGCGTAGTATTTTAGCGAAAGTCCCGAGGAATCAAATGTATGAGGGAAAGCGACTTGGGAACGCGAGACGAGATTTAGGAACCAAGTACCCGCAAATTTTTCGAGGATGCGAAGTGTATTTGCCTTTATTTTGTGTGATTTTATTTGATTTTGTGTTATTATATTGTACTTCTTGGTTGTTTGAGGGTCGTTAAATTTTCGAGGCCTAAATTTTATTAGATGGTAGATTGTACAACTCACATGCTAAAAAAATTCGTCGGTGGGCGGGACCCGGAGATAGTATAAATAATTTCGAGCAATAATATTATTTCAGAATTATTTGAGCCAACTACATGGCAATTTAGTAGTAATAGACTAGACAATTCGAGCAGCTTGATCACCGTTAAGTCGCTCGATAACTCGATTCGCTTGGATTTTCAGCACAAACTCCTGTGCGGTTTTTTCTCGACTTAAGAGCTAAGTTATCATCTTCCATCCTTATCATCAAAATCACAAAATATCTTCTCCCCATTTGCTTCTATCTTGGCCGAGAGTTTCCTTTCGGGAGCAAACCCCAAAAAATTCTTCCATTTAATCACTTTATCGCATATAAAGATCCCTACGCCGATTATTAAGGTTTCCCAACGCCTTCCCTACGATTTTGAGGTAAGAAAAATAGCGCTTTGGTTGATTTTTAGGGTTGACTTTGGTTGACATTTTACATAATTCAATTTTATGACGAATCTTAGTTTTTTATGGACGCTATGATGTATATAAGTGATGAATTCATGATTGAGGTCGCTTGAGGATGCTACGGTCGGTTGACTTTTCTAGTTTCAAGTTGACTTTTGGGTTGATATTTTATAAGACTTTAAAATGTGTAGGGAGTTTAATAGGACCTTGATGTTTTTGTGATGTTAATACGGGCGATTTAAAAATTAATTGAAGTTATGCTTATGTTGAAAATGTATTATTTTCAAGTTGAGTTATAATCGAGTATTTTGGAGTATAGGTTGTTAATTATGGACTTATGGGTTACCTTAGAATGACTTATAAGTTGATTTGAAATGTTAAAATAATAAGGTGGAATTCTAGCGGGAGACGGGACAGTCAGGTCCGACTGATTATTGATTCGTTATTTATCCATCATTTTAGACCGCTTAGAAATAGTTCCACTAAGAGTTTCGTAGCGTGTCTTCTAGAACGCAGAATAGAAGAGGTTTTGATTATACCTTTCGGTGTTTTTGTTAGGCGCCGATCGCGGTGCGGCGCTACCTCGATTGTGTCCGGGGCGAACGCTAGTGGAAGCAAGCAGTACTTGTCTCAATGGGTGTTACTTTACGCATTCTTACTTTAAATTGTGTGAACATGTTATTGTGGTAATGATTATGTGAGAATGTTGTACATGTCATTGTTTTATGATTATACGAGGATGATATACATGTAATTGTTGTGTGATTATGTGATCTTATTCAGGCGAGCCATGATATGATTATGTGATTATATTTTGTAGCGTTGGAAGATTGCTTCGAGGTAAGTAATAGCTTGAACTCCCAACTTATATTTCCGATTTCTATGGCCTTGTCGGCACCAAGCATTCTTGTGGCCTGTCGCCACTTATATTTCCGGCCTTGCCTGGCGATTGTGTTTGACTTACGATTGTGAGATGTTTTAGAAGGCAAGGCTGATATTGCTCTGGGAGTAGAGTAGTTGGTTATCGGTGATGGTTAGAGTTATGTATGACTTGAGGTGACTTATATCAGATTTGACCTATATCGGGATAATTGTGTGATTAGGTGACTTCCTTGCGTGATACGTGTGACGCTATCACCTTATACTCGCATAAGAGCTAGTATGACTCTTTGATCACTTTTCTCGTGTGCATTGTCGGTGTGGCCCTATACTAGCTTTATAGTTAGGCGGTTTGGCCTTATACTACGGTATAAGAGCGGTACGAGTCTTTATGATCACTTGTTGTGCATTGCCCACAAGGCCCCATACTACGGTATTATGGGTTTGGCCTTATACTCGCATAAGCACTGCTGTTTATTAGCGGTCGATCCATTCCCTGTAGACGGATCGAGTATATACATTAGAGGTTGGTATATTTGTGGAGATACGAGATAGGAAAGTGATTTAATACAAGTATAGCCGTTGCTGAAGCCCTCTATTATTTTATCTGGTGTTTGTGTGTCTTATTTGAGACCTTCTTATTATCTTGACATGTTATGCCCGAGACCTTTTTGGAATATTATTGTATGACTTGGATTAGTAGTTCCGATATATATATATATATATATATATATATATATATATATATATATATATATATATATATATATATATATATATATATACGTAAGTTATTCATGTTGGACTATTATAATATTGTCTGTCTCGTTCTGTATGGTAAGTTCACCCCCTGTGTTAAGTGTTCACTAAGCTTCGCGGCTTACACCTTCGCTTTGGGGCGATTTCATTTGCGCCAGTCGACAGACGGCAATACCAGAGGCTGCTGAGAGTTTCGTCTGAAGCGGCCAGTGAGCATCGGTGGTGATGATCCCTACGCTTGATTTTGATGTGTTGTCAACCGTTTTTGATTGTTGTACCTTTTCAAACTTTAGCTTTGTCGGCAATTATTTTGTATTCAGAATACAGTATTTATTCTCCTTTGTAGCCTCATGAGCATTACTTATTGGAATATGTTGTATATATGGAGTTGGTTGGTTGGGATGCCACCCGATGGATTGTAAAATCTTAAAATCAAGTATTATTTTGAGAATATTAATGAAATCAAATTTTTGATTTAAACGAGTAGTTTTAAACTCGAGTCGCCCATCGGTTTGGTGACTCATGAGCCCGGATTATAATGATTCTCACGCTGCATGCCGACCGCGGTCAGCATAGCTTTTCTCCCCATAATTGTCCTTATCAGCGTCCTAAGTTGTCTTTTAGATATGTTCCTTCTATGTTTTTGGGTTATAGTACTTCTCATAATGGTTATCGTTGTCTTGCTATAGATTCTAATCATTTATATTATATTGCTAAGCATGTTCGCCATGAACACATCTTTCCCTTTCGTGAAGGTTTCATTACTGGGTCGCCCTCTTGTGATCTCATTCCTACACCTGGGCATTACTCTTCCCCGCCACGCGACTCGCCCGCCCCCCTGCCCGTCTCTTCTCCTCGGCCGGGTGAGAGGTCGGGGTCTCGTGTCTCGAGTGAGTTCCTTGTCTTGGCTTCCCCTAGTCTCCTCAGCCTGCCTTTGTTGCCAAATCCGGCTACTCCCCCATTCTTTTGTTCCTTCCCAGGTTCCACCCCCTCCTCTTGCTAAGCATCATATGATAACTCGTACTGTCACTGGTCATATTAGGAAGACTGCTCAATATGATCTTTCTGCATATCATAATGAGATAACTAATCTACAGCTCTTTCATGCTTTAGTTAGACAAATCAAAGACCTTAACCCGCATTCTCGCTTACGCAAGATGAGATTAATGTTATGATGCGTACTAACACTTGGACTCTACTTCCAAGAACTCCTCCTATGCATGTTATTAGTTGCAGGTGGATCTACAAACTCAAACGTGATAGTGCTGGTCGTGTTACTCGATGTCGTGCTCTCCGCTTGTCATAAAGGTACAATCAATCGTAGGGTGTTGATTATTTTGATACGTTTAGCCCAGTGGTTAAACATGCTACTATTCGCATTATTTTGTCCTTGGTTGTTACTTGTCGTTGGGTGATTCACGATTGACCTTCGTAATGCCTTTTGCAGCGGTGATTGACGGTATGCCAGATATCCAAAGCAATACCGGGTTTATTTGGGGATCCGATTTGGTTTGTCAGCTTCGGAAGTCTATTTATGAGTTGAAGCAGGCTTCTCGAGCTTGGTTCCATTGTTTACATCAGTTGCTATCGTATGGTTTTGTGGCTTCTCGAGCTCATTCTTCATTATTTATTTTCTCTGGAGACGGTGTGCGCTTTTATGTCAGTATGGACGATATCATTGTTATAGACTGCTTATTCTACCTGCTCAATCCTTTCTTGGAAATGTGTCTAGGTAGTTTGTTCTGCGTGATTTGGGTGATCTTGATTATTACTTGGGCATTTCTTTGTAGTCTTGAGCTGATGGTTCCTTGTTTTTATCTCTGAAGTATTATATTGTTGATTTGCTCTCGCCGTAGTATGGTTGATCGCAGAAGGGTGTTCTACCGGCCGTGTCGCTTCGGGTTCGCCTTTTCCTGCCCTCTCATTTTAGACCCCAATAAGTATCGCCAAAGCTGCGGGTTCTCTACAAGGCGTTATTTTTGACTATCCCGACTTGGCGTTATGTTAACCGACTTTTGTCAAGATATGCATGCCCCTGTGATTGTCACTAGGTTGTTGTGAAGCGTATTCTTCGTTATCTTCAGGCTACTAAAGATTTGGGTATGGTTGTTCGTCCACAGTTGTTTTTCATTGTCTTTTTCTCGATGTCATTGGGTCACTCAAGTAAGATAGGCGGCTCCATCGGTGGTCCTGCAGTGTATTCTGGTTCTAATCTTGTGTCTTGGATGTCTCAGAAGGTGGTACTGTCACTGCTCCTCTACCGAGGTTCGCATAAAGCTCAAGGATTGTGCTGCCCTCGAAATGATATGGATGTTGCTTAAGCTTCGCGGAGTTTGGGGGTCTCTCTTTGGTTTCGCCTCGCTACAGGGGTTGATAATATTGGCTACTTATCTCGCCGCTAATCCAATAAATATGCTCGCATTAAGCACATAGATACTACCATTCGCTCGGGAAAAGATTGCCAACAACTAGCTTCCTTCGTATTCGCTTTTGTTAGCACTAAGGATCAGATTGCTAATATCTTTACAAAGACTCTCCCTGTCAAGTCCTTCTCCTTCTTTGTACAAGTTCGCAGTGAGGGTGTTCCCTTTGGCCAGAGGGGAAGAATAGTTGATAGGTGTTTGGATTAGGACTTGTTGTAATTATTGGATTAGGTTTAGAATTATAGTCTCCTAGTTCAAACATCCACATCAAATTTCTTCCTCTCTCTCGCCTGATCATTCTCACGGCTCTCTCTGAATTATATTATCACCATTATATTTCTAGTGTTCAATACATAATTTATCACACATGACGCTTCTAAAGTGGTACAAGTGAAATAATAACAATTTTGTGAAACTTAGATGGAGATACTAAAATATGAGTCTATATTATTCAATATGAAGTTGTCTTTGCATTTAGTGGGATACACCGTTTGATTTAATTTAGTTTACCTTTGCTTGTACTTGTACTATCAAAATATATCTTTTTTTGAAAGTTCAATCCATAATAATTATTTTAAGTTTAAACGTGTTTATTTGACGATATGAATCGACCAATATTTTAGTATATATGAAATTATGGATGAGCCCGGTGAAGCTTCACATTAAAGGTGTTAGTGAGAATAAAATATCGTAGAAACAAACCGACCTTGGAGTTACGGGACGGGGCGGGCCGAGGCGTTAGACCAATCCATTAGTGTCTCTAATAATCTTACAATACTCTATAATTCCAATGGAAGTCATAAACTAAAACCCCATGCCTTACCTTGGCCAGAACATCTTATACTATGTTGTCTTCTGAGACCCTGTCCAATTGCACTAAGGATGAAGTCATCAACCCTACTTATTATCAAATAAAAATATATAGATATAATTTAAAAAGGGAAAGAAGATGTCTTGAATGGTTATAAGGGAAGCAGGCTGTATGGATAATCCTGTGCAAGAATCAACAGTCTGTATGGATCATGTGCATGCATGGATTATTATGATTGCAATGAGGTCCCATAAATTCCAACATGAAAAAAAGTATTTCTTGACAAAGAGAGCTCCAGCACTGATATCACAAAGTTAAGCTGGAAAGGGAAACTTAAGTAAAAAGAAAGTGACAAAACAACCAAAGTTTATGTCACTTGGGTTAGCTTCCTGCTTTCCTCCATCATTTTAAGCATAAATGTCTTCTTTATGACCACCTTCTGTCTCCTATTTAAGGCATTTTTCATATGCCCTGTGTCAGGTTTGCTCACTTTTTACACAGATTGCCACTTTGGATTGTTATGAAATACGATGCATTGTAATTCGGTGCATTATTATTAAGTTAGCAAATGGGATCAAAGATCACTAACGTTTGTTAAAAATATCTATTCGATCATCCTGCTTTAATTTAAACCGTTTTCGATGACTGATATTCCTTGTAGAGGTTAAACTTGGTCATTCTGTCGATTTGATACCACAAATTGAGTTTTTCTTCATTTTTTCATGTTTTTGCAGGATATTTTTCTATTTCTCGAAATTATGTCATCAACATGTAATCTCATTTCCTCTCATTTTTCACCCTTGTAAAGGCACACAGTTTTGAGAATAACAAAAATACCTCCCAAAAATGTAAAAAAATATCGAAAAATTCGATTTGTGGCATCAATCGACGAAATCACCAAATTTGCCCTCTACAAAGAACATTAGTGCTTGAAACGGTCTAAGTTGAACTAGGATGATCGAATGAGAATTTTTAACAAATGTGAATGATCGTTGGTTCCATTTGGCCTATTAAGTTGTTCTCGTTTTCCTATTTTCTGTCAGTAGATTTTCTATTAACTAATTGACATTATTTAATTTGAAACAAATGTTTAGAAAAATTTCTTAATTTGAACTCGATGCGACATAAAAGGAATACTTGACTCGATTTGAGTTGGATTTGATTGGACTTAAATTTTAATTAGTTGTTTGATTTAAGTTAAGGGTTAATAGTCAATACACATTATTATTTCATTTATATATGATCTATATTGAGTCGAATGGATCATATGATTAGATTTGAACAACACAAAGTACAGTTTTTGAGTTTTAATTTTGCGAATCAAATGTTGTCACCGATATGCAAGGTTAAAAACTTAGCATGACATTATCAAGTAGTCCCTCCATTTCAAACTAATTGACATTTTAGGAATGCGTATTAAGACTTTGACCATAAATTATTTCTTATTTAGTAATCTGAAAATATAAAATTGATATCATTGAATTTTTTTTTTTATAAATATTTTCATAATATTATGTTTTTGTAATTTTTCATAATGTACATAAAAAGTAATTGATGATTTAAATTGTGTCTCGAAAAGTGAGAAAGCCAATTAATTTGAAATGGAGGTAGTATGTTTATTTATAATTGGTTAATTGCCCACAAGGATAACCAAGTTGCTAGAATAGGTGAGTTTGTGACTACAAGTTCATGAATTCGATTCCCCTATCAACACTTTCTTGATCGAGGTATACCCAATACACACTCGACGTAGTAACTGTTGAGGGACCCCGTTACAAAAACTATGTATATCTATACTCCTTCCAATCCATTTTAGTTGACTTTCTCACATATCGAGATAAATTTTTGAGCATATTATTTAAACAAAATTAATATTATGAATGTATTTTAAAAGACCAATCCAATTATATAAATTTTATATTTTTTAGAATAATGAATAATTAATAATTGATTGTCAAAGTTCAATTTCAAAAAAGTCAAACGACAATTAAAATAAATTTTAGAGAATATCTATCTATATATAAAGAGCCTTACGCGTGGCCCAAACGTGCGATCATATGTTCGGCCACCACGTGGCTATTTATTAATTATCAATTACACACGGGATACGTATCGCAGTTTTTTCATTCACTTTTCAATTATCAACCGAACTCGGAGCAAATTAATACTCGATTCTTTAATAAACTTTCTAAGATAATATTTTTGCCAGTCCCGACTCGGGGATAGGGTGCTTGATTTTTTTTTATATTTACAATTATCATGTACAATAGAAGCTCGATAAATTATAGTCGATTATTTAATAAACTCTCTAATATAATATTTTTGGCCGGTCCCAACTCGGGGATAGAGTGATAAATTAATAATTCATGCTTGTTTTGTTCCTTTTTCATTTTAGCTTGATAAATTAATACTCAATTGCGCGGTCATATGCGGGGGGTTTGGATTTTTTTTTTTTCAATCTATAGTGTATATTAACGAGTCTTGCGTGGTGTGATCTACGCTGCGTGGTCATATCGTTTACATGACACGGCTATTTTTTTGAAACTCGATAAATTAATACTCGATTATTTAATAAAATCTCTAAGATAATATTTTTGGCCTGTCTCGACTCATGAATATTGTGCTAAATTAATCATTCGTATTTTTTTATGTTCCTTTTTCTTTTTTTTATTATCAATTATTAACTACAATAGAAACTCGATAAATTAATACTCGATTATTTAATAAACTCTCTAAGATAATATTTTGGGTCAGCTCTAACTCGCGAGGTGCTAAATTAATAATTCGTGCTTTTTTGTTCCTTTGTTTTTTTGCTATTATCAAATACATACAGTAGAAATTCGATAAATTAATACTCGATTATTTAATAAACTCTCTAAGATAAAATTTTTGGTCAGTCCCCAACTCGGAGATATGATGCTAAATTAATAATTCCCTAAAACTATAAGATAATACATTTTTTATAATTCTGCTAAGTTTAAGCAACTCTAACTTTCATTGAACCACTTTTTATGTCATTAAATATAATAAGTTGTGTGATTACTAATTACCAAAATGGTCATTATTTTGCAACATCATATCTAGATGAAGTTTATAAGAACTATTACAAAACTAATATTGGCCGGTCGTTAATCTTTTGATGATATTATAACAATTAGTACCGTATTTAGATCAATTAACGGGCCTCAAGAAGCAAGATATTGGTTATATCCATTTCAAATTAATTCACTTTCTATTTTTCAAGCATACAATTTTAATCGTTAAAAACTTTTTATGCATATTATGAAAATTACAAAAATAATATGAAATATTTTTAAAACAAAATTCAATGATATCAATTTTATATTTTTCTTGGATAGCTGAATAAAAGTACTTCATGACGTTAGCCTTCGACATATAATTTAAAACGCCAATTAATCTAAATCGGCGAGTAAATGAAAGAATAAACGAACGATTGTAAAGGTTGACACATTAAATGAGTAACCCAAGTGCATATATATCTTTCCGCCTTCCATCACGTGCAACCTATTTGACATTAGTGCTTCAATCACTTTCATTTCTGTTACTAGGATTTCAGTCAAATAAATTAAGAAGTTAGTATTGATTAGCACCAATGAGAATTGGTATTATCCAGTGGATTCAATGATAAGGACCTACAAATGGGTTGTTAAAACTATAATTTTCTTAACTAATTATCCAAGAAGTACAATTTTTTTAACATTCGTAACTCAATTTTTTATAATATATATTCGTGAGTAACTTTTTATTTGTTCAGTAACTAATAATTACAATACATAACTGAGTTACATATTTAATCTTCCCTCCTCTATATATGTTCATCTAAAATATTAATCCAGAGAGCAACTACCATTTTCCACATTCAACAGCAAGCAAAAATTTGGATTGAATCCAAAGTAAACAACTAAGTTTAAGCTCAAGTCCATTTTTCATATTAATCCACAGAGCAACTACCATTTTCCACTATCAAATTTTCTCATAAAAGTGTAAAGATTTGAGCATTGTCAAAAATGGGTGCAAGTTGCTCTAAGTTGGACATTTGTTTGTTGTCTTCCAACCTCAAGTCCAGCGTTCCATATTCATCTGATCTTGGTAGTATTCTTTAAATGCATATTTTGGTTATTTAAGTTAATGTATATCCTAAGAAATGTGATCATATAGAGATGTAGTATTCCTAAATTCCAAAAAGATAATCTACTTTTGAATTTCGATGTTCGAGTTTTTTAAATTTTGAACTTAAATATATTAGTATATGTTGTATAGTATTTGGTGAAAATATATCAAAAGATAGCATTTCAAGTGTTTTGCTGCTGATATGATAATTTTGATTAAGATCAAAGTTATCTGTGTCACTTAATGTTGCTAGATTTGTTAATTTTGACAACTGAAAGCAAAATTTGTGACTTTTTTGAAAGGCAAGGAGTACTTCTTCTTCCTTTGTGTTTTCATAGTATGTTTACTCTGTTTTGTGTTGCTTTGTTAATATAGAGAATGAGGGGTTGAAATTGACCGCATTTAAAGAGTATAGTTTGGAAGAGCTTACGTTGGCCGCCTCGGGATTCAAGGAGGACAACATTGTATCAGAACATGGTACCAAAGCGCCAAATGTTGTGTACAAGGGTCAGCTGATCGAGGGTGAAGGATATCGTTTGATTGCCATCAAACGATTTCACAAGTCAGCATGGCCTGATTCTCGCCAATTTCTGGTTCGTTCTATCTGTACTTGTCATTTTGTTAGTCAACAATAATTCATTGAACATAAAGATTATTTCTTAGTATGTAGACTATGTAGTTTGATATTTCGATGTGTAGGTGAAAATGCGAAATTATTGATTGTTTTGAATTTTGATGGATTGGTTTAGGAGGAAGCAAAGGCGGTTGGACAGCTGAGGAGCGAGAGGTTGGCAAATTTAATAGGGTATTGTTGTGAAGGGGATGAGAGATTGCTCGTCGCCGAGTTCATGCCAAATGAGACATTGTCCAGGCATTTGTTCCATTGTATGTTTCCTTGATAAATCATTTGAATCTGATTTCATTTAATTTAATTGACATTCTACTTCTTAAGCTTGATAGAACTGTGTGGTATAGCCGAATGACAAGCTAATAAGGAAATTATTGGAATAGTAATATAGTCGTTCTTGCCCTTGCCTGGTTTTAGTTGCACCAGCCACCATCATCTGGTTGAAGCACTTTGAAGTTTTTTCTGCCTACACTTCAGCATTTTGTATTAAAAGAAATGTTGTCTTTTGTTTCAATATTCGAATCTCATGAATTTTATTTAACTGATGCAGGGGACAACGAACCATTGAAATGGGCAATGAGAATGAGAGTGGCCTTCCATCTTGTCCAAGCCTTGGAATACTGCAGTAGTAAAGGGCGTGCACTATATCATGACCTCAATGCTTATCGAGTTTTGTTCGACCAGGTACCCACCCAAATCCATTTCTAGCTCTCCCATGGATTGTTTGTGTTACCTTGCTGTGAATCTTATGTTATTCTCATAATATATCGCAGATCGGTAATCCCAGGCTTTCATGTTTTGGCCTGATGAAAAATAGCAGGGATGGAAAAAGTTACAGTACAAATTTAGCATTCACCCCTCCAGAGTATTTAAGAACTGGTAAGCTAATGTCTCTAAAAAGAAATTTTTCTAATTTGATCTTTGATGGCAATGAATAGAGTTTGTACATGGAACCACTATCTGCACAATTTTATAACATAAAAATCACACTGGGGTATTGTTAGGCGTTTAGATGGAAGCTAGTTCCACATCTAGTGTTTTTCTGAATGACAAAAAAAGGAGTCCCAGCTTGACATTAGATCCAATGCAACATTCCTCGTACCGGATTTGCAATTTAAATATGTATGTTACATAATGTGATTAATGTCACTGGACAAGTTTCTTCATGGCTGGTCTCGACATATAATGTAGCCAGGGCTCTGGGACAAACACAGATTACTTTAAACATATTCTGAGATTTTTGTTCCATTGCACTAACTTATGTAAACTAGTTCTTGTAATTGCTTTGAGAATGTTCCAGACGAACTGACATTCTAGTTTTTATCTGGCAGGTAGAGTAACACCTGAAAGTGTTGTTTATAGTTTTGGCACCTTATTACTTGATCTTCTCAGTGGAAAACACATTCCGCCAAGCCATGTAAGCACGCCTTTCTCCCTTGATTTATCAATAAAAAGAACTTAGATTTAACTACCATTAACAGAGCTGCTAAAAGTCTCGTGCCAATTATCATATAAATTCAAAAAATCCTTGATCTATTCTTCACGTACTACCCCCCACCCCGGTCTCTACATCTCTCTTCCTTTCTTTGGAGGCACGTATTGTTTCAGAATTTAGCTATGTAAATTAATCCAACTTCAACATTCATATCTTGATTGTAGGCGCTAGACTTGATCCGTGCTAAAAGCTTTCGCACTCTGATGGACTCATGCTTGGAGGGTCGTTTCTCAAATGATGAAGGAACTGAATTAATTCGAACAGCATCAAGGTGTTTACAGTCTGAACCTCGTGAAAGGCCAACTATTAAGTCACTTGTGACCTCTCTAGCTTCAATGCAAAAAGAAAAAGAGGTATGTTGTGTTGGAATGCATTGATGTACATATGTCGCAGTTATATCCTTTTTCTAGCTTCATATATCCTTCATCATAGAGTATGAACAAATTGTAAGGCCAATTATATTGTTTCGGATGTCTGGCATAGAAAACATGCTTTCGAACAATTCTCCTACTTCTCTGTAATGCCTAAACTCTGATCATATCTTATGTATCCCTCCTCCCTTGTCTACCACCAGCTCACCATTAAAGACCAGACGTTGTTTGAGCAGGCCAAACCAATTTAAGATTCACTTTAAACATACATACAGTTCTCCTTTTTGACTTTTTTTTCTTGTAAATTTTCTTGTTTTTAAAATTAATATAAAAAATTTCGTGGCTTTCATCTTGATTCGAATACATAGCTTGTTTCACCTAAGTTCAAGCCTACTCTCATTAGTATTGGATTCTGACTTGAACATCGATCTAAAAATGATTTTTGTTTTTTTTACTTCCTGCTAAAAAAGTAAACATATTTAATATCAAATGATTTGATTCTATTTATGCCATATTTATACAATCTATTTGGCTTGTTAGGTACCTTCGTATGCTTTGCTCGGTATTGCACACGAAACTGCATCTGATCCACAATCACCGAGATTGTCTCCCCTTGGTGATGCTTGCGCGAGATTAGATTTTGCTGCCATACATGATATTTTTGAGAAAGTCGGATACAAGGATGACGAGGGGATTGTCAAGGAGGTTATTCATCTCAATATTTTGGTGTTTTCCCAACCCCCTCGTCCTATTGTTGTTCTCTTTCTTTCCTGTAAACAAATAACTACCATTTCATAGCAAAATACTTCTTCGTTTCAGCTATCCTTAAAGCTGTGGACAAGTCAAATACAAGAATCATTCGACTGCAGAAAGGATGGTGATATCGCTTTTCTAGCTAAAGACTTCATGACAGCAATTAATTACTACTCGAAGGTGAGCATTTTCCCTTGTTCTCATTTCTGTAGTTATTAGCTGATCTTGAAGATGGCATCTTGTTGGAAAAATGCTTTTCATGCAAATTTTTAGATTTTTTCACTATGACTTCAAAAGCTATTCTGTTTTATTGTATAGAATCACTCCAGCACCAAGTTCTTGTTTCTTGTAGCTCTAGTTCTATTTTGATCACAAGATCTTGAACTATAGAATTTAATGAATGTCAACACAATGATCGAGGTAACTTTTCCCTGAGGGAACAGAGCTAGCCTCGGCTATCCTTCAATTCCTTCGCTTATATAGATATTTTTCTTGCCTTAAGTTAGTCCGAAAAGGAGCCTACCTCTGTATGATGTCTAGAATTGTAAGATTAAGATAGCATTTTAAATTCATATCAGCTTATCATCACACTGATTAAAATCGTTGTTCGTTTGAGACCAGTTCATTGCTGGCGAGACAATTGTATCGCCAACTGTACTCGCCAGGCGCTGCCTGTGTTATTTGATCATGAACCAGCCAGAAGAAGCTCTTGAAGATGCTATGAAAGCCCAATTAGTATCTCCTGAGTGGCCAACTGCCTTTTATCTCCAAGCTGCTGCGCTTTCGAAACTGGGAATGGACAAGGATTCCAATACTACACTTACAGAAGGTGCAATCTTAGAAGCCAGAAGATGAATGAGCTGAAACTGTATAGGCTTTATTGTAATGCAGTACATGAGTATTGGCAGCGTTTGACATCATACAGATGGGTTCATTTCTGTTGTGTAATTTCTAGACAATTAATGCAGTTAAGTTGCATAAATTGCTTTCTTCAAGTTCTTTGGATATATGTCACAAGTTCTATTCGATATCTTATGCTGATCTCATTAATAACTCTTTCGATTACTCGAATTCAAGATATCAAATGTGGATCTCATTATTGAGGGTTATGTGTCTAGAACTCGATGATCCTTTGATAGAGTTTGGTCCTTTAATTGGGCTGCTTGCTACCGATCTTCAAGGGACAAGACTATACTTGCGTATACTCTTCCATTACTTGTATTGTCCTTGTGGGATTTTATATAGGCATGGTTTGTCGACGATGAGGCCATGATTTTACAACGCCAAATGCATTGTCTCTTGGCCTAACTATGAGATCATCCAATTATCCTCCCACACTTTCTTAATTAAGCCTTTTAACCTAACCCTAATATAATATTATATATACTCCATCCATTCATAAAATATTTGCTTCACTTTGACTTTTTCATATTGTAATTTTAAACTTCACCTTAAATATATTTCATATATTATACTCCCCCCTTTCCTCTTAACAGTTTTTCTAAATTTTAATTTTTTGTTTCAAAATACTTGTCCTTCTAGCATAGAAAATTATATTTTTACATTTTCAATGTACTTTTTGACTATTTTTTGTTATTAAATTATCAACCAACCAATTATATAGTTTCAATTAATTGACATTTTACATTTTCAATGTACTTTTTGACTACTTTTTATTTTTCTTAATCTATGTGCAAATGACTAGAAAGACAACTAAAAGGGAACGGATGGAGTATATTATTTGATAAAAAATATATTAATGGAAAAAATTTAAAATATATTTTTCATTAATATAGTTTTCATCAAATATTATACAATACAAACAAAAATATCTACGGTCAAAGTTTAAAAATTACAACTATGAAAAAGTTAAAAGTAGACAATCTTTTAGGAACGAAGGGAGTATTAGTTGTTTGTCTTCTTCTTAGTTAAGGCAATAACAAAGAAATTAGCCTTCACCTTTATTGTTTGTACACTTGTGAAAAAGTTATTGTTCTTTTGCTTCCCCTCTTAATAAAATAACTTTGGGTGTGAAACTCGGTAGCCAGATATTTCGGATTGAGTTGCCCTCGAACAATTGGTGGTGCATTTGACTATTGGTTATTCGAAATCAAGTCAAGCAGGCGATCAAAGCTAAATGACAATAATTCGATATATAATTTCTACATTACCTGAGTAAAATTTTGCTAAAGGATGGAATGAGGACATGGACATAGCGAGATTCTACTTAACCAAAGACAAAGAAGAGGATGAAGAAATAGGCCAATGGAAAGAGGTAGTTGAGAGAATCCAATGTAGAAGACGAGGTGATGGTCAAACTTGCTTTAATGCAAAGAAGAATTTTTAAATTTATCTTAGGGGTACAAAATAAAACTCACTGTAGGAAAAATTACTCGTTGTACAGTTTTATCAAATCCAAGATGATCGATCATTCAAACTACGAGTCCCTAAACGTTTCGGTTTAAGATTTGTGAGACGTCATGGCTCGCTGAAAGGTTCGATTCGAGCTCGACTCTCATTGATTTGACAGGCCCCAATTTTTAAGCTTGAACTCGCTTTTGCCTCAACACTAGCCGATCACTCGAATGTACCGATTCGACTCGATTCTCGTGGATAAAGCAGATGAAATGGACTCGATGTGAGCTCACGTGTCCCCGGGTCTCGATGGACTCGAGACCTGGCCTGTGACTTCTGATATCATCCGAGCTCTTGTTCTCAAGAAATGTATTCCCGGTTTCAATAGACAGACTTTGATCTTTGGGCCTGACTCGATCTCCGCCATTTTAGACTTGATGGACTTACTCCAAGCTGCCCAACGTGGGACTTGTAGAGCCAGTAATCACGCGGGACTTTGATTTCAAGGCTTCACCTTTCGCCATGTGGGACTTAAGAGTCGGATGTCTTTATTTTCTTGATTTACTCTGCTACTGACGCGATTAATTCGATTTTTAGATGTGACTCGAGCTCGAAATGACGGGAAATGATAAAGAAATGTTGTCAAGAACGCTGGCTTCTTGCTTATACTACATCGGCCTTGGGGCTGAAATTGCTACTCCAGAATGTAGATTTAAGTGATATTTAATCTATGACTTGCTGGAGATTTGGCCTCACTTTAACTTTAACGGTGATTTGGCCTCACTTCTAGACTTAATGGTATTCGACCTCACTTCGGACTTAAAGTGAGATCACCTCACTTTACTTAATTTGTGCCTTCGGCTAACGTAAGCATTTCTAAATTACTACAACTAGCCTAAGAAATAATGAAGGATGACATCGCATGTAGTGGAATTTTCCAACCTCATTGATTTACACGATCAACTAGACAAGGACTTTAAGAGTGTTTCCACTCAATCCAACCATAGGACCGAACACTCCGCTTACTCCTATATTTTGGGGATTTGATAAATCAAACCTGAGATTTATCAGATGTTCATCCAAGTTTTTGAATAATCAGAGGCTACATAGCTTAATCCAGAATATTTGAAGCGTTTCGAAACTTTCGCAATTTCATTAGATTTTGTTTAATCTCAAGAATTATTGGCGCTTATGCACAATTTTACTGCGCTGCTCGTTTTGGCCACCGAGGTGTTTTCCGCCACCGCCGCAGTATTTGGAGGGCGGCTTGCAGTAAAATCCCGCGCTGCTTTTTCTCTATATTTTTCTCGTGGGTTTTCAGGTGTATTTTTGTATGAATGTCGCGGATTGTGAAAGATTTTGTGATGAAATTTCACCAAAAGAAGGGGGAGGGTATTTGTACTGGGCCTCAAATGCTTGCTTCGACACGGGGTTTGATACGGTGTGATTCACGATTCGACTGGCTGAATTCGGCGCAAAATCCTACCATCCTGATAATTTGGAATTTTCTTGGTGGCCAAGTAACAAAAATAGGGGCCTATTTTAATATGAAAGAAGGTTTCAAATTCTTTTTCCGTATCAAAATATTTTCGTATTGGACTCGAAACTTTGGAGCCTTGATTTACACCACACAACTTCGAATCCGCCGATTTTGACCACATAACTTCAGAGTCTTGATTTTCAGCATTACAACTTTTGGAGTCTTTATTTAAACCCAAGTGATTTTTAAATTCTTCATTTTAAGCCACGAGGCTTTCTCGGAATGTTCCATATGGTTTATTTAATCAATAAAATTAGTGGGTTTTCGAGCCCTAATTTCTTTACCGATATTTAATCACAGGTCGCTTTTCTCGGAATCCTATTTCGAAGTTTAATTTTATGGGTAAATTAATGCAGAAACCATTATTTTTACTTAGATTAATTACAAGGGCTTGATTTCCTCGGAAGCCTTGTTCGATCGAGAGGGATCGATTTGAATTTATGGTTCAATCGAACCCACTAGCCACGTGGCATCTTTGCTGGTTTCGATCTTTTAATTTAATTTGATTAATTCGTATTAATCAATTTAATTATTATTTTGATAAATTTCGTGTCTACGATTGCCCCCCCGGCCGGGTACATATGCAAAGAGGGAGTCGGGTTCGACCTGCATAACATCCATTTTCAACGCGTGTTGGTTTTTTTCATGGTCTTTATTTTCGCATCCGCCGCTCTCTTGACGGATGGTATCCGTCACTTGCCGAGTTGTCGGATGCGCTTGTATGTGGAGTTGCTTCCGATAGCAATTTAGCACACATCTTGGTCCCCGTTTTAACACTTCTCCTCGCGAGGTCCAAAGCTCGGTGGATTAACCATATTCTGGGACTCGCTGTACTTTCGTAATTGGGGCTACCGCGTCCTTGATCATCCATGTCATTCGGGGACTTTCAAGTATGATTACTTGTTTTACAAGGACCTTTTGTGACTCACGTGATCACAATCCCCGTCAACCCCGTGTCATTCGAGCGACTTGGTCGGACGGGGCGGACTTAATTAGGATTTGCTGCGACACGATTGCTTTGTCACAATCCTTAATTAAGTCTCGGCCTGAGGATCGACTCGTGAAGACTTCTTAATTTATGTGGGATTTAATGTCAACCCGTGTTGGGATCCCATTTAATTCTCAATTTAGAGAATTAAATTACTTGAGGGTTTTGCTAATACTAATTTAGTACATATCGAAACCCATTAATTCCGTGATCCGCATGTGATTTAATAGGAATTTATTTGTTCGGGGATTTAATGTTAACATGAATTTAGCATGTTAAGATCCCGGTTTAATTTCCATCCGTAGAGAATTTAACAGAATTATTTTATTTTGGGATTCGATGTTAATTACGAATTTAAGCATATGTTAAGACTCTTAGATTTGTTGCACTTATATTAACCCGAATCCTCGCGGATTTAACGGAATTAATATTTGCATTTTTAACATGAATTTAAGTCATGCTAAATATTTAAAATAATTAATCTTGACTAACCTCGGTTTTAGAATTAATTATTTTAATTTTAGAGTTTAATTTCAGTTAAACTTATTTTCCGTAATTTTCCGGGGTCGGCATCGCCATCCCATGTATTTTTCGAGGATTTTCAAACCATTCGTGTGGTGGAGATGTTCGATTGTCTCAATTCTCTCCCAACATCGGCCTCCCTTGTCCAACAAGAACCAATCAATGGGCTTTTGTGTGGCTCCTTGGCCTACTGGGCTTTTTATTTAAGTACGAGATAAAGCACTCAAAATTCAAATTTCAATTATCTTTTTCTCTCTGCCTCAAAAGTCGCAACTCCCCGAGGTATTTGGGATATATATATTATTTTATTTTCTTCTTTTCTTGCACAACGTGATACTCTTCTGATATTTTTATATGATTACGTAATCATACTAACATCTTTTCATGTGTTTTTGCAAGATTAAAGCTGATGATTTCCATCAAAGTTTACAACTTTTTGAAGAATTTGGAGTTTCATCAATAAAGTTAGTAACTTTATACTTTCTTCATACTTTAATTGCTTGATTGTATTCGATGATGTCAGACATGCTTCTTGGATGATCTTCATGCTTTAATTCATCATAAAAATCAAAATTTTATGTATTTTGATAATCATGCGAATATTTGACCTTTGTCAAGGCTATGGATCACCAATTGCTTCCATGTACTAGTTTTGATGATAAAAATATGATTCTTAGCTTTTGTCAACATTCGAAAAGTATAGAAATAATTTTCGCCAAAGTTCGATTTCTCAAGCTGGCTAAAATCGCATCAAGCTTTCATCGTAACGCCCATAAATTTTGCATCACTTATCTGTTTTGAGATTTCTTTATATGCCTACGAAGCTTTTCACGAGATGGTCATTTGATAGGTAGAAGGTATTCCAGTTCATTCTGGAAGTCGAGATATGAGCCATGAAAGTTTCTTGAATTCCGGGTTCAACTCGATTAACCTGGGCTGCAGCTTTGGGGAATTGTTTCTCCTAGCTCGTGACTCCACTGGGTGTGATTCAGATTTCACATGCTCATCTCTCGAAGCTCCAGTTTCAAGCCATTTGTTTATGGAATTTTCTCGATAGATTAGGCCTCCGCTTTATCTAAGAACAAATCACAGATTTCTACCATCATTTGCTTTTTGGCTCTCTTTTGATTTGGCTTCAGACTTGTGTACCCCTCTGATTCATGTAGCGTAGAAATGAACTTGCATGTAGAATGGACTTTAGGAACTCATTTGGTACATTCCCTTTCTCTTCCCCTCATTAAGCATTTTGCTTTATTTTTTCTTTGTTTCAAGGGTCGAAATTTTATGACTCGACGCTGCACGCGCTTCAATAGTCCCCTTGTCAATATGCTATGCTCACCGGCTGTCATAGCTCTGTAGGTAGGTAGTATATATCTCTATACCCCTGCCTTGTTCTCGAAAGCAACCATGGATTTTAGTGGTACTGAGTTAGTACGAATGTTCTCCTACTTTTTTTACCACTTGCTCTTGGAATCGCTTATTTTTATTTTTTAGTCCTTGTCTCAGCCTAGCTCCTGGTTTGGTGGATGTTAGTGCTAAAGGAATGTTCCCCTACTTGCTTTCCAACCTTCTTCTTTGGTGTTTGCTTTAACTATCACCTCTTTTCTTGATTTTCTTGATAGTGCGAGTAACTCATGAGTCGAGACGATCATTCTTCCTACTCAAGCACTGGGCCGCGACGTTGGTGCTTCCTCATGAAATATGGGGATAGCGCCTTCGATCGCGAGTCCTTGGGCTCGCGGCTTATCTTTCTTCTAAGTAAAGGGATGCATCACATTGTACTCTTTATGGTTTGATCTATCTAGATTTGCTTGTGATTTGTGCTCTGCCTCTAGTGCTCATCACCCTTTTGGTTTGTTGTTGTTTTATTTCCTTTGTCCTACAGGTCATGGCTAGTTCATCCGTAGTCCCTTTGTGTGAGATCTCTCATGATTGCATGAATGCTTGGGTAACCCTCTGCTGTTCTTTGAAGAACAAGACTTGGTGGAGCCGGGCATGGCCTGTGAATGCAGATTGGGCGAGCTACTTACCGACCCCATCTTTGCCACCGGGCTCATCTATATGAAGGCGGCCTTTGAGGACTTCTTTTCATGGGTAGACTTGCTAGCCGATTGGCATGAAGAGCTACATCAGAGTCATCTTCGCTAATTCCAAGTTGACCTTCGCACTCACATTTACTCAGACCGATTATCTCAAGGCAAGTGACCAAGCAAGGCTTCAATCTCGAAGTTACGAGTCATAAAATGAGCATCCGTATGATCTTATAGGGACACACCACCTTCTTATGATGTATTCTGTGTTGTTGTCAGTCGCCGCCATCTTCAAGAATCTATAGTACATGCTTTGCGCCGCGCTGCGTCAGCATGCCGCCGAGGTCGCTTATTCGAGAAAGTTTACTGATCGGGCGTATAAACGTAGGATTCTTAAGGAGTCTCGGTGATTGTCTCATGAGCTAGAATATCTGGAGAGGCTTCTTCCCATTCTCGACTGCCACGCATTTCGCAAATTTTTGTGCATTGACTTCTACTTTACTTGGTTTTGTGCTTTCAAGCGAACACATGTGCCGATCCTTTGGAATTTAAATAACGCATATTTATTTTTCTCTATTATTTCGTTTGTCTTCATAATAGTTCTTATGGAACCATAGAGAATTTGGATAAGTTATGACCGAAATCGGGCTTCTTGAATTGCCTACGCACTAATTTCCTTTGTACGGGGCGTAGCTACCCACCGGAGGGTTCATTAGATACCCTTGACTTTCTCTCTGAACACTATAGAACATTATTCATTCCATCAGGCAAGCGGAATGTCCTTCTTCATTAACTGAAAGGCCGACACTTTCCTCGCTGTGTTCGAGATTTAAGCGACGCTAGCATGCTAACTCTCTTTGTAGGCTCTCGAGCTCATGTAGATTACGGGTTCTAGAATTTGAGGCTGACCGACCGGTCGGCCAAATGCTAACTTCCTTATAGGTTTTCGGCCTCAAACGCTGGCTCGACGTACTGGGCTGATTTCAAATTGATCACAATCTTAACCGCTAATTTTGAGGCAAGATCCTGACCGTCGATAATTGTGAATTTTCTTGCGGCCAAGTAACAAAATAGGCGCTATTTTCATATAAAAAAGAAGGTTCCGGATTCTTTTCTAGGTCAAAAACATTTTCATATTGACCCCGGACCTTTTGGAGCCTTGATTTTGCACCACACAACTTCTGGAGTGCTGATTTTAGACCACATAACTTCTATAGTCTTGATTTTGAACCACATAACTTTTGGAATCTTCATTTTAAACCCCGTGATTTTTAGATTCTTCATTTTGAGCCACGTGGCTTTCGGAATGTTCCATATTTATTTAATCAATAAAATTAGGATTTTTCGAGCCCTAATTTTAATTGACATTTAATGCGAGGTCAGCTTTCTCTAGAACCCTATTTCGAAGTTCAATTTCAGGGTTAATTAATTTAGAAACTCTTATTTTTACTTCGATTAATTCCAAGGGTTAATCGCTGAAATCAACGTAAAATTGATTCCTTTATTATGCCCAGCCATGACAATTGCGTATCAATTCATTTACCAAATAAGCTTAAATATGATTGAACTTAGTGTTTACCTTAGTAATTGTGTATTACTAGTGTGGGTTCTCATGATAATTTAAGGGTTATGAGCGATTTCTAGTCTTACTTCACACCGTTATAATAATACTTTATCAAGTCGATTATTATTATTATACCTACTATTATCTCGAGCCTAGAAGGTCACACACATACAAAGGATATTCGACGCATTTCATGCATGAAATTAAACGACCTAGATCGCAGATGTATCTTCAACATATATATATTTGTCGTAAATATATATCGATGAACATCAATTGGTTAAACTTGCAAGTTTAATCAATTAAGCAATTGAAATTGATGAATAACTTGATAAGTTATTCGATAGTGACTCGTTAGTATTTTAATTGACTTAATTGACTTGTCAATTTAATTAAAATGGAACAACTCATTAGTGACTCATTATTTGATTAAAAGCCATAATGGTCTAATTAAGTTAACGAGTTAAACTGATTTATTAACGAGTTGCTTAACGGGTGGAATTAGGCATTTGGTATTTAAAGAAAGAGACAAGGGTTTTTTCATTTTTCATGAAAAAACCTCTTGCCTCCCTCCTCTCAAAAGCCTAGCACATCTCTAGAATTTGGAAGAGAATTTCTTCCATTTTGTTCATACAACTCTGAAGAAGTTCATTTCCTCGAATTCGATTCCCTCCCGTGCGTGCATTTCTAGAGGACATCGCTTTTGGTGTTGGACAAGCAATTGGAGAGACTTTCAAGGCATTCTACGCTTGTTGGCTTCGAGAGTTGGTTTCATTTCGCCTTCCGCAACGTAGTTAACTCTTTATTCATATTACAATTTATGTGTTTTAGATTAATATACATTATTATTTTGAGGATCCGAGATGTATGAATTTGGTTTTATCACGAGTAAAATTCATACTAGATTCTAACAAAGGCCTCATAGCATACCAAGTTTGATGTATTTTTATCTAATTCGATTTAAAGTGCTGAATGAAGTCATAATTAATTAGATCGATACATGATTTCAGATATTCAATTGATGAATATATAATATGAAAAAATCAACCCATTTTGTAGCGTATATCACACGGATGAAATAATCATTTAATTGTATTACCTGACAGATTTGCTATTTGTTTAATTGTTTCATGAAATGAAAGGGATTAAAACTTGATTAATTTGTATTTTAATTTTAGGTAGAATCATTTTCGATTTTACAGAAAGGGTTAGAAATTTCAGAAAATTCTGAAATTAAATGTGTATGTTCACAACCCCTTTGAAGTTCAATATCTCGTGATTGTTTCCAGAATTTTTGAATTTTTAAAGTACTCCAAAAAATTCATTGAATTTCTGGACTGTTTTGGATTTAATCGAAAAATTAGAAGTGTTTTTGAGGAAATTCCAATTGGACGTGTTCAATAATGATATTGTTGATGTTCAAGTTGAATCCCAGAATTTTTGAATTTTAGAGCCTCCAAATCATTTTTACAAAAGTTGCAATTAATCTGAAAACTGAAATTAATTACCAATATATGTCGCCGGATTCTCGCTGAGTCTTGATGTATGCCAGTCTGCCCGGCGATTTGGACGCTCCGCCACTCCATAGCTCACCGTCGCACTTCGGCACCACTAGGCGCTTTGTCGGCCGCGGTGGCCGTGAGGTCTGCCGATTTGCCGTCAAGTTTGTCGTCCATGAAAACCCTAAATGTATTTTTTATGTAATTATTTTTCGCTTTTGAAAATTATTGGTAATTATTAATTTCAGTTTTAAATGTTAAATCATAAATTTTATCATTAAGATTTATCAATATATATTCAATGTCATTAAATTTGATTTATATTTCCTTTCATAATTATTTCATTAATCATAATTTTTGAAAATATTTTTCATTTAACTTTTTAAATTTTTATTTTGGAGTTAATTACTTGTAAGTAATTATTCCTTGATTTAAGTGGTTGATAATTATTATAATAATTATCATTAATCATGTGAATATATTTAAATTGAAAATTTACATTAATTGATAATTAATTGTAAAATAATGGGTAATTAATTAGTCAATTATGAATATATTTATTTTCATTTCATTTAATATATATGACATTAAGTGCATTTATTTGTTTTAATATTTTGCCTATATATATATTTGCTATGGAATTGAAAGCGATGTATACGACTCCACGCTTATTTCTCGTCCGCACCGCATTGTTGTAAAATGAACCGCGAATCATACTATTTTTATTTAGTTTTCTGCTTTCCCATGCTCGCATTGCCTAAATGTGATTATCAAAGAATCATGGAAAGGCCAGATCGATAGTCATTTGACCTCAATCGCTTGATAAATATTTCTTTTCATTTAAAAGTGATTTCCCAAATGATTTTTATTGTATTGGTGTGCACACTTATAAATAATAAAATCTTTCTATGCGTTACAAGTTGATTTTAAAAAGTAGCAATTCCTAACTTTTTTTTCTTCAACTTATAAATTGGTTTGACCAAATAAATTACTTCATTATCCCTCAATATTTAACTTTATATCTTATTTACCCTTCATTTAATAGTCATAAAATATAATTTTTAGTTATAATTTTTTTTATTCTTTCAAATATTAAATTACTAATTTAATTATATCATAAAGATAAAAAAAATAATATATAAATGAGATGTCTTTATAAGTCATTTCATCATTTCTACAACTCAAAAAGATTTTCTATCAACTTATAAGTTATTGCTATCCAAACATGTAGAAAAATCTCATTTTAGTTTACAAGTACTAAACAAGTCAAAACAAATTTAAAAGCTTATATAAGTGACTTATTGATAACTTGCATATTGACAATTATAAGTTCAAAAAATAAGCTTAGCCAAACGCCTTCTTAATGATAGCATCGAAGCTATACGCGCTGGCCTAGCTGATTGAAAGAGCGAAATGAACAAGTGGCGCTACGAAGTTGTATCCTCCTATCAACACTTTTTCATCGGTTCGAGGCTTACTAAATGGAAGATCGTTAGTGACGTACATGTATCCCCTATTAAAACAAAAAAAAGTTTAGATATTGAAAAACAAACAGGTTATTGAGTGACATATTCATCATGTTACCTGTCTTGTAATTTAGCTTCCCCAACCAGTTTCCACACAAGAAAGAATTAATTAAATACTGTTGTCTTCTAACAAGGCTCACATGAGAGGAAGAGAGCAAACAGAAGTCAGGAAAGATTTGCCGAGAGTTCTTGCAGGAGTTTGAACCACCAATGGAAGTCTAATTAAATATACGAGTATATTTTTAGTTTATAGACTTCTAATAATATATTGTACACATTTCAAATGTATATTAAATTGTTCATAGAATAACATATAAGTAATTTTACGAGGCATAAACGCTTCTAAAATAATGTATTAAGATACATGTAAAATGTAATGGATGATTAATAGAGGTTGTATGTATCTACAATTGGATTCCAATAATTTAAGTTGTTTATTTAACTCTATAAATTTGGAAGTTAATGACTATTTGGCCCCTAATTACTTCGAATATTGGGTGTGGTGGTAGAAAGATGCATTGTTCAAAAAAAAAAAATATCAGAATGATTTTGACTTGGATGGTAAATCTAAGTTATATATACTCACACATCCTTAAAGGGATATATTAGTACTCAATATTTTGTCAAGCCTTACAAATTTGGAGGCATGAAGGGAAAGACATAACTTTGATTTCATTGGATTTATTACACCAATAGAATAATATATTTATAATATTATGAATTGATATTATATTAATTTTCCCAAATATTGAAGATACAAACACAAAAAATTGATAAAAGTGACTATACTTTGGGATTGAGCGATGAAAGTTTTATCATAACATGCACACATACACACACAAAAAAAGAGATGAAGTTTTGGGTCAAACATAGGGATTCATGGCAATTCATATATAAAATGTATTGAGATACATTAACATGCATTTACAGATTAACATATACTCCATATATATATGGAGACAAATCGGCAAATCATTCCTGGCTTCGCTCCACTCCCTTTCCCTATCATGTCAAAACTGTAAGACAATAATAAGCTCCATATATAAGAAGATATATATTATTTTGTTCATATTGTTGTTTCTTGATTCATATAGGAGTAGGACTAGTACTAATAATGGTGGTGGTATTTATAGCAATGCAAAAGGAGATGGTGGTGGCATTATTTTAACAGTGGCTGAGACAATTATTGAACAAGTACTACGTAATCTTATGTGTTTGACAAAAGTTTAATCTTATTAGTTCTTTATATTTATTTTTTGATATATTTACGAGGTGAGTTTCGAATCCAAAAACTTTTTATTATTAATAAAAATTGATTAATTCAAAACCTTATGAGTTTTGGGAGTTTATTATTTGTGTTGGTGCAAATTAGTTCTTGAAGTTATGTAATTGTTGTACACTTACTCATGTTTTTGTCATTACTAGTAAATCAGACGCAAGGCTGCACGTAAGATTTACGCTTTTAAAATTTAACCGAGATAATAAATAAAATACTTAACTATTTATGTAAATTTATAAATTATAATTTATTTTGTTCATAGTTATATGATTTCTCATAATTTTTTATATAATTTTAATAATAGATTTAAAAGTTTTATTACCATACTAGTCTTTATTTTCAAGGTTTAATAAAAGAATGCACATTATGAAATTTTATTTATTGTTAGAAAATATCACTTTTCTCTTCAAATAAAAAATGCACTTTATGTTATTTTATTTATTGTTAGAAAACATCACTTCTCAATTGATTAGTAGTATAAATTATTCATAGTCCTACTATTCAATTTTATTTTAACATATTTTAATTGATGATTGAATCAATAATATTTGCACAAAATTGAATAATATCAAGAATTTTTTATGAAATTCTCTCAATTTTAGCACTAATAGTCAAAGAGGCCACACATTTTTTTTCAATGATTGAAATATAATACAAAAATATCACATAATAATTTAGATATATATTCTTTAATAATAATTTTTAAATTAGAAAAATTATTTTTTAATTTATAATAGAATTATCATACAAAAATTTTAGTACGAAAGATTCAACTCATTGCATTAAAAATGAAATTTACTTCAGGTTATGATAAATTAAAAAATTAAAGATAAGATTATATCAAATATTTTTATCTCGTTGAAGATGTTGAATATTTTTTATTTAATTAGACAAGATTGCTGAGAATACAGAATTAGCACAGTATGAAAGTCGTGAAACTATTGCATATTATAAGAGAGTAGATAACTCCAATTATATTTGAATTGCTATAATTTTCAGCAAAAAAATTATGACTTATTAATTATCAATTATTATAGAGTCTTTTAAAATTTTAGAATCATATTTTTTCACCAATAAAAATATTATAATAAATGATAATATGTAAGAATTAAGAATGCAAAGCTTAAGTTAAATACAACTCATATTTTTATGTTTTATGACATAAATTTAACATATATGAGATTTGCTTCTGAAGTAATTTATTTATTAATAAAAGATTATAATGTTAAATATTTTTAGTTCCAAAATAATGGTAATAATGTATATTTCAGGGGTTAATAATAAGTCTCAGAGTTTTGTTGAATTCTGAAATATTATTTTTGCAATTATCTCAACATTGGCGTGTGATAACAAAATGCTATGGGACAACATATATTATTCTGATTCTGATATCCCAAAACGAATGTCAATGGAAGCTTCAGTTGTCATTATTTCACACGTTGTTTAACATATATTGTCTAGGCCTTAAATTTCCCGAGCTAAAGAGGTCTATAGCATATCAAGAAGGACGCTATCAGTTCAGAAAAATAGTCAAAATGCCAAGTAAATAGTTGCTCTTTGAGGAATAGAATTATATCTTTTTGGGATCATATTCTAGCAGCAAAAGAGATCAGGATTTATGGATGCAAGTAACCGTGGGACCTGTGGAACGACTAGGAAGATTAACAAGGGGCGGCGAATGATGTGGAATTAGTGGCATAGTCAGAATTTTAAAATAATGGTGTACTTACTAAATATTAAATTTAATGACGTAGAACTCAAAAAGAAAAACAATTGTGACTTTTTCTTTTTATGTTTGACAACACAAATTTACGATTTGTACTTAATCTGCCGTGAACGAACAGTCGCTCACAATTATTATGTTGATAAGATATGCTTCTGCTGAAAGATTTAAATTAAAAATTTCAAATGAAAGAAGGGAGTAATTCAACAAATCTATTGCCAGATATTTCTTGCTTGTATGGGACCGAGATAGTATATATAATTTTTGGAATAATATCGATATATCAAAATGTAGTATGATGAAAGAAGAATATACGCCGGTAATAACACAATGGAACTGGGCTGTTGAGATTTGCTGAAGGTGTAAAATTAACCGAAACCAAACCCGAATCCTAAATTTCTTCCTCTAAATATCCCACCTACCACCACTATCTCCATCCTCACCCAAAACCTTCTTCTTTCCTCTTGGTCGAACTTTAACACTCCCTCAAAATTTTCTCCCATTTTCATCGATTGTCGCTAAACTCAAGATCAAAGTGGTGGATTTGCTTCTCCTCATCATCCCCTAATTACATTCAAAAAGGAAAGATCAAATCTTTTGAGATATTTCTTGAGTTTTGAAGAGTTGAATTTTATGGATTTTTGTTGACTTGATCTTGAATTTATTACCTATTAGAAATGTGCTTGTCCTGAAAACATGTGGATTAGCCGTGATTTTGGAGTAATTATTTCAAGGCAAGCGTAAGTCGGTGCGGTCGATTCGCCGACTTCTTTCTTAAAATTAATCTTTAAATCAGAATACGAGGTTGTAGAACTTTAATAACATAGCTTGTTTTGGGTATAGAATTATCAAGGTTTGATATGATGCGAGAGACATCGGGTCGAGAAAGTTCGGGGAAAGTTCAGATATAATAGCTTGAATCGAAATTTTATTTAATGGATTAATTAGTTGTCAATTGATTGTTGGATTGATTGTGAATGTGCTTAAAGTGTTATTGGTTAAATACATGCATGACCGAATATTGAGATTTTACGGTTGGCGATTGTAATGTAGTTACGTTTGGAATATTAAAGCGTATACCAATCTCGTAAGATAAAGTATTTATTGCTATGGTTGTAAATTTGAATCGTAAGACGCGGCATAACACTCGGGTTAATATAGATGCAAGATATTATTCTACAAAATTTGTTATAACGTATAATTTCCTGACAGAGCTGAGCCCCGATCTAGCACTATAATGCCTGAGTCATTATTACCGCTTTTGGGCCTCATAATAGTACAAATCTCACTCACTTTTAATCTTTCATATATATTATGTTGTATATATATGTGATATCTAGATTATTCTATATGTGTATCGTGTGATTTGCGATCGATACTTATGTGTAAACTTGATTTATGATTCATATGATGAAATAATTGAGATTTAAGTATTACGAGATAATCAGATTATGATTCATACTTATTATTAGTGATTGGTGATTTATATCATGGATAGTTGTGAATATGATTCATGTTATGGTAAATTTTGTGGTCACAATACGTGTTTGATCGCTTTTGTGTGTTACTTCATGGAGCGTTGGACTCCACCGGTGGCCTTGGGCAAGCAGATATCATGGTGGGTAGCCCGTGTGATTCGGGAGGCTTTGCGGGTGATATGTTACTGAGGCGAGCCTCGGTCGGAGTGATTGAAAGAGGCCTCATCCGATTACGTGATTGGATTCTAGCATGCTGTATTATTTGGCGATTCTCATGTGTGTATTATTTGGAGGCGGATTCCTCATGTGTGTATTTTTTGAGGTGGATTCTCATGTGGTAATATTTGGAGGTGACCCTCATTTGATGCCTTTGTGTGCCTAAACTGCTTTCCTGGAATGAATATGTTTAATTTTGATTCATAAGCCCAAATGTGTATAAGATTATGTAACATCGTATAAGAGGATTCTATGCGAGCTGTGGACCTTATTCATCAGGTGGCCCCACATATAAGATACGTTATTTAAGTATAAGATGGAATATGTATGTGACTGCTCAAGCAGATTTGATTCACCTAATAACACTCCCCTGGCCCTCATGGCTGCCATGCCCAGGTTCCCCAAGAGGTCGATCGAAGCTGAGTTCGGCTGGCAGTTCGCATCGGAGCAGGGTCAGCAGATCAAGACTGCAGACGAAAAGCGCGCATTTAAATTCTCACCATTTCTCTTTTGTTGCTTCCATTTGTATATTGTTAGACTTGGGTATTGTATTTCATTGCAGGGTCTCGGTTTTCATCACTTCCCTATGTCAGTATTTTTGGATTCTCAGGTATCTTCGAGTTGTATACCAAGGCGAATTTGTATTATGTCGCCGTTGTTTATTGTATACGCTGTTACCACCAATGACAAAGCTTTATTTTATTATTATTAATGTCAAATGAAGTTCTTAGAGTGCCGCATCCATCGATCGCGACTAAGTGCATGCGCGGCATTTACCTTAACTCAGCGGCCGACCGGGCGGTCGCTACAATTTTGCACGAGCTTAGGTTTCGCCAGGGTGTCCCGCAGGGTTAGCGTGTCTAGGTGTAAGATGGTCAGTTGTTGTCGATATTCTAGCCTTCGCGAGCCTCGAATTCTCTTCTTTCGCTGACGCTGACCGCTGGCGACGCCACCGGAAGATTTCATTTAACTGCATTAAACAACGTGGTGGAAGCGCTGAGACGGATGGTATTTTTGTTACAAGCCGACATGTGTTCGAGGCGATTAGTAATTTGATGAATACACACTGATGATGTTTATCCGATAACGACGCATCAAGTCGGGTAAATTTTATTTTTCACTTTGGATAAATGTGCTTATGTAGGATGTGAACTCAAGGCGTAAAAGTTTGAAATGAGACATTAAGATAATGGATGGGCATGAATTTTGTCGTATATGAGGCCAAAAGACAAGGAAACTTATAATGCTTTGTTGTTTTGTTGATGTTGAGGTATTTATAAATCTAAGAGTAGTTTAAGGGTAACTGCGGATTAAGTGTATAAGATTGGATCCTTAGACGCGTGAAGTTAAATCGGGCGCTACCAAAAAATCAGCGGAAGAGTTGTCGTGATAATTAATGGCGCTTGGACCCAAGTGTTAAAAGTGTAGGATTAATTTAGTCGACGTGACGATGGGCCACTCGCTACACGGCCGAAAGAATTTAATCTTGTCAGTCCGATGTGGGGCATGAATACGGTAGGCAAAAGAAGAGAAGATGTAAGTGTCGTGAATAGGTTGATATTGAAAATTCTATTTCACGGATACTATGGAATCGAGGATAAGTTTAAATGGAAAATTTTGCCGTAAAACTGCTTGTTACGACATACTAATGTGCAAGGTTATCGACAACGATGTATTGAATATGTCAGGTACACATCCAAATATTGGAAAAAAATTTGTACTGTGGAATTAAGTATCTCGAGTAATTTGCCATGGATACGTAAGCTGGATTTAATGTAATCAATGTATCGATAAAGATGAATATTTTGAAGCATTGTCATTTTAGTTCTAAGCGGTTGGGGAATTGTTGCTCGAGAATAAGTGGAAAAAAAATGAAAATTTTGGGACTCGGGAGAAAGAAAGATGCTTAAGAAGACTATATTAATAAAACTTCGGTAATCGATACATAAGTGTTGAATAATTTTATGAAATAAAGACCTTTGGCTGGACGGTGATATATATTATTTAAGCCGATGATAAATAGGGAAATTTTGGGAATTTCTTTAACATGATCGGTATTTAGATCGAAACGACGTCAGGTTGTTAACGTGATGATAAAGTTAAGATAACAAGACTACGATTTAAACTGAAGCACGGAATGTAACCACGGGAAGTGCATGATACGCGGAGTATATGTTAGTCGCGTAGGATACGCGAGTTTCTAACAACCTGAATCGAAGGAGAAAAGTATGAAATTAAGATATGAATTTGCAATAATAGTTGGAACATCAAAGATTCGATTTGGTATGCAATTATATTATGTAATTTAAGTATTATGTAATTATATTTTAATTTGAGTATTATGTAATTATATATAACGAAAGACGTTGATTCGGGGAAATTTAAATTTGTGGTTGGATGAAGCCGAAAGGTAGCACGAGTAAATCCTGGCTAAATTACATAATAGACGTGAATGGATGCCTAAAGACAGCTGCTGTTCAGTAAAGGTACGGATTTGATTTCTTCACAGAATGAGGACTATGACATTCAAGGTGATAAGTGGGAGTAAAAAATGTTTGATATCATACTCTGCTACAAGATAGCGTGGATAACCGACAGGAAACCCGATTGAAAGGCCGAGAATAAATTTCAAGGATGAAGCCGAGGTTATAAATAAATTCTCGTGAATTATAAGATTTGAAGTATCGGCTCGCCGAGAAAGTTGACTAATAAAGAAGGAAAAATCAGGAATTAGTAACGCATATCAATGAATTCGTGGATCTCACTTATAAGTAGAATAATGACGGTTAATATATCGGGTCATAAATAAAATTTTTATTAAAACGACATGGGGGAAATTAATGACAGGATGCGCTAATGTTAATGGCCAGATTAGAATTAATGGACTACCGAGTGTGATGGTTACCGACAAATCCCTAAGTGGACAATGGAGATAATATATTTGTCGCACTGCAATTCAGAGAGCATGGGCTTACGGTGAATGAGCTCATCACGGGCGATACCTGGACTTGGTAGTTTTGAGGGCGACGTGACTGGGAATACCTGGTATCATAGAGGAAAGAGAGGTCGCTGACTCCACAACTCTAGAGGATACCTAAAAATAAAATTTTATACTCGCGATTCCGGACGATGGATTCGGGAGAAATGCTTAATAAGGATAATAATTGAATCGTTACGAGTAGATCTACAAGTTTTCTCCGTGAAGGTTGAATCATTAAGCGTGAAGTGTGGTACAAGGTTTACGCTGAGCAATTATAAGATTCTCGTGATTTGTAATGGCTCACAGGACGCCAGTCAAGATGTGTTAAACGTCGTTGTGGGTAAGTAATAATGAAAGCAGGTCGATGTCAATTAGAATACAACAAGGGAATTCGCGAATTCAAGGACAAATATTTGGGAATGTTACGTGTCACGACAAAGTGCCTTATCGAAAGTAGTGACTATTGTAGGTATAAGATGACAAGGTAAAGACTGAGTTAACAGATGATAATTTAAGTAAGAGGAAAGTTGTTACCACGGTAATACTAACTCAAGCCGTTGTTAGGATGGCACCATCGAAGCTATCAAGCAGACGCTGAAGTTCTAATATCATTAAACGGTGACGTGGGAGGAAAGAAAATGACTTTAATGAGCGATGAAGAACTCTTAAGGGAAAGTTAACGGAACTTTGATACTTAATTACCACAGAATAAGTTTCCTCGATATGTTAAATTAACGAAGGAATGGCATTGGGTGGATACGATAATATAGCTATGAACAAAGGAATTAGGATTCATAAAGTACTATATTGTGAGAAGGAGGGACTAAAGGAAGGCAGAAGGAAGCGCCAAGCACGTCTAACGCTTTTGGTAAGCACGTTAACGATACTTGTCGGGTATGAAAGTTCGGTAATGAAGCGTGATGTCAAGAGAATATGGTAGATTGAAATTTTCAAACTAGACTGTAAACCTAGACATATCGGTTTAGATTATGCAAAAAGGGATATTGATAGCTATTGGAGCTAGTAATAAGTTGTTCTCGATAAAGTGGTTATCAAGAAAGCGCGAATGATCGGTTAACATCAGAAGATGGATGATATATATAGGCATGTTGCTGGAATTATCACGCGATATCGGATGTTGATAAATCACGGTAAGAGCTGTAAATATACGACGTTAACCGCAGCCTAGGGTATATGCTACGGTGAAATCGGGAGATAATGAACTTTATGGTTAAGATTTTATGGCATGACACGGTGTTGATATAAAATGAAATGAAAGGTGCAAGTGGAAAAAACACGATATCGAATTTCATACGATGATTTAAATCATGATGGTACGAATGGTAAATGAATGTATATGAAGTGTATGGTGATAATGTATCAATTTAGCAATGACGTGACGCTATATACATACCGCGTACTAATATGTGCAAGTTTGTTAAGGTCGATATGACTATACTATGAAGTTGATGTTTTAAGAGGTACATACTGGAACATTACGAACGGTGGGGTTATCGGTGATGTGTTATATGTTAGTTGTACTGGAAACCTTCGGGTGTATTTACTCTATAATGGACGCCAAGATAATCGCACAAATAATTTGACGAACAAGGTTTTGATAAGAGAATTTACTTGGCCATTAATGAATCTGATAGTCAATAACGCAGGTGATACGATGATACCTAATTATGAGCGGATACGACCGAGCATCGGTGATACGGGTATCGATTTTGAGTGGTATTATTGGATGTCGATTTATGATATTAATAACATGATAAAATATAAGTTATGGGCGCTGTGTAATACGGGATACATGCAGAGGACGATATCGAGCGCGGGGCTGTATGACGGTAATGATTATGATACGATTAGATTGTGTAATATCCAAATATAAAGAAGTAAATATTCGTGGCACGCTATAATGTATTTACGAGGCAAGACACTCCATCTCCTCAAGCTCAATGACTATGTCGGGAAAAATGTGATCGGGCGACAGCATGTCACGATATTCGCACAGAGCATATTGAAAGGCTAGCTCGGGACGAGCAAGAAAAATCGAAAGTCTTAAGTAAATTTCGAGGACCTAATTTTATAAGGTGGGTAGAACGAACAAGTCAAGCCTTACAATTATTACGTTGATAGTATATGTTTCGGTGGAGATTAAAGTTTAAATTAAAAATTTCAAGTTTGAGTAGCCGAGAATTCAACAAATCGGTCGGGTTGGTGGTATATTTCGTTCGTAAGGGACCCGGAGATAGTATATATAATTTTTGGAATAATATCGATATATCAAAATGAGTATGAGACGAGTAGTAATATATGCCTCGGGAATACAATGGAAATCGGGCCATGAGATTTAAGCGCGAAGTGTGTAAAATTAACCTAAAACCAAACGGAACTTAAATTTCTTCCCTAAATATCCCACCTACCACCACTATCTCCATCCTCATCCAAAACCTTCTTCTTTCCCCTTGGCCGAAACTTTAACACTCCCCTCAAAAATTTTCTTCCATTTTCTCATCGATTGCCGCTTAAACTCAAGATCAAAAGTTGGTGGATTTTGGCTTCTCCTCATCATCCCTCATCATATTCCAGGTATGAGAGATCAAATCTTTTGAGATATTTCAAAGCTTCTCAAGAGTTGAATTTTTATGGATTTTTGCTGACTTTTGTGATCTTGAATTTATTATCGCATGTAAATGTTATCTCGAGTATCGTATGTGGGATTAATGTGATTTTGAAAAATTATCAAGTTAGAAAGCGGTGTAAGTCGTAGGTTGACTCTTATTGACTTTTCTTAAATTAACTTTAAATTGTAATACGAGGTTGAGAACTTTAATATAGTTGTTTTTGGGTATAGAATTATTGGTTCGGATATGGATGGGGCGAGATCGGGTCGGTAGTTTGGGAAAGTTCGTGATAGCATTTAGCGCTTGAATTGGAGGTCGATTAATGGATTAATTAGTTGTCAATTGATTGTTGGATTGATTAGAACGTGCTTAAAGTGTTATTGTTTGGGTAATAAGGCGATGACCGAATATCGAGATTTTACGAAGTCATATTTAATGTAGTTATGTTGGAATATTAAAAGTGTATACCAATCTTCAGTATAAGATGATTGCTAAGGGTTGTAAATTTGAATCGTGAGACGTGGGTATAACACTGGGGTTAATATAGATGCCAGCAGGTTATTCTACAAAATTTGTTATAACGTATAATTTCCTCTAATGAGTTGAAATCGGATCTTAAAGACGAGTGACTCCGCCAGAGTCATTATTACCGCTTTTTGGGCTCGAGGTGAGTACAAATCTCACGATGGGGACCTTCATATATATTATGTTGTATATATATATTAATGCGACATTCAGATTATTCCTGGAGCATACAGATTGTGATTATGATTGATACTATGTGTAAACTTTGATTTATGATTCATATGACGAAATAATTGAGATTTTGGGTTATATTACGAGATAATTGAGATTATGATTCATATCACGCGATATTAGTGTGATTATGATTTATATCATGATAGTTGCGAATACGATTCATGTTATGAAATTTCAGGTGGCCGCAAGGCCACGCTGCTTTGATCGCTTGCGGTGTTACTATGAGCGCGCGCACTCGACCGAGGTTTTGGGCGCCAGCGATATCAGGTAGCCCCGATTCGAGGTTTTAAAAGCGATACGCATTGGTGGGGCGTGAAATGGGTCGGGAGTGACGGAAAGGAGGCCTCATCTCGACATGCGGAGCGGATTCCTCATACGTATTATTTGGAGGTGGATTCCTGCGTGTGTATTATTCGAGGCGGATTCTCATGTGTGTGTATTTTTGGAGGTGGATTCCTCTACGCTATGTATTATTTTGCGCGATTCCCTCATTCACGCCTTTGGTGTCAAACCGTTTCCCTTTGAAATGAATATGCGTTAATTATGATTATAAGCTCATGTGTATATGACATGTAATGACGATAAGAGGATTCTATGCTGGAGTCATGGACCGTTATTCATTGTGGTGGCCCTCGGCTGATGTATAAGCATACGTTATTTATATAAGTATGAATACGTATACGCTGGGGATCAAGTCTGTGGTATTTGTATTCACTGCCTTAATAGGGGCCGACTCTCTATTCTCTTATGTATGGCGCTTTTATGCCTAGGTTCTAAGAGGTCGATCGACGAGGTTGTTGAGAAGTCGTATCGGTCGCATCAAGATCGTATTTGTGCGCGCTGCATAGAATTCCCTCATCGGGCCATTTCTCTTTGTTGTCGATTTGTATATTTGTTGTGACTGGGTATTGTATTTCATCAGGGTCCGGTTTTCATACTTTCCCCATGCTGTATTTTGGATTCTTGTGTATCTTTGAGTTGTATAATTAAGGTGAATTTGTATCTTGTTGTTCGTTGATTTATTGTATATGTAGTTAGTTCACCACGATGGACAAAAGTTATTTTATTATTATTAATGTCAAATGAGATCTTTTTATGTTGTTATCCATCGATCGGTGACTTTGGTGTACAAGTTGTCATGACCTTAACTCGTGGCGGCCGAATTGGGCGGGTCGCTAAGGTGTAATATAGTAGAAAAGCAATACTGGCCGAACCCACAATAACTACGTTCACTGAATACTAGTTATTATTAACTTAAATCTTATTTGGTAACAAATTAAAGACTAATTATACTACTAATTAACTATGAATTGAAACAAAACAAATAAAATAATAAATCACAATTAATTAAAGTGTTAAATTAACAGGTAGAAGATATATATGGGTTCATCCATATCAATTCATTAATCTAACTCAATTGAATTTTAATTTCATCCATCTCAATTAATCAACCAAAGACACTGCATTATCTTCACGGTGGTTCAAGACACTCCATAATAAAGGAAGTGTATGACCCCATCACCCCATCATAGAGATTTAATAAAGGAAAGTTAGGGCGGATGAAGAGGGATGGCCGAACCACCACTCAAGATTAATTCACGGTGGTTCAAAGACGATTTTTCGAAGCACACTCCATCTCTTGGGCGATGGTTGTAATAAAGGTGCTGGGTGGCGGACGCCAGATATTCACGGTGGTTCAGCTGAACCACCACTTTTTAAAAAAAAAAATATATTTTTTATATGTTAGACCAAAACCTTAAAAGAATTCTTTAGTGCGGAAATAAAGAGAGAAAAATTAGTAAGAGCAGTATAAGCAGGGGCGGATCTACGATTTTCGGAGTGGTGGTTCGAAATGTACATTAATTTTTTTTGTGATTCAAAATATGTATACTTTAATAAATACTGAGAAATTTTATAATCGACGTTTTCTAGTAGCCATCTTTTGAAAGTGGTCTAAATTATCACGAGGATCAATACTAAAAAATATACTCCCTCCCATTCTTTTTAATTGACTTTTTTATTTTTTCGTAATCTTTGACCATCGATTACTTTTTATTCATTATCCTAATAAATATAAATTTGTTTTACATAAATCCTAGACATTCTGGTAGCCTTACAAAGATCCAAAAGCCTTTTTAATTAAGTGAAATAATGAATCATCTCTTACATCCTCTTATATATAATTAAACAACCTTACTAAAGAGTATTCAACTTCATCTTCGAAAATCTGGATAGATACAACCTCGACTATTCCGACTTCTCTTCATCAATATTTCATAAATTAGACAATTCCCATACAAATTAACAATGCATACACCTACTATATCAATAAATTACTTTCCCATAAAATTAAACAAATGAAAATTCCTATCGACCCTTTTGATTTTTAGTTTATATTTCAAGAATTTTTTAAACAAAACTTAATTATAGAATCATATCATAAAGAAAACAAATGATTAAGAAACAAAGGGGAGCAAAAATACCGGAAGAACAGCAAAAATCTGTTTTGATTAGTTAGCCGTTAGGTTTGTTTTGTTCCCAATTTAATTTCCCTTTCTATTAGCCAATCATAAGTTATTATTTGTTTTAGTTAGTGGATAAGGTGAGTAGGATTCATTAATGTGTTGTTATCTTACTATTGGTCCAACTCAACTATAAAAGAGGGACCACAGTACATGTAAAATTACCAAAATTAATAATAATAAAAGATTATTTTCCTCTCTTTCTTCTTCCTTCTTCAATCAAGAACTTCAGCCTTTAATGGCTTCTCTGTGATAGACGCACAATTGGGTATCTCGTTGATTTCAATCAACTCCCAATTTAACAATCTTCGATGACCCATACATGGAATATAACTCAACGTCATTGTATGTGTGTGACCTTCTGGGCTTAGATAATACAGCCGTATAATATAATTGACCATTATGATTATTATATCGCCTGTACGGGATCTTAGCACCCAGCATAAATCCCCGATATTATCGCGGAGTTCCATTTTAGTAATTTACAATTACTATTTATTGAACACTTAGTTTGAGTAATATCATATAACTAAAACTAGTAAATGAATTGTTACAACATTTGTCGCAACAGGCACAATTATAGAAGTCAAGATGCTCTGATTTCCAACATGACCTTCATATACTTACATAAAGCTCTACACCTCTCGTATAGACCAGCTGAAAATGCCTAAGGGCTATGAGCCACCCAAGTTCCAATACTTCGATCGAACTGGGAACCCCAAACAACATATAGCGCACTTTGTCGGGTGACACGCAACAATGCTCCGACCGGGCGGGACGGAATGGTCAAACAAATTGCTCTTTCCCTCAAAGTGGAACGCTGCCTCGACCGGGTATTAATCGACTCGGGAGCCCCGCCTCCAGATAGTTGGGCTCAATTGAGAGCGAATTCCTTAACCGCTTCTTTAGTTCAAAAGAGACGCTAGCAATTTATTGTGAGCTAACTACTACCAAGCAAAAAGCAAAAGAAGACTCTGCCATGCACTTCATCAACCGATGGAGTATAAGTCTCAATCTTAAAGTACAAAGATAGCTTTCAAAGTCATCAAGATGTGTATACAAGGCATGCATTGGGACTCCGCAGACATTCAAGTAGGATACTTCCCAAAACCTTCGAGCAACTCGGTAAATGTTGCTCACGATACTTCGAGCTCACTATTGCTACTTAATAAAGCGGTATACGCACTTCTACTCCAAGCAGCCTCTACTCGAAGGCCAAGTATGAGCCAAGGAAGCCAAAGAACGTATACAAGGTCAAAAAGAAAGAAGGACATGTTGTGATTTCTAAACGCACTGCCCTCCTTCTAACTAAGAAGTCGAAGCGGGCTTCGACTGAGCAAGGAACGCCTCACACTCAAGAGACGCAGCAGAAGAATTACTCCTTCCTCGAACCGACGCTCCTCAATATTTGATGAGCTATTGAAAGAAAAGCCTATAAATCTCTATAGTCAAAGATAAATGAGGAGGCAACCCGAAGAATGGAGCCCAATTTTTGCAAGTATCATAGGATACTGGGCATCCCCCATTGGGTGCCGCTTCATCTTCAAAGAGCGAGTAATGTATCTTGCAAGAAAGGGGGCAATAAGCCTGGAAGAAGACAAAGTCTCTTCCAACCATGTTACCCTCACCATCGCCTATCCTAATTGAGGTCAAATGTTCGATGGCTTGTGGAGAGTAAGCTCATCCCCTGGAAAGCATGGGCCGACTACTCGGACGAGCATGGACTACTCTAACCACGCGATGATGTGGTTGAAGTCGATCAAGACTCAACTACGCCAGAGGCATTAAAAGTGACATCACCCGCTCAAGTAGTGCAGAGGCATTAAAGGTGACATCACCCGCTCCAACTAAAAGAGAGGTTGTATTCCTTGGACGAACAAGGCCTGAAGAACCTCACTTCAGGAAACAGCCTGGGTAAGCCTCAGAAATCATATCGGGAAAAAGTGGTTTAACCACCCATAGAACAAGTAGAGCAATACCCTTCCCTCCATATAACAATAGAGGAAGGGGAACCACTACCGGAGGATGCTATAAATGCACCTCCAGGGTTGGAAGAAGAGGTAAAAGATCACGTAAACGAAAGGGCCAGTTCTCACCTCTAAGACGATGACTAACCACAACCGACCTGTATCAGCGCCCTTTTGACGTCAGAAGATTAGATGGAATATGTGGCATTGCTCAAAGAGTTCAGGGATGTATTTGCCTGGACATATAAAGAAATAACAGGATTAGACCCAAAGGTGGCAATACATCACCTGGCAGTAAAAGAAAATATAAACGTGTAAAATACACAACGCAGGTTCCGCCCGTAGTCAGTACCTTCACTTTTAAGTTAATAAGCTGATTGAAGCAGGCTTTGTACGGGAAGTCCGGTATCCAACATGGTTGGCCAACATAAGGCCAATGTAGTTAAGAATGGACAAATCGAGTACGCGTGGACTTCGTGAGATTGACCACGGATGCCCCAGCATGACTTCTCGCTTCCATACTGTGAAGTTAATAATAGATGCCACTACATGTCATGAGGCTCCAACATTCATGGACGGGTCCTCAGGGTATAACCAGATCGGAATGGCTCCAGAAGATGAAGAGATTACAGCTCTTTTCCCGAACACCAAAAGTGGGTATATCGTTATAAAGCGCCTTTGGATTAAAGAACGCAGAGCCACCTACCGTAAGGCCGTAAAAAGATGCTCGATGATACGTTGTACAAAAATGTAGAGTGCTACGTAGATGACCTGCTGGGTTAAGTCAATTTAAAAAGAGCAGATCATCCCCAAGACTCGAGAATGGGTGTTCGAAAGATCGAGATAGACCACTAAAATGAACCCACTCGTTGTGCCTTCTCGGTGTCGCTCTCCGAGTTCCCTCGCTTCGTGGGTCCCAAGACACGGGATTCGTATCGGGCAGCAAAGATGATGCTACCACATTACCGCTGCAGTCACAGACATACACGAGCCACCAGTCCGCCAAGTGGAAGCCGGGCATACTTCAAGGCCGCCTATCTCAACTGGGTAGCCGCAAAAACAATCTGTGGAAGCATTACTAGCGCAAGAGAATGAAGAAGGTAAATAGAACTCTCTCTATTACCTTAGTCGCCGGATGACTGGAACACAAATTACTCACCAATCGAGAAGTCATGTTACTGCGGATATCCGCTTTCCAAAAGATAAAGCACTACTTCCAAGCACAAACGGTCCACTTGATATTAGAAGAAAATCCAATCAAGTATGTGATGTCCAAGCCCGCTACAGTTAGATCGATTGCAAGATGCTACTCGCAACTGCCACAGTTCAAAATTATCTATGTACCAACACAAAAAGCGCTTGGCGGACAGTACTAGTCGACTTCTTGGCGCACTTCCCCTTGCCAGCAGAATGGGAATTGTGTGATGACCTCCTTAGTGAAGATGTCATGAATATAGAAATAAGACCCCCATGGAAAATGTACTTCGATGGTCACCAAGGAGGTGCAGAGGCCGGAGTTGTCTTCATCACTACACAACAAGATATTATGCCATACTATTCATAAGCCGAAATAAAGGTGCTCAAACAACGCGAAGCACACGTTACCATCTTGGGGTTGGGTAGCTACTGAAGGAATACACCTCAACCTCGGCGCATACGGAGAGTCACAATTGATCATCAACCAACTGATGGGAGAATACGAGGTTAGAAAACTTGAGTTAATCCCCTATCATGGATAAGAGATTACTATAATCCATGTAATAAAGCCTCGCCAAACATGTCCCTAAAAACGAACAGCGTGTGGACGCGTAGCGCGACTAGCCTCGGCCCATAACCTACCCAGAAAGGTTGGGCGGCATTCCGCCAGGTGAGAGGTGGGTGACGCCACCCATCTTCGAACCACAACAATACGAAACAGAAGACGAGACAACCCTTTATCGACTACTTCAAACACGGAAGACTACCGGACGACCTAAGGCAAAAAGCCTAGATTAGAAGAAGGGCCCCTCGCTTCTTGTACTATCATGGTACTCTGTTCAAAAGCTCTTTCGGGGAAATGCTCCTACGATGCTTGTCAAACACCGGCGTTTCAAGCCGTAGCCGAAAAGCACATGCTGGGGGTACGCTGGGCGTATCATTCCGCCAAACTCCACTTTCAAATCAAAAGGATGGGATATTATTGCCCAACAATGGTCAATGATTGCTTAGACTACGCACGAGGATGCAAGCCTTGTCAATACCATGCCAACTTTATCCATCGCCCCGTAACCATTGAATCTCAACTATGGCAAAGACGGCCATTCGATTTACGGGACTCGACATGCACTCCATGCCCTGGTCTATGTTAAGGATATACATATATATCCTAGTCGCCACGGCGCATTTCTCTTAAACGGGCAGCGTAAACTTCTCTTGAGTGGTAGACAAGAAGAAGTGACAGATTTCATCAAGTCTAATATCATATATCGATATAGAGTGCCAAAATACATTATCACAGATAATGGGAAGGCCTTCGACAATAAGACGACAAATTTAATTCGGGTAATGATTCAAAATAAGGAAGTACCACTCTACCATGTACTATCCACAAGCCAATGGGTTAGCAAAAGCTTTAAATAAGACATTGTGCAACCTCATGAAGAAAACTAAAAGAAGTCCAGAAAGGACTGGCCAGCTAAGATGGAGGAAGCATACCATACCACCTTTAGACCCGTAACCCAAGAAACACCTTATGCTTTGGTCTACGGCACTGAGGCTGTCCTTCCACCAGAGGTACAAATCCCCTCACTAAGGGTGGCGGTAAATGAAGGTCTTTCTCGTGAAGATAACATGCGTCTAAGGCTGCAAGAGTTAGATTCGCTAGATGATCAAAGGCTCATCGCCCAACAAAGGTTGGAATGCTATTAGTCACGAATCTCTAAGGCCTATGACAAGAAGGTCAAAATACCTGGCCATATCGTTGGGCGATACGGTCCCCGCCGCGATAAGACCAATCCATATAGGAAGCAAAAATGCGAAGCTAATTCCTTAATGTGACCTGATGGCAAGTAGCTTGGTGGAAAGATACCTGCTGGGTGCACTGATGGAAAGTAAATAAGTGGTGCTGTGCAGATCTATAAATGGTCGCTACCTGAAACGATACTACTCTTGAAAACATCAAGAACACAACTCCGGGCAAAGAGCATAAACGCCAAACACAGCCTCTTGGCAAAGAGCCCACAGCTCACGGGTAAGAGCATGAAATACCTAATACATTCATGGATAAGTAGCAAAAAATATCCACCCAAATGAACTACGTTTGACTTGATCCTCGAGGAACGATCCTCAAGGTACGTGAAAATTTCGATATCCCGAGCCTACCATAACTTATCAAAAAAAATTTTGTTCCCGAGGAACCATTGTGTGAAGGCAAGCAAAGAAAGTGAATACGCATTATATAAATTCAAAAGATCCATACATGTGCTTGCAAAAGTAGAGAAACAACCAATGTAAAGAAAACTATAATGAAAGACATAAAGTAATAAGGAAAACTAAGGGCACTGCTCGGGAACCATGTCCTCTGAGGAACCCTGAATGGTCTCTAGGCCAACAAGAAGAGCGTCGGTAGCTGTATCCGCTCCCTCATAATGACACACAACCCGGAAAATGAAATTGACCTCCTCCATCTCCTCGTGGAGTCGACGACGCAACCTACGCTCCATATCCCTGTCCCAATCTGACAGCCGGCGAGCAAACTCTATATCAGCAGCAGGGGCTCTAGCACTACGCAGAGCTCCAAAGGAGGCATCATCACGCGTAGTCTGGCAGACAGAAGCATGAAATCTCTCCCCGTAATCGCCTCACTAATCGTTTCCCCAAGGCACTCCCCCACCAAAATAACATCCCACGGCACGACGCAATGCCGAAAGAAAGGTAAAATTTAAAGCATGACCATCCGTCAAGGCCCAAAGCTCATCCGCTAGCACGTTAAGCTCCCTGTCTTGCTCGCAAAGACCGACATAATCGGCAAGTTTTGTGTCCTCCCTATGCACGGTAGGGAAGTGGTGGAGTGACTATACTGGGGAAGCCGGGGAAGAAGCCATCACCTGGAGCAAAACAAAAACAAAGGATAGTAAGCTCCAAATCAAAATCCAAAAGCATAAAGGCAAAATCCAAATTAAATCAAGGCATAAAGAAGCTATACAAGATATTATGCCTTCGTAGTGATGAAAGCACCACCGAGAGAGAGAGACTATGTGGCCCAAAAGAGGGTGCCTACTCCTCCTTCAACAAGTAAACATCAATATCATTAACAGAGTAACAGCGCGAGACTGACATCCCTCTCACCATATGATACTCACAAAGCAAAAGCAAGAAAAAGGCACAGAGTCAAAGCCAACTCCATGGCAGTAGTGGTCAGTTAACAGTTAAGGGATCGCCCCCTTACTTGTCAATGCTCCCCGTGAAACCAATGGTGGTATTTAAAGGAATGTGGCGGACGGCCCCCTTTCTCTCTATCACCACTGGTTGGGTGGTTGGCTCGCTGGGTGTACCGAGCTATCCGAATCTACAAAAGCAAGAAAAAATAAAATAAAGGATCAAACACTTATGAAGGCTCAATTAAAATCATAAGGGAAGGATACATTAAAGTCCTAAAGGTCCATGCTATATGCTCAGACCCATCCTATCCTACATGAATGCACAATTCAATACAAAAACATGCTCGGGTATAGCATACATAAGTTTGGCGGGGTTGATGACCAACCCGGCACCTTAAAAATTATAAATTTTTTTATTCAGAAACTAGACTAACGGACGAATCCATGAGGACCAGTCCCATCCCAATCGGACACCCGAGTAGGGAGAAATAAATTTGCAAAGTTGCTACAAAAAGCTGAAAGTGTAAATTCCAGCAACAACTTTGAACGCCCATAACTCGCGTTAAAGAGCGAGTTAGGAGGCCCTCTATATATCAAAAGAACCGTCTTTCCATTAGCTTTCTAATAATATGATATGGGCCCAAACGATATGTAACGAAAACGTTACAAACAGCTTTCAAGGCCGGGAATTTTGATTTAACCGAAATCATGAAATTCGAAAAAATAGTTATACTATTCGAAACATGATGAAACTTCTAGAGAATATTCAAGGCATCAAAATAAGCGTAAATAAACATGTGCAAACATAAAAAATGGCCAAATCATAATTAAAAATTCAATCTTGATGATAATTGTTTACGAAGACTATGTTACATGTATAATTATTAAAACTTATAAAGTGTTGATTTCTATGCCTAAAACATATAGTCTAAGTCAAAGGACTACCAAATAATCATTAAAGAATATGCTAAAGTTGATAAAAAGCATAAAATAACTGCATAAGGAATTAAAGGTATTACCTTTACGCAAAATCTCAAGCATTGCCTTCAAAAAGGTGCAAACTTTATACCTCTATCCAACTTGAAAGCTTGCAAAACATAAAAGGGGAGGTAACAATGTTGATATATATAAATCTATTACTTATTTAAGCAAGTGCGGAAAATCAAAAAAAATGTATGAGTGAGATCCTACCTCCGTATTCACGCGCCTCGCAAAAAGTGGCAGAGTCAATGGCGCTTCTCTTCCTTCCCTCATGCTTATATAAACACCTAATGGGTCAATTGTCCTAAAAGCTCCGCTTATCTTTATCTTGTTGATAAAGCCGCTTATTACGTCGGTAAGACAAAAATAAAACGAATTAGTCTAACATGGGCCTTGTTCGAAAATTCCCATAGATGTGGTAGGATTTATTAAATTTTTCACATGAAAAAATACATCACGAATATTTGACGATTAAAGAAAATGGACCCAAAATTGATCTGAAAATTCCAAAAATGGGATTAAATTAAGATGATTAATTCTAAAATCTTTAGGCTTAAGGTTAATTATCTTAAAATATTCAACATGTAATAAATTCATGTTGAAAATTACAAATATTGATTCCATTAAATCCGAAGAGATTCGGAATAATATACACAAATCTAGAGTACTACATCTCTAGAAAATTTAATTTTCTAATAAATTGAGAATTAAATAGGGTCTTGACATGTAATAAATTCATGTCAATACTAAACCCCCAATAAATTAATTCCCATTACATCCTCTACGGATCAGAAATTAAATGGGTCTTAACATGTAATAAATCATGTTAATATTAAACCAAAAATTATTTAATTCTCTAATAAATGGAGAATTAAATGGGTCTTAACATGTAATAAATCATGTTAACATTAAACCCAAAATTATTTAATTCTCTAATAAATGAGGAATTAAACGGGTCTTAACATGTATTACATCATGTTAACATTAAAACTGAATAATTTAATTTTCTAATAAATTGAGAATTAAATGGGATCCCAACACAGCTATATTAAATCCCATATATAAAGTTAAGTCTTCATTAAAGTCGCTTTAAAGACCGAAGGCTTATCTAAGGACCGTGACATTCGCATGTGTCACAAATCCCGAATGAGTCAACATTCCTATAAGTCGAGTTGATCGGAGGTCGCGATCAAAGGTATCACAATAAGTCCCTATAACAGTGATCATCCTCTAAAGTCCTCAAATGACACGGATGACGACCTCAAGGACCGTGAAGTACCTTAAAATGCAAACAAGAACAAAGTCCGAAACATGGTTAACCACTGAAAATTGTAATCTATCGTGACACAGTAGTCAGTACAACTGTCAACAACTCTAAGCCTAACTTCGAGTAAAATGCAAACAACCACAAAAAAGTAAAAACGCTAGCCGATTTGGCAACCAGCTCAAATCTAACATGCACTCATGCCCCGAGGAACAACCTACCCAAAGTGAAGGATTCCACTATAATAGAGAGAGTTACGATAAGGACCCTTGGCGAACGCCTCCCATTCTTCTATGCCCTATTCTACTCTTATCTATATGTATACGCCTGCGCTCCCTGACTTCACACACACGCCTATCCTTCAATTACACAATACTATCCCTAGTATGTGTTTACAACGTGAATAGTCACTATAAGTAAGACTGTCGTAACCAAGTATTAACAACAGTTGTACAATCTAAAGGAGTTTATATATCACTCCGTACATTCGGGCTTCATTACACAAAATAAACTCCCAAAGGTCGCCATTCATTGTAAAATACAATGCAGAAATCTCGCTAATTTCACACCATCGGGTCTCGCATTTTGAGGCCTTGATATAGCGTAGGCACAATAACGTTTATATGTAAAGCTTACAATAAACTAAAAACTTCCTTCTTGTACATATTAAAATGTAATCGTCCTTTCCTTCTTTGATATAGCCGCAGTATATCTTTCTACTGATCACCTAAGTAATGCCTTTTCTATCAACCGTATCTTCTGGGGCCTGAACAATAAGAATTCTTCCATTAATCTAAATCATATCAACCCAGATCTCCTTTATAATGGAAACAAAATCAAAGACGCACTCTAACCTCGAGTCGTTACTACCATCTGTTAGAGACAATGGCCTAGTACACCGTGGAAATACTTGGGCCACCATGAACTAACAAACTCCTCCTTTGGGTAAGTTTTTCACGACAAATAATCTTGAGAACCTTACACGCTGGCTAATCTCAAAGATATACACGTAACAATTTAGCGTATATAAGTGCAAATAAACACAAAGATCGAATGACTCAAATGTCAAAGACAATAAAAGTAAAGATAATGTCAGACGCCATATATAAAACATAAAAACACATAGAACCACGCGAGAAGCAACACCACCCTGACAGCCAAAGACAACAAAATATTCACCATAGGTTCTCCATCCGACACTTCCTATTTATCCCAAAAACATAACCAAAGCACCAACACAAGAGTTACTAGCACTGGATACGAAGCAAAGACGCATCCGTCGCACTTCATCTCGAATCATCGCCGCGGTCAAGCCGCACACGTGCCTCCAACATGTATTTCTAGCCAAATCAGACCTAATAACCCCTGGCCTCAAGATGATCTCATCTCACAAGAGTTTAATCAGCCCTATCAAGATGACTTAAAAAACAAGCTTTCTTCATAGCAGGTGCCAACGGCACATCAGCTACATGTGTTCCTTCCATCACTTTAGGACTGATGGTAATAACGCCCCTGAGCCGGCCCCTCAAGATCATCTTCGCCAAAATATCTTCTATTGGGCTGGTGAGGACGCTACAAATCACGCTGATAAGCTACATGTCAAAGACAACACGAGATCAGTACGTTGATACTTGATCAAACAGAACACGGCCTAAGTAAAATGAGGCTCTAGTGCCTATCATGTACAAGACCTACCCAATCCATTCGCATAATACCCAGCGCTACGGGTAGCTGAATCCGTCTACACACCAATCTTTGCAAAGACAACATACTTAACATCTATTCTAGATAAGCGAAGTCCCTTGTCAGGCCATACGTCAATGGCTCCTCCGGTCAACACTTTAACAATATCATTGGGCCACAGTTCGCATCTCAGACGCCATCCCCACAGTCTCCCAAAGTAATCATTTATCACCCGAGGAGAGAAATCAAAAGTACAGTTCCTGAAGGTTACCTTGTGGTGATTTGGACTGGCAATGTCATCGATGTCCTCAGTCATATCAGCATATAAATTTCGGACCAGTTCGATAGTACGGGCTACAGCCTTCAACGCTTGGCATCACTCCCCGCCTCCTCCGTAACGCCTACGACGTTGATTCTTTCGAAATACTTTGACAGCAATTTTTCAGCAGCAATGCGTCTATTCGCCACAAACTTCCATCTAGCTTGCTCTTCTTCTGAATTTAGTGACACATTGTCAAAGGGGTACAACCGCCACATTTCTAGGAACTTTATTCCCAACCCTTGCTTCGGTTTCTCATTCATTCTAAGCGTGCTTTTAGTCTTCCTCCTTTTATCCATCACAAAGAAGAACATCTTTTATCCCACTCCTCACCTTATCATCCTCATTATCACCTTGCGGGTTCATGCTCTCAGCAACCACTCATCGGCCGGGCCGCATGGTTGAACAACAGGAGGAATCGCCTCTTCAATTTCTTCAGCACAACTTCCTCAACATCATTATCTCAGCCTAGCATCTCAGCCTTCCTTGCTCTTCTCTCAAATTCTCTCCTAGATCTCTTGGTCAGCCTCTTCTTTGTTTAACTTCTTCTTTGGCTCGTAAGTTTCCAAAGAAGACGCCCGCTTTCTAAGTCTCCTCTTCTTAGACTTCTTCTTTTCCTGACTAGCCTTCTCAGGAGTCATATCCTCAACATCAGCATCCATGGTGTCAATTTCTTCTTGACCAACAATTCAGAGAGAAGCGTCAAAATGGGACACTGCGTCACTTTTTCAAGATGTGAATATGTGCCCACCGTCATCAACACTGTATGTCAAGATTCATACCTCGGCAATAGTGTTCCAAATGTATAGCTCTAACACATCTTCCCTAAGAAAGTGGAATCTCGCATCCATCCACAAATAACCTTTAATGATTTGATCTACATTTTGCACTCAAGCCCTCATAACTCGTTCTTCAACTTTTTCAATCATCATGTCCCCTGTACATTTATACATTCTCATCACCAAATAGCATCTTCACTACTAGCATCTATCTCGGTTGTTTATCTTCTAAATAACAGGGGTTCACCGGGCCTTATCCTTAATCGGTATCGACAGATGGCACGCATTTATGGTTCGGCATCCTAGCTTCGATTATCGACTGAATACCCAAGAAATAATGACTCTTCTTCAACAAACGAGCAACGTCCTTTTCAATAACGTTCTCCTCAACATCAATTTCATCATGGGACTTTTCCCCACCAATATCATCATCTTCCACATTATCCCTTATTCAAGTCTGTGGTTATCCACCCGCGAACATTTTATATAATCCACCCAAGGTAACAGTTGTCATAATCGCAGGGTTACTCTATATCATGTAACCGCGAACTACATGAATGGGAAATACTGATCGGGCATAGGACCGAGAACGCTTTCATCCTCCATCGTTTCTCGAAGCCTGTGATTTCTAATTTAATCTTTCCGTGCTCTTCATTGATTATGGGTTCCACCCACCATCCATGAATCATCACTTGTTCCTACACCCTTCTTCTTTCATCTTGTCGCTTTTACCGACGTGTTAAGACCCCTTCGTGTTTTAACCATTTTTGTTTTGCAATTCTTGGTTGAATTTGAGCCAGTAAGCTTGTGGTTCAAAGTAATTTAGCAGCAGTGGACAAATAGCTTCGTGATTGGTTGCGGAAATTACAAGGAATTCGAGATATATTCAAGAGTAGTCGATGGCGCTTTTGTATTGTTTGCAAACAATATATGGAAAGTCTTCAAAAGGAATGCGGTAGTTGGGGACAAAAATTCACCACAATAAATAAAACCGCTAGCTTCCTTTAACCTGATCATGAACCGCTTTTCGATTTTTCCCACAAAATACATTCATCAAAATTGAACCACAAATATCGGCTTATCTGCTATAACACCTACATTAAACTTTTGAGAACACTTGTTCCCACTCTACCAATTGTAACGCTTGATCTCAACTTCATACCTGCCACTGCCGCCATAACCCTTCTTTTTTGTCAAGTATTTCGTCAATAACACATAATCTAGTTGTAAGATCTCAAGGATTCAAATTTGATCGCATCCACGCAGTTTTAGTGAAATATTCCGCAAGTTGTTTATCTGCAGGCTCAAGCATGTCCAAGGATTTCACTTTGTCTTTAACAAGCTCCCTTTACGAAACGATGTCTAATATCACATGCTGTACGGCCATGAGTAAATCATGAGAGATTCAAAAGAGTTCATATGAGTAGGCTTCAATTGGAGTTTCATGTCTATGAGAAACACCCAATCGAGAGATCATGTTTCTCAGAGATTTGAGGAGCATAGCATATCAATCGCTACGTATCAGGTTCTTAAGTCATGTAACAATTCTTCCGCGACATTAGTGGATCTCGCTGCAGTTTGATTAGCTTCCTCACATCAGGGTGAACCAGTGGTAAATCTTTGTGAGTGTTTAATTTCCTCGCACCTATTCTTTCGTTATTGACATTTCTCAATTAGTTTGATATCAATCATGATGTGGATCTTAGTAATTAGTATAATTGACGGTACCACAATTATCCTTAATTACGAAGTTAAGATTTGGAAATTGTGTATCCCGGCGATCCGAAGTATCGTTAATTACGAGCTATTTCAATAATAGTATAGTATTTCTAACAAATTATGTCTAGTTTCTCTTTATCGACCTTCTATTTTCTTCTCTTACTATCATGCATTTACGTCACCGCCAAAAATGTTATTGCATCATCCAAACAAGACGTTGAGATGGTCGACATGGCCCATTCTAAGATGTTACAAACAATTGAATGGGGTAGGAGATTAAATGTCCATACTAATTTTGAACAAAACATGACTAATTTTGGTAATAATATCGCCATAGAAGATTGTTTGAATCTATACGAAGACTCCGAGCCACGACTGATGATGGTGGTTTTAAGGCGAGAAAATTCGACCCATGATGATGTTGTGACTTGGCTTAGTGCTGCCTTGGCTGGACATAATAGTTGTTTGGATGGGTTGGAAGAGAAAGGGGGGTTATTGATGAAGAGTCAAGAGGCTCAAATTTAACCTTGTTGCTCAAGGAAGCTTTAGTTTTGTAAGGGCATAAACGTCACAAAGGGTCTAAAAACAAAGGTACGTAGAAAAGAGAAATTTCGCCGTCGGGAGTCCAACCCGAAGAATAAAGTTTATAAATTTAGCTACAGAAGAAAGTTTATTATAGTCAATCCCATAAATTTATATGTTTAGTAGTCTAAGAAAGTAACAAATAAAGCTCATATGGTTTTGCTTCAATCTTTACCGGTAACGAAATCACATGTATTGACCTGATACACTTTATATTATGGATATATACGTGTAGATAAAATATTTATCTAAATATTTCCCTATTTTTAGGACATGTATATCAAATATGACACTTGGTAATATCTTATTTTTATGTCAGATATTAGTTCATGGACCAGCATAGATGATCTATTCTATTTCTTAATTGGTATGTTTTATTTTTGCTATTCATCATTTGTTATTCTTATTTTTTTAATTTAAATCATGAAAGGCTTCAAGAAATAATTAATCTAAATCTGAATTTTCATATAGTATATATATATATATGTTATAAGAGAGATTTCAGACACCGCCACGCTGAAAAAATAAATTTAAATTTTTCTTGCTTTTAATTCTATGATAGAAAATAATTTCGATGATAAATATTATTTCCTCAGAAATTTTTTTAGCCAAATTGCATTTATAATTTTAGTAGTGTTGCTATGGAAGTAAATTTCTTATTCGAATTTCAACGTTGAGATTAAGTGACGATAAATGAGAAATTAACCGAAAACCGGATCTTACCCAAAGCTTTTAAATATTGTTCATCTACGCTTATTTTCCACATCATCACCAAACATATCATCATCTTCTCATCTACTCATAGGGTCGAGATTACTTCCTCCCCCTTGAAAAATTTCTTTTCTTCCATTTCTCTCTTCTTATTTGTCGCCTGTGTCCTGATCGTTTGTGAATATCGCTTCTCCCTGTATCCTTCTCTTCTCGAAGTTAAGCAAAAATGAAAAGTCAAGTCTCTTTTGAGATATTTCTTGCCTTTGACATAGATGACTTTTAGTTGATTCTTTTCCTATAATTCAATTTTATGATAAATCTTAGTTTTTACAGGGTTCCGTGATGCATATTGATGAATTCACATTTAGATAGTTTTATTAAATGAGTTTGACTTCTAGTGGTTCTGCTGACTTTGGGGCATATTTTTATAAGACTTTAAAATGTGTGTGAGCTGAATTGGGACTCCTATTGTGTTGTCGTGATGTTAAACGGGTGATTTAAAATTGATTAAAGGCGTTAGTCAAAAAGCAATATTTTCAAGTCGAGATATAATTGATATTTTGAGTATAGATTTTTAATTGGGGACCCGCCGGATTAACTAGAATGATTTATGTTGATTTATGAACATAAAGTGATAAGATGGAATTCCATGGGGATCTATCAGTTGTGTCCGAATGGATTATAATTCGAGTGAAGCCAACTGGCCATGCTTTGGGACGCTTAGAAAATCGTTCATTTATTCTGTGAACTGACCTGTATATTCATGAGTATACTTTCAAGCAGCCAGGCTCTGATCATGTAGCTAATGCTCCGCGATCGCTCTTCCCTTAGGACTTTGTGATAGCTTAAGACAAAGTAGTACTTTATCTGTGTTAAATTTTACGTATTTTAATTAAACATGTTGGCTGTGGTACGATTATGTGAGAATGATGTACATGTTACTGTGTTATGATTAATGAGAAATTACATGGCATAATCAGTTTTTAGATGATTATGCTATCTATTACAGCGAAGCAAGTGAGGCTGGCTATATGTGATTACATTCTCGTGGCGGCTTTGAAGATCAAAGCTGAGGTAAAAGTGTAATAGCTCTTTCCTTTTGAACTCCCAACTTGTATTTCTGATTGTATTCTGATTGTACCTGTTAGAAACCCCTGTATTCTTTCTGTCGGCACTTATGTGCTCGTGGCTTTGTCGCCATTGTATTTGACTTACTTAATGTGAGATGTTTTAGATGTGCGCTGGATATTTGTTCTGGGAGTAGATGGTTGGCCGAGATGACGAAGCTGTGAGTTACGTATGTCTGAGGTGATTTCAGCATATTAGATATGACCCTAGAATCATTGTTAATGGTTAAGCCGTGCCTTTTGGGAAGAGTTGTATATCGCCTTTATACGTCGCCATATAAGAGCTGCTAGGTATCACCATACTGCATAGCTGCTATGCATCGCCTTTATACGCCGCTATAAGAGCAGTTTTTCAATACACGTCAGTATAAGAGCTGTATTTACCTTATACTTGGGTATAAGAGCGTTGTTTATCGCCTTTATACTCGGCTATATGATGCTGGTTATCGCCTTTATACTTCGGTATAAGAGCCGCTGGGAGATTAGCAAGGTCGAGTTTATGCATCGTGATTGTGAACTGACGGTATCTAGTCGATGAGTGATCGCTTACTCAGAGTATGCCTTTGTCTGGCCCCTGGATCGTAATTTCATGTGGTTTGCGTGATTTTATTTCGTGAGTTGTATTCATTATCGGCACTTATATTCTATGTTTATGCCACGCGATGATGAAAGCATTTTCTTTTGTAAGTATAGTCATGGCCTGCCAGTAGTCCCTGCAAGTTATATATATCTATATATGTACGCCAGATTTGACTCCTATGTTAATTTGATGTCGGCGATGGTTTAAGTTTCACCCGGTGCCATCCTTTCGCTCTGCATTTCATTGTGTCAGTCATTTATGGGCTAGTCGGCCGCAAAGCCTGCCGAGAAATTGTCTTGAGCGGCCAAAGCGAAGATCGCGCGCAGGATCCTCACCGATTTTCGATGTTGTCAAATGTTTTTGATCGCTGTACTTTTGGCTTTTCAAACTTAGTCAGCCATAGCTTTGTTTCGCCTTTGTATTTTGAGTAATATTTCTTGTGAGTTTCGCCGCATTATTTCATTTAATCGGGATAAGCGTGGTTAAGTATATGGAGTTGGTTTGCTAGATATCACCCGATGGATTGTAAAATTCTTAAAACCTGTGATTATTTTTGGAAATATTATATGTAATCTATGGCTTTTGAAGCGAAACCCAGAAGTTTGGAAACCTGTCGCCCATCGGTTTTAAGCTATTCTCTAAGTAGTTCTGATGAATTCACTCTCACTCCTGCATACTGACCTGCATGGGCCATTATAATTTTGGTATCGAGTTTAGGTTTCGTATTACTCAGTCTGCTGGTCAGTGCTTGGCCGATTGTTTACTGAAATGTGTCTTTGAAAAGTTCCAGTCTTTTTTCTTTGCTAGACTGCTTCAGGATGCCACCCGTGAGATCGCCATGAGCGGTGCTGTCACTTCCAGTGTCCCAGAGGGTGTATTCTTTTTTGAGCAGTCGAGGTAGACCCCAGTATGGGATGTGAATATGCCTGTGGCCGAAAGCAGAGGCCTGAATCTCCAGAAAAGCCTTGTTTGATCTGGCTTCATACAGGATCCTCCCAAGTTTTTGAGTTCTCAGCCAGAGCGTGCCATCGAGTTCATCCGGGACAGGAAGTCCACTTGAGCCTTATGGGGATTGTGGGTGAGATGAGAGTGAAGTTTGGCGACTTATCGACTTCCCCTTCACGAGGGAAAGTCTCCAAGGATCAAGGGAGAATCCTCAAAGCTGGCCCCCCGACCGCGTAGTGGAGATCTATGTCCTCGGGAGCGGCTCATTGAGCTCTTCCGGAGAATTACTGCCTTGAGACCCACATGGCAACTTTGGAGGTGGAGCTAATTTCATCGGCTCAGTGGGACGGTGTCCGCTGAGAGTACGAGAAAACAGTCATTGAGACGCGCCGCAATTACTTTTCTCATGTCTATCCGTAGTGTTAAGATCACAAGCGTCCAGTGGACGTGGTTGACGGTGTACGTCACCGAGTGATTACCATGATTCTTTCACCAGCTTCATGTTGCGTAGGAATGCAATTAAGATGGAAATGAAGCCGAGCCGAGGCGGTTGGATCACAGAGTCGACTCGCAGATTCAAAGACCGAGCAGGCCTACCAGAGTTCAGAGGAGACGTAATTCTCACAGCAGTCCTCGACAGCATTTCAAAGTTGCACCGGCAGCTTTCTCGGCCTAAGCTATTCTACGCCTCCTTCTACACGGGGTACTCGCGAGATCCAAAGGAGTTTCGTGAGTGGGTTTTCTGGAGGTTCAGAGATATCCGTCAAGCTCGGCGTGGCCACTAGCACAATGCTAAAGAGATCAAGGAGAGGCGATATTATATTACATACCGCCAAGAAATGGCACCTAGCGAGGGATCGGGCCTCCCGCTTCAGGACTATAAAATGGAACTTTGCACTAGTTCAAAGATGCCGCAGGCGTTATCGTGGGGACCGTAGGTGGACTTGTTGGAAATCGTGGAGATCGACTTCCAGAGTCGAGGCTCAAGGTAGCGTGTACCAAAATGGGTCGACGGGGCCGATTAATGCCAGGATCTAAAGAGGCTATTAATTCTCCAGAAGTATTGTGTACCTTTACTTTCATGTGATTTTGTGGGCGGGAATACTTTATATCTAAAAGCATACACTCAATTACTGGAGTTTTGCTCTACATTCTATCTGCATGTAGAGAGTCATTGTTCCAATATTACGCTTTCCGTCAAGTCAATCGAGGTTAGACATTATATATCGATTGCCCTTTTGAATGCTAACGACCAATCGCTGGTAGTAGACCTACTTCCGCTTGAGTTTTATAGGGTTTCGATCTTAGCATTTAGTATGGATCGTCGGGGGAAAACATCACACTAGATTGTCACCATGTGGCGTTACTTTCAGGCCGTAAAGTGTAACCTTTGTCATGTGGAGATAGAAGATTCATCGTCGGATATTACTCTCTGTTACCGCTATGAATCGCATTGCGTGTTACGCTGATTTTAGTACTTTTTGGTCGATTGAGAGAGAGGGAGATTAGATTGGGATGTCCTAATTATTTGAGAAGGTAAATGGTGTTTTTCCTGGGCAGGTTTATCGCTAACCCAGAAGCAGAGATTAAGGCATTAGGAATGGCTCCAGCAGAGTTTGGAAGAATTGAAGATTTTGTTACGAACTACCTGGATAATCTGGTTTTTCCAGGGAGTCAGCATCATAACTTTCTTTGTGGTGCGGTATCTGTGGGTGTTTTTGTTTTTTTTTTCATTCGTGATGTTCGCTCATGTTACTGTCATGTTTGAAGTTACGAATTTCGTGATCGAATTTTATTGAAGCAGATTGTAATAACCCGCTACGCTTGAAAAAAATTTAATTTTTCGGTCGAAGTGGACCCGGTGATAGTATAAAATAATTTCTGATGATAATATTATTTCTCGTGTGAAATTTTTGAGCCAAATCGTGATTTATAATTTAGTAAAGGTCGCTATGGAAAGTGGCCTTTATCTTGGGAATTCCTGCTCAGCTTTAGATTTATACCTATGTTTGAGAAATTAACGTAAAATTCGAACGGGACTCGAAGTTTTAAATACTATCTATACTTATCTTCCATATCATCACCAAAACACATCATCATCTTTCTTTATCTTCCCTCTCATGTGGCCGAGATTACTCCCTCGTCCCCCTTGAAAATTTCTTCTTCCATTTCTCTTCGCTGTCGCCTCTAAACTCAAGATCGCTTATAGAATATCGTTTTCCCATCCTTCTCTTCTCGAGTTAAGGCAAGTGAAAGTTCAAGTCTTTTGAGATATTTTTGGTTTGACATAGTTGACTTTAGTTGACTTCCTTTTCCATAATTCAATTTTATGACGAATCTTAGTCAAGCATGTGGTTCCGTGACGTATATGTTTATTTTAACGCTGATTAGAGGTCGCTTGAGGATGTTAAGTGGAGCTGACTCTTTTCTCTAGGCTCTGCTTGACTTTTTTAAAAGGAGATGGCAAGACTTAAACGCCAAGTGTTTCTTAATTGGGACCCATTGTGAAGAAAGGCGATGTTAAACCGGGTGATTTAAAACGATTTAAAAAATTTAGGTTTGGGAAAAGCAACATTTTCAAGTCAGATATAAAATTGATATTGAGTATAGATTTTAATCAGTGGGCCCGCCCGATTAACTAGAATGACTTATGTTGATTTATAATGATAAAGTGATAAGATGGAATTTTGTGCTGGGGGATCTAATACAGTCCTGTATGGATTTATGGGCCCTATAGCGTTTACCTCAATTAGATCATGAAATCGCTCCGATTAGAGTTGGTAATGTTTATCTCCTAGAAATCGTATTAGTTCCCGAGTATACTTCGGTGTTATTAGGCTCATCATGAAGGGCATGGCTGTTCTGCGATCGCGTTTTCCCTGTGACTTTTGTATGTTTAGTAATAAAAGTAGTACTTTTCTCACGGGTATTACCTTACGTATTTCATTTTAAATTGTGTGAACATGTTATCAGGGTACGATTATGTGAGGAGAATGACGTATACATTGTGTTATGATTACGTGAGAATGATATACATGTAATTGTTGTATGATTATGTGATTCATTTGTGAGCTATGATATGATTACGGATTACATTCCTGCGGCGCTGAAGATTGCTCGAGGTGGCACAGCTTTGAACTCCCAACTTGTATTTCTCGATTTCCGCGGCCTTGTTTCAAGATCAGCAAATTCCCGTATTCTAGTTGCATATGTATTTCCGTGGGTTTTGTCGGCCATCGATTTTGACTTACTATCAGCAGACGCTTTTTAGACGCCAAGTGTTTTTGGATATTGTTCGGGAGTAGAGCATGGTTATCGGTAGACGATGGTTGCAGTTATGTATGCTCCCAGTGACTCGAAAAGCCAGGATATGGACCCAGAATCGTGGATGGTTGGGCGGTTGTGGCCTTTGGAGAAGCCGCCATATCGTAAATTTTATACGCTTCATAAAGAGTCAAAGTGCAGACGTTCTTTATATTTGTATCACTTTATGGCCCTGTATAAGAAGTTACAGACGCCTTTATACTGTGGAAAGAGTTATGACGCCTTTTATACTTCGATATAAGAGCGTTATCGGCCTTATACTTCTGCAGTGCAAGAGCGTCAGAGATTAAAGGTCGAGCTTATGTGCATCAGTATTAGAACTGACGGTATCTAGTTGACGAGTGATTACTTACTAGAGTATAGTTTTGTTGGCCCTGCGATCGTAATTTGCTGTCAGTGTGATTTTTATTTCGTGAGCGTATTCATTATCAGACCCTAAGATTCTTATGCAGTGCCATGATGTATGAGCATTTTCTTTGTAAGTATAAATATGGTCTGCCAGGTAGTCCCGGTTATATATCTATATATGTATTTGCATTTGACTCCTATGTTAATTTGATGCTCTGGCGTATGGTTTAAGTTTCACCCCGGTGTTAAGTTTCACCAAGCTTCATGGGGCTTACATCCCTTTTCGCTTTAAGTGGGCATTTCATTTGTGTCAGTTGGATGATGGCTGGCTTGAGCCGCAGTTCTGGAGAGTTCGTTCGAGTATTAGAAAGATCGCAAAGCAGAGGATCCTCACCGTCTGACATTTTGATTTGCCATGTAAGCCTGGGAAATGTTGATCGTTGTACTTTATTTTCAAACTTAGCCTTGTCGGCGCTTGTCATTTTGTATTTTGAGTACAAGATTTACTCTCTTTGTAGCCTTGTCGGCAATACTATTTAATCTGACAGTGTTGTATATATGGAAAGCTATTGGTTGTGGGAGACACCAGCTTAATATCAGAATTTTTAAACTCCGGCGATTATTTTCGAAATATTATATGTAATCATATTTTTGAAGGAACGGAAGTAGTTTTAAACCGAAGCCGCCCATCTGCCTTTGCTTATTCTCGTGTTCGGATTATGGAATCTTTACTCTCACCAGTACAAAATTTTGTATGGGTCATTATGCACTTTGGTATCGTAGCTAGGTTTCGCATTACTTGCAAGTCCGTGGGTCATGTGTCGACTTGTTTTTCATTGAGTCGCTGCCAGAGTGGTGTCTGTAAAAGTCCTAGTCTTTTTCTTGCTGGGCAGATCGCCGAGGGATTTTTTTTTCACCTGTGTGGCAGAAATGGTATGCAAGCAAGTGGCGTGCTACAGAGGAAAGTCGGGGAAGTCAGTGGTGTGGCATACCGCCTGATGAGTTCAAGGACCACAGTGGCCCTGAGGTGTATTCTTTTGTTAAAGCCGAGGCAGAATCTCTATTGAGTGAATGCCTCTGCGGCAGGAGGCCGACCTGCAGCAAGTTGTTTGACCTGTTTCTCAAGCAGGATCCTCCAAGTTTTTAGGGAGGTTCGCTGGTAGGTGCTACAGAGCTCCATCCTGTGGAGAGGAAGTCCATTTTGAGCCTATGGGGATCAAGTAGATGAGAGTGAAGTTTGGCGATCACTTATCGATTTCATTTGTGGTGCCCGCGATCATGGTGGGGAGGAACCTGTTCCCATCGCTGCAGGGAGATCTATGTATGTCTCCGGGAGCCGGGGTTTGTTGAGCTCTTCCGAGAATTACTGCCTTTGCACCCACATGGCAACTTTGAGTAGGGAGCTAATTTCACCGACTGTGGGACGAGGTCTGCTGAGGAGTACGAGAAATGGGCTTCAAATGAGATGCGCCGACTACTTTCTCATGCCTTGTATCCCAGTGTTAAGATCATGTCCAGTGATTGCTTGATGAGGTACGTCACCGCATATCATCGATGACTTCACTGGGCTTTCCATGTTGAGGAATGCAAAATTGAAGATGGAATGCAGTTAGCTCTGTTGAAAAGCAAAGGGATCTAAGAGAGTTTTAATTGGTGACTTTCGCACCGATAAGCTCACTCTAGAGAGTCGCAGGAGTGATGCACCAGCCAGTAGTAGTCCCGACAGAAGAACAAGTGGGGCCGCCCAAGCTATTCTGTACTCCTTCTTACACGGGGGTAAATTTTGTCCAAAGCTGAGTTTCGTATGGGGTTTTCTGGAGGTTCGAGATATCCGTCAAGCTTCCGATGCGGCGCTTGGGGCACACGGCTAGGATCGGGCGGGAGAGGGTGATATTATATACATACCGCCACAGGTACCCACAGTGGATCGCTTCCCAGCTTTCTCCAGGATGGAGGTAATCGAACTTTTGCACTAGTTCAAAGATGAAAGCAAGCATCGTGGGGACTGCAGTGGACTGTTGGAAATCGTGGAGACTCAGATCGAGGAGTTGGAGGCTCAAGGTAGTGAAAATGGGACGGCCGATTAATGCTCGCGGACCAAGAGGGAGGCGATGACCTCCGTGAGCATGCACCTTACTTTCATGGATACTCATGGGCGGGAATACTTTTATACCGTGCTACACTCACCACCTTTGAGTTTTGCCTGAAGATTCTATCTCATGTGTGAGCTTCCTCGCTGTTCCATAAATTTTACATGCCGGGTTATGCCTAAATTGAGGTTAGACATTATATATCGATTGCCCTCAACGCCGAACGACCAATCGCCGGGTAGTAATTCCGCCTCCGCTTGATTGGTTTTGATCTATGCTCTTGAGTGGATTGGTCAGAAAACATCACATCAGATTGATTGTCACCAGCGGCAAGTTATTTTCAGGCTTCAGTAAAGCAGAACCTTTGTCGCTGGAGATAGAAGATTCTACCGTCGGATGATATCAACATATCAGCCAAGAAATCGAATGACAAGTAAAAGTTAGAAAAGCTGATTTTAGCATGTCATTTGGAGATTAGATTAGGGGATGTCCCAATTATTTGAGAAGGTATCGTGTTTTCCGAGCCGCCGTGTTTACCAGCCAATCCAGTGCGAGACATGTAATAGAACGCTCTGCAGCTGGAAGAATCTCCAAGACGGTTAGCGGTGTTGAACCACCGGATAACGGGTTTTTCGGTGAGTCGTTATCAGCGAAATTCCTCTTTCGTGTTGGTGCATCTGAGGTTTTATTTTTTTTCAATCTGTATGTTCATTATGTGGTTACCGCTGTGGTCGAAGTTACGAAATTCTCGGACCCAAATTATTAGCGGTGATTAGACAACATGAAAATTTTAATTGTCATGGGGAATTTTGATATAAAATACTGATGATATTTGAGTTATTTCAGAAATTTTTGAGCCAAATTGCATTTATGAATTGTAGTGCCGCTATGGAAAATTTTGGTCTCTTTGAACGTCTCGCTTGGTATCTAACATAAATGAGAGTTCTGGAATCCAAAACCGAATCTTAATTCGAAGTTTTTAAATATCTATCTATACTTATCTTTCCGGCCATCATCACCAAAACACATCATCATCTTCGACTCCCTCGTAGCTCGAGATTGCCTCCCCTCCTTCCATGCTTGTCGCCTAAAACCTCAAGATCGCTTGCCTCCTAATCCTTCCTCTCTCTGTGCTATGCGCTGAAAGTTCAAGTCTTCTGAGATATTTCATTTTATTTAGCTGAATTTTAAATAATTTTCCATAATCCAATTTTATGGCAACTTAGTCAAGTTATGGGCTCCGGCGGATGTATATAATAAATAATCCATGATTTAGAGGTCGCTTTGATAGATGTTATGGTGGTTTGACCTCTTGTAGCCTCGCTGACTTTAAAGTATATTTTAAACAGGAGTTTGAATCAGAATCTTCTGCTTGCAGTTGGATCAAAACCATTAAAGACCTGAATATATGAACTGATGGACTAACTTGAGTCCATGAACTCAAGAATTGATCTATGTTGATTAATCCAATTGGCTTAAACCAATCCATTTAGGGAACTGTCTACTAATTCCCTTTGGGGTACATTAGTTCCTGTATACTTTCCTGCAAAGTACAGCCTTGACCATGGGAAGTGGCACGCTGCTCTTCCCTGAGGACTTTGATAGCTAAGATGTGAGTGGTTTCTTCAATGTATACCTTACGTACTTACTTTAAATTCAGTGAACATGTTATTGTGGTACGACATGTGAGAAATGATGTGTACATGTCATTGTGTTATGATTACGTGAGAATGATATATACATGTAATTGTCAGATGATTCCATTTGGAAATAAAAATGAAGTATTATTTAGATTATGTGATTACATCTCAGTGGCTGCCAGCCACTGCCTTCGAAAAGGAAGAGCTCTCGAACCCCAACCTGTATTTCCCTCTCATTTCCTCAGCCTCTGGCTTGCACTTTGAAGTAGGCTTGCCTGCCACCTATCGACTCACTATCTATTGCTAGAGATGGTTGGTGCCATGCAAATCTCTTTGGGAGGACTTTGAGCACAGATATGACCCTCAGAATTAGATGGTTACGGGTTGCAGGCCTCCTTTGTACCTCTTATACGCCTGAGTAAGAAGGTTGTATCGGCCCCTTTGAGCATTTATAAGAGCGCATATACGTCATATATCTACCTTTATATTTACAAGAGATCAGGTATCACTTATACTCAGTATAAGAGTTGTTAACAATTTCTTTATACTTCCGTATAAGAAAGGCTGTTATCGCTCATACTAAAGAGCTGTATTTACTGGTTAAGCTTTAGTGTAACAAGTTAGATTAGAACTGATGGTATCTAGTCAATTTAGTGATTGATGACTAGAGTATAGTTTTGTTGGGTCTCTGGATCTGTAATCATGTGGTTTTGTGTGATTTTTATTCAAATTTGTGCTGTATTCAGCTAACAGGACCCTATATTCTATGTTATGCCATGCGACGTATGAGCATTTTCTTTTGTGCAAAGAGTATTCCAAGCGTAGTCCTGCTATATGAGTCTATATATGGTATTTATTTGACTTTGGCAGTTAATTTGATGTGTCGTGGCGATGGTTTCAGCAGTTTCAATTAAGTCATGCTTTACATCCTTTCGCTTTGGGCGGCATTTGACTGCGTGCCGACAGATGGCTAGTTTGTGCGTAAGTCGTTGAGAGTTGTTCCGGAAGTGGCTGTGTGAGCATCGGGCGGTAGAGGATCCTCACCGGCCTCGATTTTGATGTGTTAAGTCAAAGATGTTTCTTGGACATATACTTTGCTTTTAAAATTCCCTTTAGCCTTGTCGTGGCAGCTTGTCATTTCCTTTGTATTTTGAGTGCCAAGATTTTACTTCTTTTGTAGCCTCACAAGATACTAGTTTGGAATTGAGATATGTTATATACGGAGTCAGTTGGTTAGATATCACCCCATGGATTGTAAATTTTTAAACCGTGATTATTTTGGAAATATTATATGTAATCATATTTTGTATGGAAACGGTAGTTTTAAACCGAAGCCGCCCATCGGGCTTTTGTGACTCAAAAGTTCCGGATTATAAATACCTGTGGCGTCGACTTGGGCAGTGTCATATTATATGGCAGTATTTAGTTTGTTTGTTAGGATTAAAAAACAAAATAAATGAATTTTTTATTAAACTATTTAAGTTCTGATGGAGATGCAATAACTTAGAAATTAATAATTTCCGAATCTGCAAGCTAGAACAAAGTGTGTAAGCATAATTATCTCTCTTTTTTCCTATAATGTTGGAATATTATGAATCTAGAGACTGGTTATTCTATATTTATCTATATGTTTCCTCTATACATCTTAAATTAACTTTTAATGTGTTTCTTAAAACTTGAAGATAACCCTAGTTGTACCTCCTATGTGGTTGTAAAAAACTTTGTTCCTATAGGGATTGGGGCTCCGATTATGTTCATGCAAAGAATAAAAAAATCGATAGGCTTTTTCTCCCGACTGATGCTTTAGCCCCAAGTGTGGCGTTAAGTCCGATTCCGAGAAACAAAAACCCACTAGAGTATGTGACAGCCTCGAAGTTATTCAGCCAAGCAATTTAGATTCAAATTCAAAGGTGTCTCATGCATTTCAGAGAAAATTAAGTCGTTTAAAGATATCATCATTGATAAAATTAAGATTAATTTCCATTCTCATGGAATGAGGAATATCTCATTATCATCATATGAAAAGTATTTCTAATAATTTAATTTCTAATAGTTTTAGAAATTTTACTAATAATAAGTTAGATTATGTTTATGAAATAGAGTATATAAAAGAAGAAAATAAAGTTTGAATCACAGAATCACCTTTTCTAAATCCTTATAGAGCCTTTACTAAACTAAATACCACTTTTTCAAAATTCGTCAAACAAGCCTTGGAAAAGTCACTAAGCCAGAAAAGCTAATCTTAGCCTCATCTGATTATCCCTTCCAGGCAATAATACTACTATTTCCTCTTAAGTTTTAGGGCATTTATATGCGATGAAAAGGTAGTGTGTTCCTTACCTCTATATTGTAAAAAGAGTTGACTCCTTCCTGCCTCATAAAGGCCTCCCGGTGAGGTTAATTCCTACCGATTCTAGGTACAAATCTTATATATTTATAAAATAACTTAATTATCATGCTTGTCACTTATCTCAATATAATTGTTAAACCAACTTCAAATTATTATCAAAGCACTTCAAATATCCAATACCTACACGTACCCTAAGACCTAATGGCCTATCGCTCAATATCACGAAATGGATTTTGAATTCTATTCCTTCAAATTTAATGAAAAGCTTTGCTCATAGACGGTGGTGTCTTCAAATGTAATATATTTTAGTACAATATTTTGCACATATGTCCCAAGACAAGTACCCATAAGTGAACTTCTAAAGTTACTTCCTAAATAAAAAAGTTTATGGTGCCATAATTTAAATATGATTATGTTATGTTCACAAAAATGAAAGATGGTTCAACTTCCATTTATTTTAAAGAAACAGAGGTCGTATTCAAAATCTCCTATATTCAATACAAAAATCAATGTGATAAGTTTTTTAAACCTTTTTATATACCATTTCATTCATTCACGGAAGAAGGTATATGTGTTCAGCATTTAAGATGGTTCAATTGTCCAGCTTGTAGGGAATTAGAAAAATGAAGAAAATGGATCATAAAGTATATCGGTAGGAATTGGGGGAGGATTCCACAAGTAGAACAATTGCAGTTTAAGATCCTTTAGTTCTGCTTTCTTTTGTGAGATTTAAGCTGGGAGAGGCTATCGCTAAGTTGGTGCAAAGGAGTTCTTGGTGTAAAAGTGTCATCTTTTGGCGTGTTTCTTTGATTGTTGCATCTAAGATGGAGACTTTTTGTTGAAAGTATTACTATGAATTGTTAGCAATCTATTTGAGAAGAGTATTCTAAACTAATGCATTTTCAGATTGCCAATTCAATATTTCTTCGGGCAAAGACTCTGTTTGAAGCACGCATTCAATTCTTCACCATTGGTTGACCTTCCAAGAATGTTTAACATCGTTTCTCTCAAAATCACTGGAAGGAAAATCATGAGATATCCGTTGAAACATATTTATTTTGGGCATGCCATCTTTTTGCATATTTCATTGAACAAGATCAGAAGTATTACGGCTTTGACACAACACGTAGTAATCAAATTCTTTGTCTAATGGTTTACCAAGAAGATCAACTTTTGAATCTCCAGATTCATATCCTTCCTTAAGCTATTGTTACATAGATTTCTTACCTTTCCTGATTTTACCTTTTCTCTTTTGATAGATTTCTTCATTACCATCAAAATTTTGCATAGTACAATGTTTGCATTTAAAAACATCAAAGTACCGATGGCCATCTTTGTCGTTGAGCACATAGACTGGAGTACCTTCTATGTGAGTGAATTAGTTGGGTTATAAGAAGGTTCCAAAGGAGTGATCGAATTAATTTTTCGGTTAGTACGGAATATTTTGATACCACCTCAAGCTTTGAAAGAAATAAAGTGTAATGCTCGTTCTGGCTCGCATTTATTGATTCACGGATCGCCTCACAAAAACCACGAGTCTTTCCAAAGACGCTTTCAAAGTCCCCTACTCACGTGCTCACCGAAAAACTTCCCAATGGTCACCTATCCCAAAAATTTATTATTCCCAGTGTCAAGCACGCTTAACATTGGAGCTCATGAGATGAAGCCTCCGTAAAAGAAGACAGTTGCCTTGATGGTATGAGTAGTACCAATCAAATTTCCAAAGATAGTTCATTACAATACACACATACACATACATTTTGTCGGGTATTGCCAACCTCCCACTTAAATTCTCAACGCTTGATCCACAAAATACATCCAAGACCGTAATTCATCCGTGCGAGATTCTGTGAGGCGGCTCCTATGGCCTCAAGAGGTGTCCCAAGACTTTGCGCCCGCAGTAATTTGGGGGTTCCCTACGCCCGGACGGCTTTGCTTCCTCGATATTTGGGACCTCTGCCCAGTACGTTATTGAATTTCGATGGACCTGCCTCACAAAACCACCACGAAGTCTTACTTCACCACTTCCTTGTCCTCACCACGTTCATCGAGAAACTTGCTGGGTCACCCATCCTGGTCATTCCAAAGACGCCTTAACATCGAAATTTTTAATGACGAAATTCCAGTTAAGACGCAGATCATTGCATTTAGTCGCATCAATCAAATCATATTCAAAACATATCACAATACACACACACACATATTTTTAAATTGCAATAAGTAAACACTTAACTCATTAGTTTCTTGTGAACATAAGTATCATCATATCAGGACGGAAGATCATTTTCATATTTTAGGATCGATGTCTGCAATGGAAGTAACTCTATAGTTCTATTTATGGCATTTGTCTTAGACATGTGTTCAAAAAGTTGTTATAGTAGATTTGGGAGACCCATTTGAACAAGAAAGTTTCCTTCATTATTTGAATAACAAGTAGTCAAATCCATATTTTCCTTTGAACAAAGACATACCGCTAGGGTAGTAGATATTGTACATGTAGGCATTTGGATATTTGGGATATACCAATTAATTGAAAGTTTGACTTAAAGATTTGGGTGATCGTGGGTTTCATGCCACATTGAGTTTGGGAATAGAGTGACAACATCTGTATCAACATTTAAAGTCGCTTTGTAGCAGTAGCAGCGACGCATGCTATCAGATTTGTATCTAGAACGCGGCGCGATTCTAGTAACCACCTGAGCCTTTACTTAATTGTATGTAAATTGAAGCCAATCTCATTTGTTGCGTGAATACATACTATTTTTCTATTATCAGATCATCGTTCCATTGAGCTTAAGAGGAAATGATTATTCTACTTCTATGTAATCCATTTAGTAGCCATCAAGACGGGAGGTCGATATTATTCTCTAGTATGAGTATTTCTTCAAAGTCATTAATTTGATTTTGGGAAATTGGTACGTAGTATTTGTTTTGTTTTAAGGCCCCTTTTAAGATTTCAGTAGCAAAGGTAGTCTGATTGAATTTTATTTTCTTCTTTTACGTTACTCTATTTCATAAACATAATCTAACTTATTACTAGTAGACTTTCTAAAATTACTAGGAACTAAATTACTAGAAGTATTTTTCATATGATGATAATGAGATATTCTGGATTTCATGAGATTGCAACTTATTCTTTTAATTGAGAACAAAAAATATCTTTAATCGAATTACTTTCTCCAAAAATCAGCAACTGATTTCTTGAAGTCTCCGTTTCTAATGAGAGATCAACTCAGGCTGAAGTCACATACTTTAAAAAACTAGCCAGTTTTGTTCTTGAATTAGACTCAATGCCGTACTCAGAGCTAAACGTCCCATATTTCGGAGAACAACTCCATTTGTTTTTGTTCTTTATGAACATCATAGAACTAGATAGAAGGAACCAAGGTTCATATTCTATGCATAGCTATAAGTTAAGAGACAATTAATTCATATAAATATATCTTTAAAGATAAATAATGAAAGATTTTACAGATTTTATATTAATACGACTGATACCAAATTTTCGCGCAACCATATCTGGTTTCAGGGACGCATAACCATTTTCAACAACAACAACAAGGCTCGGATCTTTAGCATAATGGAACCGAAATACTAGATATAGTATTTCAAATAACCTTCTATATATGTGTAAACGACAAATTATATATATCAAGTAGTAGTGGGACCTGAGAGAATATAAATGGTTTCTTTTGTGAATAAAAATCGAGCATACCAGACTAAGATGAATCGAGAAAATTATATGAAAAGTCAATATATTTGGATCTGGCCATTAAAAATTTAAGTATTTAAAAGTGGGAGATATAACACCCACTTCTGAACTTTAACTTTCCCCTCTGAATATCTGGTCACTTATCTCTTCATCATCAAAACTCCCACCAACCCCCATTTTTGGTCTCCTCTTTTGGCCAAGTTCCATCATTCCCCGCCTTAAAAAAAAAAAAAATCCATTTTCTTCTCTTCCTTCGTTGCTCCAAGACACAAAGTTGGTTTTCACCTTTCCCTATCGCCCTCTACTCATTGCCGTGAAGAAGTCAAACTTTGTATATTTCAAAGATTTTGAGAGTTGACTGAAGTTGACTTTGAAGCTCGAGACCTTAAATGGTATGTAGGTATCATCTAAGCTTCAAAGATTATGTGATTGAAGCCGATAATAATTGATTTTTGGGGTTAAATTATGTTGAATGTGTTAAGTTGATTCTTTTCAAAACCACCTTAAGTTGTAAAAAGTATATCTTTGGGTCTTAATATAGTTGTTTTGAGTATAAGTTTTTGAATTTCGTTGTTGTAAGAGATTACGCTGATAATGTTGTTTGTGCAGTATTTGGTTTTTGGAATAAAGGTTATAGAAATAGGTAAATTAGTTTTGGGAAATTGATCTGGATTGATTAGAAATTATTTAAAGTTGATATTGTCAGTAGGGGCGAAGTGCCTTCAAAATTGTTGATTTATTGAATGGTCGAGATTTCGTTGTCTTTATTAGTCGTTAAGCCGCCATTACGTGAAATTTCTTTCCACCTGTAGTCATTTGATCGTAAATAAAAGAAAATCATGGAAAGTAGGGATAATTAAACTAAAATGTGTACGATTAGTTAGTTGAGTAGTTGGGTTGTGCTGGTATTTTGTGATTTATAGTCTCGAAAAGAGGGGACGGAATGAGCTTGGGATGAGTTTGTTTTCCTCAGGTCGCTTTTGGTCGTATTGGCTTTTAGGATGTTTCTTTGTTTCGTTGATTGGATATTGTATGAGTATTTGTACTAGGATTAGCTATTGAAAAAGTCGACATTTCACTAAAATTTTGAATTTAGCTTTAGATTTTGAAGAAGAGGAATCGGGTTTTAAATGGGCAACATTCATATTTGCTATAACGGCAGCTTTAGTTGATCACTTTACTATAATTTGAACTAGATCTTTTATTTTGGATTTAATAGATATAAAAATGAGATTAGAAAAGGTAGTAAAAATAACGATATATAATTGCTTGGATAGAGCAGCCCGGACTGTAATGGGACTACCTAGAGTTATTTTGGTTGCTTTTGCCGAGGTATACAAATCTCATGACGGAACCTTCTTCTATATATATTATGTTTATATATTTGGAATGTTTGTTAGTGTATTTATACGGGAATGTATATCGAGATTAATGTTAAAGGAGATTTGTTATAGTTGTTATGATTATGTACTCATTTATTGTTGTGCGTGGATTTGTGCTCGCCAGGCTTCGTATTGCCTGCGGGTCGGTGTGTATTTTAAAAAGCTGGATTCGGGTGAAACGATGGCAGCATATATATATATAGCGGTATATGGCGGTAGAGGCGGCAGCATATGCTACCGGTGGGGCGTTTCTAATCGGTAGGTTCGCTGCGATATGCATATCGGCGGGGTAGCCTCGGGTCAAAGATCGCGGATGTATATATATCCGCGGTGTCGAGATGCGTATCGTGATGCTGGTCAGTGGACGGACGCGCGGACGGAGGTTTCATGTTATACATTTTGTTGGTCAATCCATTATTGTTTGTAAGTGTTTCGGCTCTGAATGAATTTTGATTATGCGCATTTTCCATGGTTATGAATATACGTGGATTGTTTCCATTGATCTAGTAGCAATATTGCAAGAGGTTTCTATGAAATTTGAGAGAAAGGGTTCTGTCGGAAGGTCTTAAGTTAACGCTCATACATATGCTTTTATATATGGGCATGATTATATGTGGTTGGATATCATTCGTGGTATTTGTATTCACCAAGCTCACACCTTAGTCCCTATTTGGCGGGCGAAGTTTTATGCCCAGGCCTCTCTGTGAGTCGATCGTCGAGGTCAGCCGAGGAGTCACATTGTCAAGCTATGGATTACATCTGCAGAGAAGCTGTGGTCGTGATAGAAACCCCAAACAATATTCTCCTATTTTTCTCTTGCTATGTTTCTAGAACTTTTGCAAGCTTGGTGTTACTGAAAGGGTCATGCGTGGAACATATTACTATTATGACGATTGTGGAGACTATGTCAGGCTCTGTTGGTCAGACATTCAGTCGATGATGCCGATTGCTTTATGTGTTGTTCGCTCACCACGACGTGGACTAAAAGTGGTTTTTATTATTAATCCTCAAATGAAGTCATTTTGTTTGCTATCCATCGATTGGTGGCTCGTGTACAAAGTTGTTGATGATCTTGATAATGTGACGGTCGACTCAGCGGGTCGTTACCATTTCTACGATTGATATATAGACTAGTGCCAAGATAGAAGTACTACTTTAATATATACTTTGTATCCCCTGCCCGGCGCACGGGCTCAAGAGATGCTATTAGGATTCGATTGACCTGCCTCACAAATCACCACAGGCCTTTCTCCAAGACGCTTTGTCCTCACTCACATGCTCACCGAGAAACTTCCGAGCGGGTCACCCATCCCAAAATTTCACATTCCCCAGCAAAGACGCTTAACATTGAGTTCTTATGAGATGAGCTCCGAAAAGTTAAGACGACGCTGTAATGAAGAATACTAATCAAATCATATCGTTATATCACACACACACAATATTTTTTTTATGGGTCGGGTATTACATACTCCCTCTCCTGCTTTCAAGTGATTATCCACTTTGACTTTTTAATAGCTTTTGTCCTTTTTAAACTTTTGACTTTTAAATATATTTGAAGTTTTGTATTTATAATATTTTATAAAAAATAAAATAAAAAGAATTTAAAATATATTTTTCATTGATATAGTTTTTATCAAGTATTATACAATACAAACAAAAATATTTATGGTCAAAGTTTAAAAATTACAACTATCAAAAAATCAAAAATAAATAATCTTTTAAAAACGGAAGAAGTATATCATAACAACAAGAGTGTTTATCTGACAACTTCAAACATGGGGTGAAATATTATATTATATTAAGTTAACTACTTAGTTTTATGATGAATCAATCTTAATAAAAAGATAATGGTAAATGATTCCTAAATAAAAAAGGCCTATATGGAGTGTAATTACTTTCTAAAGGCACATTTGTATTTAATTAATGTATGACTTTTCATTAATTTTAAATTATGTAGAAAGTTTGGACTATTAATATTATTTCTGCGGAATTTCATGTTGAAATTTGATCATTGGGCAAAAGGAGTATATATAGTCTATAATATCATGTCAGTAGGCGATAGGGAGAGGACGGCTCAATATCATGCAAATAATTTCTAGTTTCATCTCCTAAATGTTGTTGGGTGATGTATGTATTTATTACTCCCCTCAAATCCATTTAATTTATTGTTTAATTTTTTTAAATTAAACGGATCATCAATTATTAATTATTCATTATTCTAAAAATATATAATTTATATAATTGATTGCCTTTTAAAATACATTCATAATATTAATTTTTTAATTTTTTAATAATATACTGAAAGTTAGCTGAATATCAAAGTTTTATCTTAAACAAGTTGTAGAAATTCAATTAAAAAAGCCAAATTTATGAGTATTCCTATTCTATCTTTGTAGTTGTCTTCTAACTTGAAATTATTATTGATTTGAAATACTAGTCTTTTTAGGATTTCAATGCATGTTTTACTTAATTATTTTTACTGTATCCCTAATAAATACTTCCTCCATTTTTTTATAGTTATCGGTTTAGCTAAAAACATTTATTTTTTTGTAGTTGTCGTCTTAACATAATAAATAGCATTTTTATATTTTTCAATGTATTTTTTTACTACGTTTTCTCTTGAAATAAACAACCAATCAATGATATTGTTTGAATTGATTGTCATTCTACATTTTCAATATACTTTTTCTTTTCCTTAATCTATGTGTAAAATGCTAAAAGGACAACTAAAAAAATGGAGGGAGTAACAATCACTTGATTTATATATGGTTATTTCCTATAAAAAAAATACTTCTTGATCATTGATATAGACATTAATTAGCATAAAAAGCCTTGGAAGTCATAATTAGCAATTCCAATGCAACAACTTAATCATTGATATATAAATTAATTAAGGTTGTAAGAATCGAATGTTACTTTTCCTTTAATGAGTGGGTAGAAAACTAGAACGATAACTAAAGGAAATTAAACCAGATGGGGTACTTTATTACTACACTCATAGTAAGTGGCGAAATTAGAAATTTTGTGTGTGAGAGTGGAGAATTAAAATGTAAAAAAAAAGGGTAAATACCATCAGTAAAAAATATAATAGCATAAATAATAAATGTTATAAATAGAAAAGTTAAAATTCAAAACTATTTTATCTTTGTTTGGCATCTTGGTACACGATGATTTTTTTAAGATCAAAAGAATCTATAATGGAATCAACATCAAGACGCTAATCCTCAATGATAAGACTAAACTATCGCAAGGGAAGTCATCGCTCATCTTTCAACCTTTGTTTTCACTATCTTCATTGTTGAAAGTGGACGCTCAGTTGTAGTTGTAGAACGGAAGTAGGACCAATCGGATCAATCATCAAAACGGATATATTTCACACTTCTTTGTCTCTTTCAATACTCGCATTACCTCAAATTGTTGAGACATTTTGTGTCACTAGACGCAAATCTTGAAATGAGTCGAATAAACTCCCATTTAAACGCTGACAACTCTTGATCTATAAAATCTGCATGATAAAATTTAGAGGCTAACTTACATATATCATCAACATTAAATAAAACAAATCCATCCCTCGGATTCAATGATGAGGTGACTATGAGCAATTCTGTCATATTTTCACAAAATTTGAATCAGAATCCCTTGCTCGAAAATCAATACAAGCATTAAAAAGATCAACTCGAGACGATGTTCCACGTGAAATATCATTTATACTGGCTCTCCTCTTCCCGCTTATAAACCTATTCCATATCGTGAAATCCTAATTAAACAGTGATTGGCAACAAAATAACTTCACTTCCCTATCAAACAAAGTGTTTCATCCTTCTTTCTCTAATTATTGGAGCTAAATTCTGTTGATAAAAACTAAATGCATAGCATTTTCTAACATTCCTGAGATTCTCGCTGTAATAATTTTGATAAATTATCTATTCTACTATTTCAACCATCATATGCAAAAGAAATATGAACTCAAAGGAAATAATATTGTATGACTTAAATTTTAAATTAACTTAATTAAAATTAAATCATACAATATGTATATTAACAAATCATTTTAAAATCTTAAGAATGTAAAAAATTATAAAATAACGAGGCATATTATAAAATAATATGCAATACTAATAAATTAAGTAATACTCCATTTTCCATATATATTATTATTATTATATTATTAAGCAAAGGAAGAAGTACAAGCACTGTAAAGTCAAGAAGCCGATTTTCCAAATTTCAAAGTTATGAAATCAAGTAGCCAATTGTTTATTATATTTAAAGTTTAACCTACAAGCCGATTGTTTCAGAATTATGCAAAAGGTGTCGAGGTTGTTAGCTTACATGATTTGCGGCCAAACTTATTTGAATTATGTGATTTGCGAGTTATAAGTATCAGCCTATTAATTATACGTTATCCAATAATATTTATAGTCGCCAAAATTAATGTTAATCCAATAATTAAACTTTAAATATAAAAATGAGGAAGGATTTAATGATATCATTTTTAAAAAAAAATATATAGTATTATAATTCCTTAAATTAGGTCTCTAATTCCTCCACCGCTTATAGTTATTAACTGGCTGAACGTGACATGAGACTCAACATTAAAAACCATTTACTTAATTAAATGACTAGATTTGGCTTCAAATTAATCTTTTCTAATATGAGGTACATTTTTTTAATATGAAAATTTTTACATGTAAATTTTTGAAATATAATATTTGAAGTTATATAAGTAAATATACGCGTTATTGTTCACAAGTATTTATACTAAATATTTAATTTGAGATAATAAATAAAAAGTAATTAACTATTTACGAATTTATAAATTATATGATTTATATTAGAATTCATTTTGTCTTATAGTTATATGATCCCTTATAATTTTTTTAATAATATAAATTAATAATAGATTAAAGTTTCATACTATACTAATTTTATTTTCTTGTTTATTAAAAAATATTTAATTTTATTTTGTTGTGTTAGAAAATATCACTTTTCTCTTTTAATAAAAAATACACCTTATGTTATTTTATTTATTGTTTAAAATATCGCCTTTAATTTGATTAGTAGTATAAATTATTCGTAGTTCTAATATACAATTTTATTTTATGTATTCATTTTAGCATATTTCTACCTGATATTGACTCAATAATATTTGCACAAAAACTCTAACAATATCAAGATTTTTTGGCGAAATTCTCTCAATGACAAAAACAACTAAAGAGGTCATATTATTAATGGGGTTTCTGAAATCGAGTATTTTGATTTTTATAATTATGCCCGCTATAATAATTGTTGTAACAACTTTATTTACTAGTTTTAGTTAAATGAGATTACTAAACTAAGTTTTTCGCCAGAATAGTAATTGTAACATTAAATTGGAATCACGATAATATCGTGGGTTATGCCGTATTTATTAGATCTTTACGTATAATCGAGTATATAATAATCGGTAATGGTCAATTACATTATTATACAACTAATTATTCTGGAAAGCCTGTGTAGTTACACACACACAGATGTTGAGTTATATTCCATGTATGGAATTAAATCATGGTTGCTAGATTGAGAGTCGATTGAAATCGAGACGAAAAATATTCTAGATCAAGGATTTTACTACTTATAGCTTTAAAATGCATATCAACTAAATTTTAATAAATAAACTCCTAAGTTTATTGAATGACCTAACTAATACAGCTTCACTTGTAACTTGTTAAGTTACTTACCCTTTTAGTAATAAGTTAGCACTGTTAGCTTTAATATTAACAGTTTTAGCCATGCCTGCCAGAACGGGTTGTGTCTATATATATGAGGATTTAAAAATGACAAAGCTCCTCGTCATCTTCCCCCAATACCGCCCCTCCAGCTTTTTCTACCAAAATTTGGAGTCAAGTTTTAACCTTATAGTTTTGTTGTAGTCCAATAGTTCATAAGATTCTAGCAAATCCAATTTAGGATTCCAACCGCCTTGGTGTGTAATTAACCGGAGGTATTTCATTCGTGCTAAGGTATTCAAAGGAGGTCTCGTTGAGAAAGTTTCTGATGTCAATAAGCCCACTGATATTGTAAGTAATTTCCAGAGTTTCCCAGGCCACCGGTCGGCACGTGCTATTAGATTTGATGGATTGGCCTCACAAAACCACCACGGTCTTTCCAAAGACATTTTGTCCTCACTCTTCACGTGTCACCGAGAAATCTCCCAATACCGTACCCATCCTAGAATTACCCAAAGCCAAGCAAGCTTAACAGTTGAGTTCTGAGATGAGCTCCCGAAAAGAAGATGATTCCTGTGGTATGAGTAGTACCAATCAAATCTTATCAAACATATCATTACCACACACACACACATTTTTGCGGTCGGTATTATATATTCGCGCAAAGTGTAACTTATATATATGTATGTTTTGTAATTCCGATTTTATGGCGATGAGTTCCGATTCTTGATTGTGACGAACATAAGTTTATTATGAATTAGTTGGCGTACTTTTCCAATAGTAATATGCAGAGGAGAATGGAAACGGAGCCAAAAGCATTATTTTGAAGGATTGTCCATACGCTTATTTTGTGCATTGCTTTTGCTCATAGATTGCAACTTGCTTTAGTTGTCGCTTTCAAGAATTTTGCAAAATTTGGTTTTTAATAGTCATTAGTTTACTTCATCATCTAAACGCCTACGACGGCTAAGAGGAAAAAAAGTTTCTTCAAAGTTCAATATTTGTTATAGAGTTTCGATGAACTCAGACCGCAGCATGTAATCAGACGGACACTGCCGCAGTAGAGATACCGCTTTGAGTTCATATTTCTTTTCGCTTTGCGCTTTATCAGCATTGCTCGATTTATCCTTCTGGGCCTCTAGAGACTATAAATGATCAATGGCTAATTATCGTCAACGAGGATGCTAATATAAATAGAAGTACATGACATCATTTGATTTTGTATCGGACATCTTTGTATCCTGTGAAAACAAATTATGGGTTTAACATTCACTTTGTCAAGCCTTTTCTCAATTCAGATCTCAAGACACTGCTAATGCATTTCATTTAGTTTCATTCTCAAAAGTTCTTATTCAAATGAGATTTAAGTATAGACATACTTACTCTCAGAAGTATGATTTCTTTTGTGTCGTAAACATGTGATAAAAGTTCCAAATTTGAATGTTCCCTTATTGTGCACGCCGAGCCAACCAAAAAAGGGATATGAATTCCTTTGAAAGAATATTATATAGAGTTGATATCTCTTTGTGACAATTGACAATGAAGCAGAGCTTAATGGTCGCTTAATGAGAATCTAATGGAATCCATAGACTTTATGTAATTCTTTAGTTCCAAAAGATGGGTTCAAATCATTGAATATTGATCAAATTTTAAGGCTTATTGAGAAGTTCTATCCGGCTGATTTTAGCAGCCAAGAGAAGACCCTCCAACTAGAACATTTCATTATTGAGACGCACAATGATAAAGAATTAAGAGACCTTTCAACCATAGCCGAGTTGTGCATTTCATTGGCCAAATTTGATAAGTCAGCGCGCATTTTCACATCGACACTGGCCTCTATTTTAACTTTCCTCGTTTACCGCAAGTTCAGAGCGAGCCTTTTCACTATTTAAGATAGAAAAAGAATGGTTAGTCAAGACGGAAGATGAATTTTAGCCAATAAATTTTTTTTATATTGAAAGAGATTGTCAAATTGCTCGATACGGCATTCTATCATCTAGACTTACATTGATGAAGTCACGAATGAAATTCTGCTTTTTAGAGTTTTTGTTTTGTTCTTTTATATATTTTGTTCTTTTGACACTTACCGGATATGTAATATTAATTCCCTTTTGGTATTTTTGTTCTTTTTACATTTATTGGATAACTACTTTAATCAAGCAATTTCATTTTACGCTTAAGCTCCGCCACTAGCTCTGTGAACTACAAAAGTTATTCTTGCAAAGATGGGAATAAGCACAGAGCAGTATATGTCAAAGCAGGAATTTACCATGAGAAGATGGAGATTGGAAGAGACTTGAAGAATGTCATGTTTGTTGGTGATGGCATTGATAGAACAATAGTGACTGGCAACAAAAATGTAGTAGATGGAGTAAGTCAGCCACATTTGGTAAGTTCCTTTACAAACTATATCATATTTTATGCCTGTTAGTTAAACATACCACACATTCATTATAGAAAATCATTGAAGACTACAATTAGTATTCGTGTAGAAACCGCCATGGATTTGTGAAGGGGTTCAATAATACAAAAAAAAACAACTTATACAACACTTCAAACGACAAAAAGTCGGTAAAAAAACGTCATTTTAAGGGCACCGTCCAACTTAATTAACTTAGACAGTGCTAGAGCGCTTGAAGCGCAAGTGTTTCTTAGACGGTGCTTTTTTAAATGTACTGTCTAAGTAAGCACCTCTTATTATTTTTTTGAAGTAGTGGTTATTAATTGGAGAATTTAATTTAGTTACATCTAAAGCAATAGTAGTAAACATGGACAAGAGGATTGTTAAACATGTATAATATGTGTATAACGCATGATTCATACATCCCTTCTAAAAATTATGTTGTCATGAAGTGTGAGTTTTCTTTAGAAAAAATACAAACTTGGAAATATAATTGCCATAACACTTTTTGTGCAGGTGTCTCTGGTGATGGTTTTGCGCAAGGGATATGACATCTGAAAATCCAGCAGGGCCGCATAAACATCAAGCAGTAGCATTGAGCGTGAGTTCAGATCTCTCTGTTTTCTACCACTGTAGTTTCAAAGGCTACCAAGACACTCTTTTGGCACACTCATTGAGACAATTCTATCGAGATTGTCACGTTTATGGAACTGTCTGATTTCATCTTTGGAGACGCGGTTGCAGTTCTCCAAAACTGTGATATCTTTGTCAGGGCCAATGGATCACCAATCAAACATGATAACCGCACAGGGAAGGGACGATCAAAATGAAAATACAGGAATTTCAATTGTAAATTGTCGTGTTGCCCCCTCCCCTGACTTCAATTCTATTAAAGGTAAGTTCAACAATTACCTTGGACGGCCCTGGAAGAACTATTCCAGAACCGTCTTCCTGAAAACCAACATCAATGGCACGGTTCATCCTCGAGAGAAGGGTTATAGGGAGATCTTGCTTTCAGACGTGGTTATGGGGAGTTCAAGAATACGGGACCCTGGGAGCTTCCACAACGGGGAGAGTGCAGTGGCCTGGTTTCCATGTCTTGCATGATTTCCATGAAGCAAGTCCCTTTACTGTTAGAAATTTCATACAAGGTCATGTTTGGATCCCAGCAACTGGAGTTCCATTTTCAGCTGATATTTGAAGGCTTTTCCAGGAGATAATATAAAGCTGCTTATGATATGAAACATAATCAGAATCTATGGTAAGCAAACTGGAAGAAATGTATTGGTCTTTATGGATTCATTAAATAAAGCCCCACTAAGAACAAACCTAACTCCAATGTCTCACACAAAACAATGACGGAACTAAAATTTATGATAGATGACTCAAAGAATCATTACAATATATGAAATATATAAAAAATGTATGGAGGCAAAAAACATAATTTTACTTTTCAATGAGGGCATGTTGAATCCATTCCCAGTCGGTCAGAGCCTTTTTCTAGCTCTCCAGAAATTTATCAAAAATTAGCTTTATTTTAACCTCAAAATGTGTGACACTGAAACGCAAGCAAAAAGTGATAAGAGCAAGCCCATGTCCCCGATTTAAACCCCACTGAGAACCAATCACAACATTGTTAGTAAACTACGGAATTCAAAACATTAGTCACTCTAATTCACAAATATAATTCAACAAAGTCCAAAACTACATTGTTTCCCTTCTCGCCAAGGAGACATGTCTCAGTCCACTACACGAAAGAGGGTCACAATATAACAAATACCGTCTGGTACAATCTTACATATCCAGGTTCAAAACTTTGGCCTCCATAAATTATGAATCTAGCCAGGGGAACACCTTAGGAGATGTTGTCAAGCGAGCTGTAAGTACTTCAACTCCTGTCTCGGTCACCAGAAAGGAGTATGAACCAAACATTAACGTAAAATTGAGTTCTTAAGCCTTCATCATGCACGCGCCATCAAAAATACGTTCTAAGAGTTTAAGTTCCCTTCAGATATTACAATGCTCCTATACTTACCTAGCCGGATCCATCTCTTAAAGAGAGCCAGCGGGAGGGTGTTTTCTTAATTATAAAGACTTATATGGCTCATTATAATTAAATCAAGTAAGATTTCAGAGGCCAAGTAAAACACCTGCATGGACTATAGGTCTTCTAATAGCAGCACTGACCAGCCTTCATTACTCAATCAAGCTTGGCTTCACCGGGTCAAGGTTGCCAAATGAAATATCAAAAGAGAATGTACTATAGAATCTTCTCCATATTTATGGGTAAATAACATAATCTAAAAATTAAATGTTTAAAATTTTGCTACTATCAAAAAATGAAGTTGTGCTTGAAACAAGTTAATAACATCTTTACCCATATCATAATATAATTGATTATTTAGTAAAAAAGTACTATTAAGGATATTGGAAAATTTTCAATTTTGTCTTCATTAATTAGAGATAAATAGTTGTTAATGCTATATGAAAACAAAACTTTATAGAGATGGAAAGTACTTTAACAAAACAATCAAATATTTTAAGACAAAGACTTGAAGTCTAAACAGAGATGATAGTCATGTGGAGTTCTGATTTTAGGCACCAGGTGTGTAAAGCAGAATCCTTACCATTAATCTGCTATAAAAATGCTTTAAAATTCCAAAGCTCTTAGATTCATAATAGCTGGAAACTTGGTTACTAGGTAACCAATAAGCCTCAAAAAGGATACTTGTATATCGAGGAATGTTAAGTTAAATGGAAGAGGCCCCCACAATACCCTACACCAGTAAAATGAAACTAACATAGTGAAAACCTAAATGAAAACAATTTGAGGTAGCCTGGACTGAGTAGTTGTAGATCTAAGGCATACCAATTATATCACTACTAGATAAGCCTATAGCTCAATTTTTAACTAAAAAATGATGGTGTCAATCTAGTAACTGATTTGGATTGAAAGCAACCCATGAAAGAATATCGCTATAGTACAGTTGAAAATTTTTTAACAGAAAGGGGAGCTGTATCACGAAGTGAGGATGCTTAAAGGTTCCGAGGATTCTATATCTTTGAAATAGATCAAAAAGCCGGATATTATCTGATCATGGAAGTTGGATACGATGAGCTTATAGGAAGTAGTAATAGTTCTAGAAGATAAAATGTAGGACTTTGTCAATAGAAATGTTTCTTTCCAAAGTTAGGTACTGCACCAGACGCTGGGAGCTGTCTCCTTCATCAACGTTTACCAACAAAGCTATGAATGCTCATTCAGCATATTTGCAATCTAAACAGCCTCAAAATCACAGTTGTTAAACCACCATGTGCCTTACCTTTGCATTAACCCCTCTTTCACATAGCAATATTCAAATATTCAATGAACACCATCCTCCAGTCTCAAATAACTCAAATGTCAGTGGCATAACCTAAATAATTCAAATAAAATCTAAAATTTGAAGGAAACTTCTTAAAACATCATTTAGCAATCACAGCACCTCAGTTGTTATCTACCACAACCCATAAATCTCTTGTATACATGAATCTCCAAAAGGTAAATGCTTTAAAAGAAAAAAACATTATAAGAAAAAATGATCACCAAATTGAAAATGAAAGTGATGTGATGTAGTCTTTAAAAATGTCATTAACACTTGATGTAATGAAAATGAAGTCATCAGATTAGTTCTCCATGGGATAGTTTGGGCTAAAGGCCTGTATCTGGGTCCATATAGATCATCTTATCCACAGACTACCACCAACAGAGACAAAGTATACACTGCCAAATCATTTTAGGAGCAGTCTCTTGTAGGAGAAAGAAGCGAAACAAAAGCATGTATTGAAGGACTAATTACAGCAAGTATTTTAAAGAAACAGAATTTAACGAGATGATGGTTCCTCCCTGGAATTCAGCTCACAAGATAAAGAGGATTAGCAACAAACACAATTGAATTCTGGGTGATTTACATGCATTACACAAGACTATGGGAGAAATGAGATGAGGCAAAAGTTATTTGATAAAGAATTATCAAAGAAAAGACCATGATAGTGGCTGGGCCAAAAACTATAAGGATTTGCTAATCTAAACTAGCGTGATGCCAAAACAAACTATGGTGAACTGTTGCTGGCCAAGGACCAAGGACTAAAGTTGAAAAATGAAAACAGGAAGAAGTATGCTACTTAAGCATTGCAAAATAAATCTCAAATTTTGTGAAGTTCAATTAGAGTAAACATCAACACATCATACTGAACATAGAACATAGAAGATACAAATTTTGTGAAGTTCAATTAGAGTAAACATCAACACATCATACTGAACATAGAAGACATATGACTCAACTAAATAATACTCCCTCTATTCCTCTTTACTTGTCTTTCTAAACCAATTTTTTTAAATCAAATTACTTGTCTTTCTAGCATAGAAAATTATAATTTTACATTTGCAATAGACTTTTTGACTACTTTTTCTTATTAAATTATCAATCAACCAATGATATAGTTTCAATTAATTTTCAATGTACTTTTGACTAATTTTCCTTCTTAATCTATAAATAGCTAGAAGATAAAATTTTCAGAAACGAAGAAAGTATCCATTATTATGTACCCATTTTCTAACTTTCTCTTCAATAGTTAAATGCAATATAATATTTTTAGCATACTCCACAGTCAGAAACATAAATACCATTATTTGTCACTGAGGACTTGGAATACATCTTTAGGTTTGACAGTATTTTCAATATGAATTTGGTAGGGTATAAAGAGAGCAAGAAATAATTGATCCAGTGTTTTTTTAATTCAATAACTTTTTAATATTGTTTATGTCCCCTAGAAAAGCACTTTTAACATAGAGAAAGTTACCACAAACATATAGTTCTTGGAAGTAAAAGTTGACAGATATTTTTTTTTTTGGGAACCATTTCCTGGAATTCAATTGAGATTACTTCCTGATGTGCTTATGTCTAAAATGTACTAAAAAATAATGGTATTGCCTGGACAATAAGGCAGGAGAAGGTACATAACATTCTCTATGGAAAATTTCAAAACCGGAACGATGAAATGAGAACTGCATGTCTGCTATGACTTTCATGTACATTGATACAAAGTTAACTTACCCCTGCACCACATGGTTCACTTATTTTACCAACTCTGATTGATCATCACAATTTTAGGCTGAACAATAACATTTCTAAAATCAAAATCGTGAAAGATTTTGGGTATGCTGGAAAATCTACGAATAGACAGATTTCACTAAGTATCAATGAATACATTTCCAAAAAACCCATTTTGGATTGTGGTGTATGCTCTGCCTCTAATACCTGGCAATGGTTAAATTATTTAAATGGTACTGGTGTTAAAGCCTATCAGTGGAATGCTGAGTTGCTACGGAAATGTAACGATATCTTATTTATTCTCTTTACACTACAAAACTAAATGCTGAGATGAAGATTCACCGATTTTATAAACATATACCCATCCATTCTTAAAAAGATTTAAATCAAGTTTTTCCAATTTGATAAGACAAAATATATCAAATGCCAAGATATTTTATTTACTTTACTATTACATGATAATTTTGATTGAAATCAAATTTATGTATCTCGATTAAGTTATTTCTTTGAAGTTTTTTATATTGATTTGCTTTTCTGATATCGAGTCAAACTTTAACCATCAATTATTCTTTAAATTATATTGCTCTAGTAATTAGTAAAAAAAATATTAGTCAAAAAGATGGAATCTAATGATATAAATTTTTATATATTAGAATAATGAAATAATTAAAGAATAATGTCAAATCTGATATATTTAAAATATCAAATAAAAAAATGGAGTACAAAATTGTTAATTTTGAATTTTTGACAATTTCAAAAAAAAAAAAAAACTAGACAAACTTTGGCCAGATTTAGCATTAAATGTTATTTGATAAAATGAAATATAAAAAGATCCATGCAATTGATATTCTAGTGCCCATTTACCCTCCCCTCTTAATTTCTTTCTTTGATGAATAACTTTTTTCCTTTGCTTGGGGTAAATCAAATGCAAGATTCCTCACAAATGAAATAGGGAAGAAATGCCCATTATTTATGAAAGCCATTGGCAACACTGCAGGGCTAGAATCTCTCATGAACCACTTTATCAATTTCATCAGTTGTCACCCCTGGTCGAATAATACGAGCAGCAGCATCCAAAACTTCCCTAGCTATCTGAAACAAAGGTATGAAATCAAGAATAAAATATTTAGTCCGAAGAAATTATGATAATATTGCCCCAACTCTGCTCTCAAAGCAATATGACTGGTGCTTCACTCACAGATACAATGGATGCAACAAAAGCTCAAAACCGAAGCTGTCTCTTGAAAAGGGTGAAATTATTATTATGAACAAATTCGGTAAGCTCTAAAGCAAATAGGATTAGTAGCAGTGAACTAACATCAGAGAATATTCTAAATTACAATCTTGATTGTCTGCTTAGATGACCTAAGAGGCTAAGAACATGATCAAACATAAAGTCCCACTACCATAATCATTCCTTATCACAAACAATAACGATGAAAGGTTTTTGCAACATTGCAAGAAACAAAAGATAGTTTTAGTAAGTTATATTTACAACTATTCTAGTATAATAATTGATACAATGAAATTGAATAGCAAGTTCTGGAGTTCAATTTTTGAAGTTCGATCATTATACTATGAAAAGGCGGTGCATCATAATAGTTAGTGGCAAACATCCTCTAGTCAACTCCTATTACAAGGATGAATTAAAATGACACTGTTGGCTGATGAGTTCTGTCTAAAATGGACTATTACAAAAGTTAAAAGACACAAACGAACAGGAAAAAAAGAGATACAAAAGAACAGGATACTTACTCTGCAAGTTTCCCTCATTTTTTCAATTTGCTCCGGAGTTTTGATCTTCAAGATAATAAACGTGAAAGATATACGAAGCATCAGGTTATGCTCATATTCCTATTCAAATTCCATTTACATGAACATCAATTGAAATCAAACAGTACCTCGACAGAATGCTGCAAGTCGCTACTCGGTTCAATCTTAGGGTTTCCCTGTGCATTTGAACCATTATTATGTTTAATACAAGAATAAAGAACCTCCACATAGATAACCATGAGTACTGGGATTATTATATTAGCAAGAATCTTAAGACACATTTGAGAGCATTGTAATCTAAGAACAATAGCATTTTACATGGAAATCTCAAAACCAAAATAGAGAGCATTGTAACACTCACATCACTAGCCCAATCAGGTAGTTCGACATGAGCAGGCACTTCACGCTTTTTCGATATTGGATATGGCCTTAAGGACCTAGTAGTAGAAACAACAGTTTCAGATTCATGACAATGTCAATGATTAAATTAATTTCAACAGATAAAAGTTTTGTTGAACTGTTGATAACTTTATTCATGCAAGATAAGTGATCGAAATTATAATAATTCCAATAGAAAATAGTGTTCGTGACTCCATAACAAATTATCCAAAAATAACAAATATAAAATCAAATTATTAAGAGTACCCTGTCCAATCAAAATGTGGAAGATTAGCAGTCCGAGCCTGCCCTTTCCTTAAGCAATATAGCCACCCATCATTAGGAGAAGAACCATTCTGCTCACCAAGACCAAAGCAAAGAGTTACTCTGAGCCTCACATGAACTGGATTTGTGAGCTCCCAGCGAAAGAATTTTACGGGCATCAACGCCTCCGACATATGGAAGCTAAATACATTATAAAAAGAGAAACTAATAAGAAAATACATCTAATTTATGGTGTTCAATCTACCCTATAGTAAATATTATTTCCAGAACATAGTCTTCGATCCCATATCCCGTCCCAGATCATCCCCAACCCAGATGACTAAAACTGTGTGAAAGTTGTACGTAGAAATGCTTCAAACAAGCAAGCATGGTAATTAATAGTACTTGGATCACAAGTGCATTATTTCACTTTTTCATTTCAAGATATTCTTAAATTAGAGCAAAAAAAAGATGTATTAAAGAAATGGGAGTCGAAATTATCGCTCTGAACGGCATATATACCTCCTCGATTCAACTTAAATGACGGCCTGCTAATCTATCCTGATTCAATCTCAAGATCCTCCGATCATGCCCAAAGAACTTTAGTGCAACTACTAGAAATTTTAAAGACTGTGGAGGCAACTGGAATATGACTAAACAAGAGATATTCTATGGAAGGTACAGAGTGAACAGTGTTGAGTTTGTGGCCTATACTTAAACAATAAAGGATATGTATACCGGAGCTACTAATTTATAGTCAGGGACTTCATGTGGGAGGAAAGGAAAGTGAGTTTCCAAATCAAAATTTATTCCATTAAGGCCCATATTTGTTTGCACTCGTGATGAACCAGACATATTTAAGATGATGTACCATGGTCACATGTCGCAAAGCAAGAAGTAAAGGTAAAACTGGAAATATGGAGAGAAGTCTTAGAGACTAAAAGGTTTTCAACTAAATCGCAGCAAGACTGAGTATATCGAGTGCAAGTTCAGTAAAACGAGAAGTACTTGTATTGTACTGAATATGTAAATGTTAGGTTTGCAAAAAATATAGGAAGAGGATGTTTTTAAATATTTAGGATTCATACTTCCAGATCAAGTTAAATGTTGGGAATGATGGAGATTATTGTGGCTATATATAAGCAGGATGAAATAAATATAGAAGTACAACTGGTGTGTTGTGTCATAAAAAGTTCCCTCAAAAGATCAAGGATAAATATTACAAGATGGCAATAAGACCAAGTCTATGATCAGTTGTTGGCTGCATATTTAATTTAAACATATTCAAAAGATATCAGACCGAGACTAAGTGCACAGAAGTTTTTTAGGCCAGAGACGTAATTAGAAATGAAGGATTCTGTAGGTTGCTCCAATCTTCTGATGAGGAAATGAGGAGGAACCCAACATATGCACCCAAATTTAACATGTGAAGCTATGATAATCACAAAAAATCATGGCAAAGGTAGACCAAGAAGAGTGGGGAAGAAGATTACAATCTTAAGGACGTAGAGTTCATAGAGTTAACTGATGGGAGCTTGGCTCCAACAGAGGGCCAATTGAGATGTAGTATTCTATGGGAGCCAATTCCTAATTTATGGATATGCTAGTTTAATGGTTTACTAGAATTTTTTTATATTCATGAATGAAAATAGAAACCTAAAGAAATATAGTTCCAGCTTCTGGGTCTCACAAAGCGCCAAAAGAAAGTTACTTTCATACTTGCACTACTAATTCATAACAGTAATAGATGGTTTCATCTCTGTAATAATAAATTAAAAAGCAAAGTCAGAACTAATCAAATTTAGTAGAAAGAAGCAGTTTCACGAGGAAGCTTCAACTCTACACATTTTGGGCATCTGCATAAACAAAAATGAAAGAAACATATCAAATGACCTAGCTATAACAGTTAATAGCAGCAGAACACCCACTAAACACATCTCCAAGCAGTTATATACATACTAGAACACAAACTGCACGCCTTTATAAGTCAATTCTTCTGTACCTAGCATCCGTATTGACCATAAATCATGTCATCACCTCATATGTGCGATGCAAGAAGAAAATCGTATACAATGCATATTAAAAAAACATCCAGTTATATGCATACTGGGCCGAACAAATCATGTCACAAAAAGGATAGCCACGTTTGATTCTAAATAGTTAAAATAAACAAACTCTGTAGTCTTAATTAACAACCATAACTTTGACTTTGATCAAAATTATCACCTTAAAAGTAAAGTATGTTAAAAATACTAACTTTTGTATACTTTCACCAAATATTATACATCCAAAATTTTAAAGTTTCCCATCAAAATTCAACACTAGTGTATGTATATCATGTATAATATTTTGTGAAAAAACAAACATATTAGGTTCAAAATAATTATCATGTTAATAGTAAAGTAGGTTGGAAAACACTAAACAACATATACAAAAAAAAAAATGAATTCAAAATTGAAAAAGTCAACCATCACAATTAAATTGAAAACTAGATAAATCTTTTTGTGATTTGAGTATTTCTGCATCAAAATTAAATATAAAAAAAATCAACCCAATTTTTAATATTTCCTATTGTAACTATATATGAAGCAAAAAATATAAATAACAAACAGAAAAAAATATGAATTGCATTAGTGATGAGCAGGTTTGTGGGCCTAACATGATGTTTGCCTCTATACTGATATAACTTTAACTAAATGAAATTAATAATCTATTTACTGGAGAGAAACCACCTGCATAAATTAGAGGGCCTCAGCTTTGGTTTAGGGGTTTATGTGACTATGATCCAAAAACAGAACCAAAGAATATGAGAATGCTTAGCTTTCAGCCAATGATGATCTGTCTGAATTTTGAATGTAAACATACATTACCAAATGTAATATTCTAATTTGTCCAAAAAAAGTGGCTACCAATTAAGACCAATTACATTATATGCAACAAAATTCGTTAATTCAAAAGGTAATTACCTCTACTATTTTTTTTCCTCCAGATATCGGGAGCCAACTTTTCAAATTATTCCTCAAACATATGTTCAAAATATAAGAACAAAATATTATATTAATTAGTTGTTTTGGTTACCTAAACTATCGCTTAATTTTCAACTCGCTTCCAAACTATCGGGCTCTTTTTCAGATACTCGACGCCAAAAATGATTATTTTGGCCCCCATTGTAATAAATTAAAGATAAAAAGCCACATTTAAAATAACATTTTAAGTACAATTGTAATAAAAACCCCACTAATTTTTTTTATACCCCACTCCCCACCTATAAGCTTTCCGAACCTCACAAACCCTCAAATTTCTCTCTATAACCCACCTACCCCACCCCTCTCCTCCCCAAACCTCTCAATCTTCACAAACCAATAATTTTTTCGGTAATATCCCATGGTGGGGGTAATTCTGCTATTTCGAAAGCGCGGTGAGAGAATATTTGATTTCTTAAATCAAAAATATGAGCATTAGTTTACTCATGAGAAGTGAATCACTTTTTATATAAAAAGTGTAGCCACAGCTTAACAGAGGAAATATCCTCGTGCCTTATCTTCAACTAAGTTAATCCTTCATTGCCACTTTATACTTGAAATAACTCGCTCAGAGGTGTTATCAGCCTTTAATATTGGCTCAGTGTCGGTTTGAGCCGGTGTGTAGAATTAAAAAACAGTCGCATTAGTAATATTCTGGGCCTGTATTTATAAATTCGAGTATTAAATATAATTTCTAGTCGTAATTAAACCTGGTAACAGATCTCCCAAACCACCCAACTCCCTTCCCATCTGTTCTCCTAACCCATCTCCCTCATCTGATTTTTATCAAATCCTGAAATCTTGTCTCTCATCTCCCGACTATCAAATTTGTTTTTATTCCTCTCATTTATTTTGGTTTCATAGTTTGATCATTAAAGTGGAGCTGAGTTTGACCTCTGAAAGCCTGGTGGAGCTCTTAAATGGGTCAATTATTAAGCTGGTAATTAAGACCTGATTTTTGGCATTTAACTGAATGCCGAGTAGCCATTCTCAAGCGAGACTAGACTTTCTGAGAAAAACCGCAAAGTTAAGCGTCATCGACTTTAGCCCAGTCAAGCCGGAGTTATGTTTTACTTTAAGTGAGCGAAAAGATTTATGTTGATATGGAAGAGCATTTAGGTTTTTTTCTAAACAGTTAATAACGCAAACATTTGGGTCAATAGAACTGTTTTAGTGGGGTTAAGGTGGGGCCTTGCCATGCTGGCTTTGTTTTTGTCAATGCTTCACCACTAAGAATCTGCTCCAATCTAAAAGTTTTGAATCACAATCAGAAAGTTGTAAAATTAACTACAGTATGTTAAATTAAAACTTTGCTGAGAGTCATAACTTGGTTGGGGGAGTTATTAATTTCCCTCAGACAATTAGCGAGACGCTTATTATTGCTAGTCAAGCAGTAGCTATTCACGCTAGATTGGGACATTTTTTCTTACAGTAGAATGCGTCAATCCTAAGTATAATTGTAAAGATGTTTATATATATATTTTTGTGTTGTGGATTTTTTAGAAAGCATGATTGGTCGTCGAGTAGTTGCTGCGTGCGGTGTTTCAAGCGGGATTATAGCGCCGAGATGTAGTTGAGTCAATTAGGATGAGTTGCTCGGGTCGCTTTTGTCATTTTAGGTTTTAGAGCCGCTTTTGTCGGTCGTAGCTGGCATAGAAACGCAGTCAGGTAATGTTGTCGATGTATGCCGAGTTGTACCATCCCCATTTCCTCAGATTTATTGAGTGGTATCAGAGTTTGCTCCCCAGATTCATTGAAAGGTTGCTGAGTTTATGCTCCACTTCCGCATGTTCCCGCAGTCGAGGCTGATTACATGCCATTAGCTGTCAAACCAATCTCTATGCTGAAGCTGATCGAAGCTGTTTAGTCAGCGTGGTCGTAGTAGTACTAGTATCGCGCGTAGCTGCGGAAAGTTAATGGTTCAATGGTTAGACGACGCTTACTGTTGGTCGATAGCGAGTCATGACTTAACGGTATCATGGTCGCTTATTTTCTTTAAAAATGCATGATTATCACTGGCTGGATGTTCTTCGCATATTGGAGTTCGATGGGCCTATATAAATTTATGAGGCCAGTAATGTCGGCATCTGAGTATACCTTTTATGAATAAAATTCTGCCACAATATTTCCTCTTTAATATGGCCTGAGTTGTATAGTATTCCGCTATTCATCTATTTTATACGAATGTAAATTATTCTTATATTACACTACGCTGGGCGCCGGGCTAATTTCCACCTTGAGATACGTGATTCACTAAGCTTACAAAATTTTACACCCTATTCGGGCTGGGATCTGCATTTCATTTAAAAGCTTAAAGCTGACAGGAAAGCTAAATTAGGAAAAGCACCTACGATGGGTCTTCATTTTCTTTAAAAACTGTAATGTTGTTGATATTTTGTAATGTTGTTGATATTTTGTACATGGGAGATTGTTGTATTTTGGTTGTTTTGTGTGGTTAGAAAAGACGTCACGAATTTGACTTCCATTTCTTAAAAATCAGTCTTTTCTAAAGTGATTCTTGCTTTTTTATCAAGTTTATTTTAAGCGATAGTTTAGTCTTTTTAAATTGGAGTCATCCATCGATTTGGTATTCCCGTGTCCATGATTTAGATTTTATTCTCGAATTCTCAAGTGCCCATTCAAAGTCAGAGACTGCAGAAGTTTATAAATACATTTTATTATATAGTTTGGTTACTATTTGCGTGTGTCCTCTTAGACGAATCAGACAAGAGCAATATACTAAACAATATCAACCACTGCTTGTGTTAATATATGTATTTGGCTTTTGCACTTAATGCTTGAATATAACCCTGAATCTTCAATACGCTAAATCCCAAAAAAATACCGGTGAATCCTAAATATTATAATTGTCCAAACAATTAATAATATTTTATTTATTATTAATTGTAAAAACAAAGAATCCGAACTATATAATTTTAAATAGTATTATTAAACTTCCCCGAGTATAAAGTGACATTTATGAAAACGACCGGAGACTAAAAGATTCCGGGTCTCGGACGTAGTGGACGCTACAGCTGTGAGAAGTTTCAAATATTTCTTTATGTTCCTATCTTATAAGATATGAACATTCTAGAAACATTATCACTTAAATTCAATGCTCCTCCTCCTATAGAAAGAATTCTAAACCTTTAATCGTGATTGCTCCTCTAGAACCTGCACTGTGGTTTTCAGGCCTATAACAGAAACCAAGTTCATGTGGATTTTAATTTGTTTCATAATTTTGATTTGCAAAGAAATTAAAATCTCCCTCACCTTCTCTCACTTCTTCTGGCCAAACATTAACAAGGAAGTTAGAAAATATTTTCTTCCCATCGCTATGTTCGCGTTTCACTTTATGCTTCCATTAAACGCAATGGTGGTTCACAATTTTTCCCCGCCGGCCATTAAAATTAAAAGGTGCATTAATTTGTAATTGCTATTTATTGTCTTGTAATCCGTATTCCAGATCGCATCCGATTAGTTTAGGAACTAGTTTGATTCAGAATATAAAAAAACCCTAACAAAGAATCTCGAGCTCAAAGTTACGTGAATTACAATTATGTAAATAATGCATAAAAACTTTTTTGCTGAAGTATTATACTGATATGCATATTTAATTTGTGTTTAATCGTGTTTTGATTCCAATTGATGAATTATGTAATTAGATTAATTAAGTAGTCACTTAGTGGCTCGACCGCTGGTAATGCGTGTCGCATCCGACGCTATCTCAACGGAATCGCATAAGTTATTTGTTTAAGAACTCCCAACTTTATAATTTGTCTTCATTATGAATCTATGCTTAGTATATTCGGCCTCCCTGCTTCTTTACGGTGAGATTTCAATTTTGGGGTCTGCCGACATAAAGAGGTTACTAATATAGTTCAAGCTGTGAACCTCTTTAGTAATTCCAAAGAAAGGCGATGGTCATAATTATGTGATTGGTCACTTGCTTGCAAAGCTTAAGTCGGAATGTGGATGCTAGCCACGCTATCCAAGTTTTATGTTATGTGGGTTCTTGGTATACTTTGTGTGTTTAGTGGGATTGTAAACACGAGTATGTTTGTTCTATTATCGATTATATAATCAGAACGACTACCAGTCGCTGCCGCCCCTGGTGTCAATTAGTCCTGACACCAGAGTCACCAAATCGATGGATGACCTAATTTGAAAAGACTCAATTGCCCTTAAATAAATACAATAGATTAAAAATACATCCGGTATTAGAACAGCTTTAAAATAATCATTCCAGAGTTTCACCACATTGTAATAGCAACTATATATAACAACTTTAAAAGTATAAAATGACAACTGTATGCTAAATGCGAAATTCTAAAATACAACAATATACATTCCAAACTACAACCAAGAAGACAACAAAAAAAAGAAGACTGTGAGGATTCAAGGGCCACCTTCTCTCACCTAAGCACCAAAACCCGATCATTTATCAACTGGCACAAAAATAGGAAAAGTCGCCAAGCTTAGTGAGTACTTATCCAAAGAGTGGAAATTAACCCACACCCACCTCGTAGCAGAATATAACAATCGCTAAAATATGCAAACATGATAGAGCCTTTTTTTTATTCATCACTACACGATCTAAGCACTCATCATGTACCTCTGAGAAATAATATCATTAGTAAAGTCTATAATCATGCCGCATCATAAAAGTATAAGCCAATATCGACATGCAAATTGCCATAAATTTATAGGCCCAATCAACTAACATGCACTTTACTTAAAGAACATACAACCATAATCACGCATTCAAAGAAACAGTGGCAACAGCATCTAAATAAGCACTCACAACTCTAACACAACAAAATATCACCAATCCCACACAACTAAACAACTCAATCAACTCAACAATATCAACTCAACAACCCAACTCCAACAACTCCAATCAACTCAACATCTCAATCAATTCAACATGATCCCGACTCTACAACTGCCTCTGAAATCATCCCCTGGTCCGGCAGGAGAAACTTATGCCCTGGGCCGACATAAAGCCTAAACATCACACTCAGAACGAAAATAAATCACTCTCACCTGTAGTTGTAGGGAACCAATTGAAGAGAAAATCTCTTCCAATTCTTTGGGGAGTGGGGCGGCCTTTGAGAGAGGCAAAAGAGTTTCATGAAATGAAAACCTGTCTTTCTTTAAATACCAAAACCTAATCCCAACCGCTTAACCAACTCGTTAAGAAATCGCTTTAACTCATTTAATTTAATTTAGACCGTTATGGCTTCTAATCAAATAATGAGTCACTAGTGAGTTGTTCCATTTTAATTAACTTGCAATGCAAGTCAATTAAAATAGTAAATTGTCACTATTACTCTTAATAACTGGGTCAAGTATTCATCAATTTCAATTGCTTAATTGATAAAACTTGCAAGTTTAAATCAATTGATGCCCATCAATGTATATTTTATTAAATATATAAATATTGGAGAGATACATCTCTCAATATACAGTCTCGCTTAATTTCATGCATGAAATATAATTCAATATCAGAGGCGCTACACCTTCTAAGTTCGTAGATAATAGTAAAGTTTGTATAATAATACAATTCCTACCTCAATTACTATTATTATAAATGCATTAATGAGTAAGATCTAGCACCGCTCATAACTCCCTTAAATTATCGTGGAGAACTCACATTAATAATATACAATTACTACGAATCCCAAGCTATGACTGATATTAACTAAGCGGTAATTGAATCGCTATACAATCTAACGTGGCATAATGGGGTGCGAACTAATTTCCATTGATTTCCAACAAATATACAAACTAATACAACCTAAACAATCTAAACTCTAAGAAATATTTATATCAACCTTAAAAACACTGGCCAAAATACTACAAATATATGATTAAGAAGAAGATCACAGGATATCCTAGCCACCCGAACTATACCTTATATGCATATGTAAGCATATAATCTCAACAATTTAATAGAATCCACCTCCCTCAAATAATCCGTAATAATTCAATATCCGATAACCTAATCATATAAAATAATCCAATCCATCAAACTATCACACACATACTAATAACATCCACAAGATATCAATAATGCTAACAATAACTCTACTCCGACCCTCTATTAGAGTCTACTCCCTCTAATAGAAGAAAAACGACGCCACTGCTGTTTCCTCGATTCCAACAAACGAGACAAAAAATCAATATATCGTTACTTCTACTCCAAGCAACAAGAACAAAATAAGATAGAATCAGCTACCTGCCGCTTCTACTCCAAAGAACGGAAAACAGCTCAATCCTGTAGGAGAGTACCAACTAACCGGAATAGAGTTCAACGACAAATCCAACTCAAATACCACAACTCAGATATCACAACTGATCATATCACAATTTAATAAATATCAATACTCAACGACGCAAGTGTCAATATCACATATCACATATATAACTCATTTAGTAAAAACTATAAAACTTACATATACACAATATATATGAAAGGTTATGTCACGTGATATAAATACTCACCTCAAGCCAAGCCAAATATCAACAACTTTTACTACTCGAAGCAACTACTCGATATCCACACCTAAAGAACATAATAATAACAATTGATTTTATTGTAGTAATTTAACTAACAATAGCTACTTTGAAACCTTGGGAACTACCTTTAACCCATACAATTTCATCCTATTTCACATATACTGTTTATGCCCATTTTAACTTTTGGTTCATATTCAAACTATATGCCAAGTATTCAAGAATCTAAATTGAATACTACTATCCAAAATCTATTATATAAGTTAAAACTAGAAGTAACATATGATTTATAATTTAGTTTATGTATATAATTTATTACATAAGCCTTCAACAAGAATAATGGATAAAATTTTATAGTCCTATGGACTCAATATACTTATATTTAAACCATTAAATATGAACTCTATATATCATTAACGAATGAATTTAGCTTAATAAAGTAACTTTGACATAAATTATAAACTAGTTATATAACCAATAAATGATATACTTTTATAATTTTCTCTCTTCTAGATTCTCAAAGAAACTTTAAGACATGCATTTAAGAGTGAGTAATAACAACAAAAGAAAGAAAAAAATTTAGCAAATCTGGGGAAGTGAGAGTTCTACTTCTAGAGAGGTGTTAAGTGGAGAGAAATTCTTGTTTTGTGTGCTTCTGCTCTATTAGGGATGTAGTTTTATTAGAATGAAGTTGCTTAGCTTTGAAGCAAAATAAGCAAGTTGGAGGTGTCAGTAGGAAGTTTTCAAAGAGAGGTGTCTTTTCCCTCATTTTAGTTGTAGAGGAAGCATTTAGTAGTAATTTACTAGTATACTTGTTTAGTTCGGTTTGTTTTATGAATCAATACTCAATTATTACTTGAACTTCCATAAAAATTCAAAGTTATTTCGTTGAGTATTTATAGAGTATAAATTAAAGACCCAGTTAATAGATTCCATGTACAATCGATATCTCTGTGAGATTTATTCCGGGGGAGTTAAGATTGACTGGCGCCCTACCTGCTATGAGTTGATATCACATTAACATGTCCATTACCAAGTGGGAAAGTAGAGTCATTTTGACACACATCTTTTACCAAAGGTCAATACTGGAAATCACTTTATCGAAGGAATCGTCATTTGTGTATTATGTAAATTTTTTTCGATATTATATCATAAATCGCCCCAAGTATAAGTCGTGAGTATCGAACCAAGAGGGATATCGATCTCAGAAATGTCCGCTGAATGTAAGTTGATTTATCATCCTATTTAAATATTCATCACTATAGTCAATATATATTAATTGTTCGACAATTAATATTTAGGATTCACCAAAGACGATATTAAGGGTTTCGATGGCCATTGCGCCCGCCATAATCTATATATTAACGCAATAGTCGGTTAATATTGTTTTATTATATTGTTTCAGTCGATCCGTCCTAAAGAGTTCTGCCACACAAAGAAACCAAACTAGTAATAAATAATATTATTAAACTTCTAAGATAAAGGAAACAATGGCCGAAACCACTCCGGGACAAAAAATCTAGTCAAGCGTGGATATGGTGGGCGTTGGCGTGTGGATAGTGGAAAGGTGTTTTGTGAACATTCTCTTATGTTCCCAAATTATAGAGATAAAGAGTAGAATCTGCTCTGTAAAACATTATCACTTAACTAATAAAACTCATAAATTCTAGGGATAATATAGAAAGGTTCTAAATTCTAGTGATAATATGTAATATTTTATGTTCAAATGAGGTACTTATATATTTTGAATTTTCAGTAAATCTAATAGATAACTTAAATCGTTCAATCCTGTAAAAGTACTCATTTTAAATATGTCCCCTACATTTTAATTCTAGCGTTAAGACAAAAGAGTCATTTTGTTGTTTAAAGTCATGAAATAATGTATCTCAAGTATCCTCGAAAAGAACTAATAGTTCGGGGGGCAAGTTGAAAATTAAACGATAGTTCAAAGATAAACAACTAATTAACCAAATAATATTGTGAAACTATTGTCAAAGAGGAATCTAATGATATAAATTTATATTATATTTACTAGAATAATAAGTAATTAGTAATTAATTATCAAAGCTCCACTGACATAAATTTGGGAAACGCCCTGAATAAATGTATAGTATTAATGACTTTTTATTGATGAAATTGTGTTTATACATTTAAAAAGGAAGAAAATATTTTATAAAATGATATAATATTCATTTTTTGTCATTAATGAACAAAAAGTTTCATAACTAACTACAAAATATACAAACAATGAACAAATTACTGTAGTATTAAAATTAGAAATGAATCAAGCGTATTTTTTTTACGAATTACCTCAATTTAATGAATTGAGTGCTTTAATTAATTACTTAAAAACTGATTTAATTTTGAATTTAATCTTTTCTTAAAGGTTTAAATTTTTGCGCTTCACCAAACGGATGATTTACATATCTCCGAATCTCAAACATGAGTGATTGAGAAGTGGAATATTGTTAATTCGCTCATTTCTACTCATGTTAAAATAGATGGAATCAATTTAATTGAAGGACGAAGAAGAACTGCATATTATAAATTTTTGGCAGTTAGACTTTTAAATAACAAAACATACTACAAGTAACTCGACTCACATGTTCATTTCGCCTTCTTAGAATGTTATTTGCTCATTCCCGCTTGAATCATCCGCTCCTTCAGCTGACCTATCATCTTGTTCCGCCAAACACAAACTTTGTGCTGGTTTGTGGGATTAAATCGGGGTAACATATTTTTAATTTTTTTTGGAAAAATTAATTTATGAAATTACTAAATTGCCCCTCATTAACAATAATTTTACGCCCATTTACCGTGTGGTCTGTCATACCAATCGAATCAATTTTGAAATGATAAGTGGACTTCAAATCCTGTGAAGCCATTTTAAAAACATGTCGATCAACTGTGCCAGACTTAAACATAATCATCCATACCTTTGTCATTCTTAAATTCAAACTGAGTAGCTTGATTACAAAACTTAAATCACGCAGTGAAAATTAATTATACCATTAACGCCAAGTGATGACGAGTAATAAGATCCTTTCAAAATTTAATCCATCTAATTTTCTCAAGTTATGTAGAAAATTATAAAAGTTAATATATTATAAAAAATGGTATCTTTAAATTCATGGATAATTATTAAGATTTCAATGGTTAAAATTAATTAAAATGATTTAATCTGAGAGATGAAACACACTTCAATAATGTGAATTTTCTACCAAGTGACAATTAGATAGGTTGCCAGACTTCTTTTCTTATTATAAAATAAATTCTACATCATGAACTCGAGTCCACTTTTTTCACCCAAATTCAGAGCATTTATCAGATTTAAAAAGGACAAAAAGCGAGTGACGATCACTTATGTTTCAAGCGCATAGATCGGTCGATCACTTACAAGCTTCAAAAAGGTCTCCTTTATCATTTATGTTTCAAAAATCGATATCATCGCTTCTTGCATTACTTAATTAAGTCTCCGTAATCAATAATGCTGGGCATCACGTGACACTTTAAGGAAAGCATATTTAGTCAGCCTGCCACCTAAGTTTCAAAAAAGAGCAAAAGGCAAGCGAGACCACTTACGTTTCAGCTATTGGCCCGCTGATCAATTCATCTTCAAGCGCCTCTACGACGCTTATGTTTCAACCCATCTCGCCTTTACATTTCTCTGAATCGCTTGTTGCCTCCCATATTAGGGTTATGGCATCACGATGTCTTCAGAGGGGAAAAAACGGGGGAGAAATAAATTAGACATCTGGAAAATCAAGCTAATAAATGATGCCTCACTGATTAAATCGAAATCAAGTGGTGTTGGGAAAGGTTTCGCCATTTATCAAACTGATCGAACTCTTCACTGGTATTGGAATTTGGAATAGGCTATATTTGGCCCAAGAGTACTAAAAATGAACGGACTCATCAAGGAGCCACCAACTTTCAAACTTTCAAAAGAAAACCCAATATCAAATGTTAACAAAATGAAATTAAAGTAAAAAATTATACGGAGTAGATGACAAACTAATTTCGTTTACATATGCCTAAAAAATTCGATATTCACAAGTTTTGAAAACTACATAAACAACTTACAAAAAATAGACCTGATTTATTCGGAGATCCAAAGAACAAAAAGAAATACGTAGTATATAGGTTCCAACATTTTGAAATAATCAAGGTGTTTTTACATGGGAAGCCCTGTGTCTAGCTGCAAATCGAGTAAACAAAGCCAAAGCATTGCTAGTAACCTGAGCCACATTGAGAACCTTTGCTCTTATTATAGCTTTCTTTTTGCCTCCCATAGAATGAATTGAAAATCCATCCAAACAACTCAATGCATCAGTTAGGGCAGCACTTGTCCATGTCTCAACATTGCTTTGCCTCCACATGAATTTACTCTCCCCCAATTCATTAATTCTTTGTAGCTCCATCACGGATCGTGTTAGTTGATCGACGCCATCGTTGATTTGTTCTAAGCAATCTTTCAGTGATTGGTATTCTTTAGCTTTAGATTTCTTGAATTCTTTAGCCACTTGGATCATGTAAACTCTAGCATACCGTGCCCTAGACAAACTTACCCTCAAGGCTAATTGAGCTAATTGTTGTGGAGTTTGTGCAGTTGGATTAACAAAATATGATAGAGACCTAACACAGAGATCTGGATACAGAGTGGTCTGGCATTGTGCCTCAACAAAAGTCCGAGGACGAGAACGTCGGTGGTGGTTGCGCGCCGGTGCACGTGGCTCCTCCGCGGCGACGAAGATGGAAAGAATGTAGAGAACCACAATTAACACTAAAAATTTGAGTTTTGCCATTTGCTAGAGTAATTTGATTACTAAATTCAACTTTGTGTTTAGGTCTATTACTTTGTTTGATGAGGAATTGTGAAATTAGTGGGTTGGTTTATATAGAACGTGTCATCACATGCATACAAGAGTATTTAACGCATCTCTAATTTAATTACAACTAAAGTACGTACTTTTATAAAGTCTACTCTCTACGTACTAAAACAGCTTTGCATGCACGTGCATGAGGAGTTTCCAAGAAGCAAACGAGTTTGAGATCAGACACAATGAAAAAACTACAGATCTGTGCTTGAATAATAGGGTGATTTATTAAGCCAAATTTAGTCAAACCATGTTCTAGTAGAAGTCGACTAAATTGTTTCACAACAATGTGTACTTGAATATCTGTTAATTGTAAATAATAGTTCAAAGATATTTCCACTTTCGCCCCCGTAAGTAGTAATATTGGAAAGAATGATCTAGATATTGTATACGAGGTGCGCATTTAGTCCCAAAATTAACTGTGCTGTTATAATTTAACGGTTTTGCTCATTTTTGGGGTCAAACTACAATTTTGAAGAGTTTTGTGTGTCAGATGTCAGAAGTTGCGTAAATGGTCCTCTTAAACAGACATAAATAGTTCTCATTTGGTCCCTAATACTTTAATATTAATTACTTTAATTTGTAATATTTAAAAGATATCTCTAGCTTAAGATTTTAAGGAATATATTTGTAATGCAAAGAAGAATTTTTATTATTTATGATAGGGGGCAAAAATAAAACCCACTCTAGGGAAAAATTCCGTGTAGGTTTAATAAATCAAGAGGATCGATCACAAACTATGAGTCCCTTAAGCTTATCGATTTATTTGCAGATGTCCGCTTGCTTGACTTGAGTTTGATTTTGATCTTGATAGAAGCTTGACTCAAGTTTGATTTGGTTTGATTTGAACTGTACGGCCACTCTCGATTCGATTTGAGCTTGATTTGACTTGGAGCTTAACTTGATTTGGATTTGACTTGGATTTAAACTTGATTTGGATTGTGAAGCCTCTTTACGAAATGGATATGTGTCCTGCCCCACGGGCTTCTGAGACCGTCCGATTCTGATATGGTCCGAGCCTAGGGAGCCTTAGCAAATGTATTCCCTGTCGTCGTACGGACTCGAGACTTGTCCGGACTTGGATATGGTCCTGTTGTGAGCCTTAGCAAAGGTATTCCCCGTGATGGCTTTATGGACTTCATCTTGGGTTCCTCGACTGATCTCCGATCTACTTTAGACTTGATGGACTTATCGCAAGCTGCCATGCCAAGGGACTTACTGGTACCGCTGTGGGATTTTGGATTTGGTACTTCACCTTTTGTGGTGGGACTTAATGGATAAGCTATTTGTCTTTGATGGACTCATACCTTGATATGACACTGATTTGGGATAGGACCCGAGCCTTGAGTCAGATAGAGTGATAGCAAAGGAAGTTGTCATGAGGGTCATCTTTACTAGAGTACAAAAAGTGCCTTGAAGCAAATTATTGCCGTAGAAGCGATTTATTTAATAAGGACCCACGTGAGACTTAGTGAGATTTGGCCTCACTTGGAATTTAGTGAGATTTGGCCTCACTTGGGACTTGATTTAAGCATCAAGCAAAGATTACTCTAACTTTACTACAAATGACTTTAGCACATGGCCAGATGATCGCATGGGCGGAGCTCTCCAACTTGTTGATGATACCGATCAACTAGACAGGGACTTTATCAGCGTGTTTCCGCCCAGAATCCAACTATGTGACCGAATGCCTAGCTTTATTCTATATGGATTTGATGAATCAAACCTGAGATTTAACAGATGTTCATCCAAGTTTTGAATAATCGTGGCTACGTAGCTTAATTCCTGAATATTCGGCTCTTAAGAAACTTTCTTCATTCTCACCTTATTTTTCTAACTTGAAGCAATTATTCCATTTGTGCAATAATTTTACCTCAGCGCTATTTTGGCAACTCCGAGGTGTTTTATAGCCACAACCAGTGGTGTTTTATAATGTAGAAATTTTGCAGGTTTTTCTATATTTTTTCAAAGGTTTTGTGTGTATTTTTGTGATGGAATGTCAGGTTTGTGAATGAATTTTGTGATGATATTCAATGAAAATTTCGTCAAAATGGCGGTGGGGGCCAGGTTTCGGCCTCAAATGCTTGCTTCCGAATAGTTTCAAAGTATCACGATCTTGACCGTTGAATTTTGAGGCAAGATCTAGACCGTTGGATAATTTAGGAAGTACTTTTCCTCCAAGTAATCATTTTGGAAGCCTATTTCATAAAAAGAAGGTTCCAGATTCTTTTTCTAGGTCAAAATATTTTCATATTGACCCCTGCACCTTTCGAGCCTTACCTTACATCACACACTTCTCGGAGTGCTGATTTTGGACCACATAATTTTTGTAGTCTTACCTAAATCATAAATTTTTGAAGTCTTCATTTTGAACCCCTGTGGTTTCTAGATTCTTCGTTTTGAGCCACGTGGCTTTCGGAATGTTCCATATGGCCGATTTTAATCAATAATAAAATTAATGGCTTTGTTAAATAATTTTAATTGACATTAATACCAGGTCAAGTTTTTTCGAACCCTATTTCGATTTCAAATTTAGGTTAATTAACGTGAGAAACCCTTATTTTTGACTTCTTACTAATTCCTGTGGGCTGATTTACGAACCCTTATTCGATCGAGGCCTTGATTTGAAATTTAGGGCTTAATCGAGAACCCTAATCACCACGTGACATTTTTAATGGTTTACCATAAATTCAATTTGATTACCCTGCCTTAATCAATTTACTTTTTTTTGATAAATTTTCGGTGTCTACAATCGCTTCGAACCTCGATACATACGCTAAGAGCGCCCGTTCGAATTCGACAATATCCATTTTCAAGCGTGTTGGTTTTTCATGGGTCCTTATTTTTTAGCACGTGTCGCTCTTTTATGGATGACATACGGCTCCTCGCTTGACTTTGCCGATGAGCAGCTTGTATGTGGGAATTGCTTTCGATGTGAATTTAGTACACATTCGTCCCGTTAACACTTCCCCTCCGCAGTGAGGTCCAAGAGTTTCCAGATTAACCATATTTGGGACTTACTGCAGTTTCAGCATTTGGGGCTATCATGTCCTAATCATCCATGTCGTTTAGGACTCGAAGGATGATCATTTGTTTTACAGGATCTTCTCTCTGCGGACTATGTGATTACAATCCCGGTTAACCCCGTGTCATTCGAACGACTAGATGGAAGGACTTATTTAGAGATTTGTTATGACATGATTGTATGTCACTCTATCCTGATTAAGTATTCGGTCCCAGGATTGACTCGCTAAGACTTAATTTATGTGGATTTAATGCAAACTCCGCATTGGGATCCCATTTAAATCTCACCATTAGAGAATTCACCATTTGGATGGTTACAAGTTAATTTAATTTAGTACATGTTAAAACCTACACCTTGATTCAGAGAGGATTTAATATGAATTTATTTGTTTGGAATTTGATGTTACCATGAATTTAGTACATGTTAAGATCCTGCTTTTAATTCTCAATCCGTAGGAGAGGATTTAATGAAAATTTATTTTATTTGGGGATTTGATGTTAACATGAATTTAATAATTCTCGATCCGTAGAGGATTTGTCAATTAATTTTCTAGAGTTTTACTACTAGCATAAATACGTTATATATTAGCACTCTGATTTGTGCATTTATATTAATCCAGTCCTCATGGTTAGCAGAATTAATAATTTACAATTTTAACATGAATTTAGAAGTCATATTCAAATATTTAAAATAATTAATCTTGACATAATTAGGTTTAGAATTAATTATTTTAATTTTTAGAAATTAATTTAAAGTTAAACTCTATTTTTTGTAATTTTAGGTCCGGTATCGAGTTTATTTGGTTAAGCGAGAAATATTTGGGATAAATTTTCGGCATTGAAAATTTTCGACGTCAATGCTTATTTTTTTTCTTGATGATTTTCGAACCCATTTCGTGTAGTGGAGATATTCGGTGTCTCAATTTTCCGAACACGAGCTTTACTTGTCCAACAAGAACCAAACAACGGGCTTTTAGGGATTTGGGTCCACTAGGCTTTGTCTATTTAAATATGAGATGAAACAAGAATAAAAAAAATCATCATCTTGCCCGCTTATAATGGCAGCGGTTCACAATTGAGTTCGGGATTTTTTTTCTAAATCTTCTTTTCTTGCACAACTTGATACATTTTGATGTTTTATATAATTACATAATCATATAACATCTTTCATGTGTTACACCAAGATTAAAATTGAAATTTCCATCAAAGTTTACAACTTTTTTTGAGGCAGATTTAAATCAATAAAGTTAGTAACTTTATACTCTCATACTTTATTACAACTTGATGTATCTTGGTGATGTTATATATGCTCCTTGATGATTTTCACACTGTAATTCACCATAAAAATCAAAACTTAGTATATTTTGATGATCATGTAAGTATTTGACTTTTGGACTTGACTTATTGTTGTCTTTGTGATCACAATTCTTCCAGTATCTTTAGTTTTGATGATAAAAATATGATCTTTAGCTTTTATGTTCTAAAATATAGAAACAATTTTTTTTTTTAGCAAAGTTCAGTTTCGGTTTTATTAAGCTACGCTCTTCCCTTTATAGCCTAACTTTTGTTGTCGACACATACGTTTTGAGATTTAACTTTTTATATCTTTGTGAAGTTTCTCGTAGAGGCGATTGACGATAGGCGGAAAGGTCTTTCGGTTCTGTTACGGAAGTCGAGATATGAGCCATGAAGTTTGACTTTGGGGTTAATTTCGATTAACTCTATGACTTTGGGAATTGTTTCTCTGGCTCAATCGTTGGGGTGATTCAAATTTTCACGCGCCGCTCTTGAGTAGTTTGTGCTTATTATTTTTTGGAATTTTAGGATAGTTTAAGCACTCCACTTTTTATTCGAGAACAAGCGCATGAGATTTCTCGACCCGATGTTGCTTTCGACTCTTTTTTATATTTGACTTACCTTTGTGTACTCCTTGCGTTAAATGCAGTAGAGTTGGAACTTGCATGTAGAAGGGACTTTAGGAACTTCATTTAGTGCATTCCACTTCCCCTCTTACATGCTTTAACCTACTTTACTTTATTTTTTCTTTGTTTTGTGGGGTTAGGCATGACTTGGGATGTTGGGCGTGCCCAACATCCCACCTAATAGATATGCTCTGCTTAGTTTGGTCGTGGATTGCTTGTAGGTAGGTAGCTATATATATCCCACATGCCACAGATACCTGGTTTGAGCAACCATGGGTTTTAGTGGTATTGAGTGAGTACGAGGACGTTCTCTTGCTTTCTTTTGACCACTTGCTCTTGGAATTGCTTTATTTTGGTTTTTTAGTCCTTTATGCCGGTGGCTCCTTTCTTTGGTAGTAACAAAGGGAATTTCTTGCACTTTCAAACCTTCTTCTTTGGTATTTTTTTTACTTTCAGCCTTTTCTTGATTTGCTTTGATAGTGTGAGTGACTAATGGGTTGGAGATGATCATTCTTCTTCCACTCGTTACTCTGTTGTGATCTTGGGGCTTCCTCATGAAAGAGAAGATGTAATACTTTTGGTGCGTAGTCACTTGGGGTTAAATACTTATCTTCCTTTGAAGTATAGGGTGTATCCGCATTTACTTCACCCAGGTTTAATTTATCTTGATTTGCTTTCGTCTTTGTGTGCTTTGCCTAGTCTTCTCATTTGCCTTTTGATTTTCTTTGTGGTTTTATTTATGCGTCTTTCGGGTCATGGAATTTGGCTGCGTCCGTTGTCCCCGAGGTAAGATATCTTGTGGTGCATGAGTGTTTGGGTATCTTGGCTTTGTTGGTGTAGGGGGACTTCATTTCGATCCTCGATATTCATAACATGAATTGAATGGATAGATGAATTAGGAGTACCTATCCTTGAAGTGTGATACCTTGGCATTAAATCGCCCAGCTCAGTACATGTTTGGTGCTCCCCACAGGCTATCACCCGAGTCTTGCTTTTGACTTTTATCACCCACTCACTCATCTCTTACATTTTTCGTATTTCTTTGCATTTATGCTCCAAACATCGCTGACTTCGACTTGACCTTAGTCCCCAAATCAGGGGTTTTAGTAGTGTTCCGCATATGCGGTCGGAGTTGCAATCTAGGAGCCTTCTTAGCGTAGTCCCGTCTTGAGATTTCATCTTCGCCTCGGAAAACTTTGCTGACTTAACTCACGAGGTTATTTGTTGATTAATAGCGTCGTGCGATACCTGAAATTTGAGCCCGATCAATCTTGCTTTCGAGGACTTAACAACTTGATCTTGGTCTTAACTGATTCGCTAATTTGGTAGGTTGTACATCCACTATGGCTCTTGAGCTTCGTTGGATGTTGTGGATATGTTCGACCGTCTTTGGGGCTCGTGGTCAAGATGTCCTTGTGGAAACTTAGAGGCGTAATGGACAAGTTGATATATTCTACTGTGACATAGCAACTTAGTAGTCGGGAATGACCGTAATAAGAACTTTTGAGGCTACTTTGGACTGATGAGATCACGTTCTGGCCCGACCTTAAACAGTAGTCGGAATAACAAAACAATCATTTGATTGGACATAGTTTATATATTCCCGGTAGCTTTAGCGACTTAGTGAGTCGGAATAATCATGTCCGGCTTTAGCGTGTTGGACATAGTCGATATGTTCCTTATTGGCCTTAGTAGGCTTAGTAGTCGGGATGGTCTATTCGTATGGATGTTAGGTACATTGAATATCTAGAGCCTTGAGAGTTTGTGTACTTCGGTGAAGGATCCTCAAATTTTATGAAAATTAATATTTCTTCTTGAACTGCGGACAATTCTCGAGGGAATCCTACGATGCATCACACAGCCAGACACCCTTAAACTAAAGGACCTTAGTCTCTGCGTTTTAGAATCTTGTTGGAATAGAAAGGTGGAGAACAACTGCAAACAATCTTATTGCCTCGTGAAGTGCAGGACTTTCTTCACTTGGCTTCATCTATAGACACGTCATTCATACGCCCAGTGGAGTAAGATTATCTTATGTAGTAGTTGTTGAAGCAACGTTGCTTTTGTCCCTGTCTTTATCCTCACTTTTGTCCCCAGGTTCAAAAGTTGTATTCTTGAACCTAGTCCGAAGTTGCAATCTAGGAACTTTAGTAGCATAATCGTTTTCTTGTATTTGTGGCTTCACCTCGAAAGGGCCTCGACATCTGATGCGGGGTTACTGTTGATGTAGACTAATGCCATGTCAGTGTTAGAATGGCGGAGACATCCGTTTGCTTGTTCATCTTAGTCATCGGGTCTGAACATTGTCGAATAGATGAGGATTCATTTCCACTTTACTTTTCTTCGCCGATGTCTTGGATCTCTTTTTCTTCTTTAAGGTTTTATTCCATTTAATGCACTTCCACTTACGATTGTTGTTTTATTCTTTGCTACTTTTCATTCTTTTGTTGCGTACGCCGATTTAATCCGACCCTTGTAGGATAGATGTTGTTTTAGGTTATAGTTTATAACGATATGTATCGAAACTACACTTATGTACCTCATGAATCCTCCCTTAATTAATCCCAGCCAAATATAGTTCAAGGAGTTTGACCTTTTAACCTCATATAAAGGTGGGTTGAATAATTTATCCTCGTACTCGGGGAGGTGGTGAGGCGGTTATCCTCGTGCTTTCGTAGCGTTACTTTATCCTACGTCTTTCGGGGAGGGTGATTGATAGATTTTAAACTCATATCAAAAGAATTAGGTGGGCGATTTATCCTCGTCTTCAGGGGCGTGGTGAGTGTGCTTTATAAATGTTGAACAGGTTCGACTTGGCGTCGTCTTACCGCACACTCACAGTAGTTTCTTGTTTTGCTTGAAATACAGTTATTGACTTCCATGAATATAGAGATGCCCAGGCATTAACCTTGAGGTAGGCCTGGTGCCATAACTCTCAAGTGGGCGTGTTATGTAGAATTCGTTCCCGTACCCACTTAAAGAGAACTGCGTCGAAATGCTATTGGTTCGGTCAGGTAGGAAGTAGTCCCACATAGGGTTTGTTTTGTAGATATGGCGTTGGACCCTGGTTCATCTAATTCTTCCAGAGAACAATTGCGTCGAGACCCGGTGTCCACGAGGTTAAATGCGTCGGAGCCTCTGATCTCTTCATCCTTTCTCACTTGACACACATGGGAAGGTAGACATGAATTTGGCATGATTGTTCCAAGGATGAGAACCTTTAGTTCTTTGTTGGGTTGGAAGGTAGTACATCTGGCCCTCTTGCTCTTGAAAACCGACCCACCGAGGTGTTGATCTTACGTAGTCGGTGACTACTCCATGAGGCGGACGGTTATTCATGACATCTTAACGTGGATGTATTATTTGTATATCGGGTTGTCGATTTTTCTTTAGGAGTGTCGAGGCGCCCACTTGGTTTGGAGTACTGCGTGAGTATTCTAATATGGTCAGCTAATGCACATATCGTTGGGTATCAAGTTCCTCTACTTCCACTAAGGAGTATTCATGCTTGGGGTGGGCATCTTTGAATTCACGCTCCACATGTCCCGTTTCTGTGTCTTCTGGCCTAAGGCGGTGCCTTTGTTTGACGTGTCCTAAATCCCTGTTCCTTTATGTTAAAGCATGGCGAGCTTCTTCCATACAGTTTATTCTTCCATGAATTTGCGTTGGTTTTCCCAATCTGTCTCCTTTGAATCGCATTGCCACCGACCTTAGGAAGACCGACCTTCTCTTGATTTGTTCTGGTGCCGGATTGCCCCCGACGATAGGAAGAACCGACGCTTCTCTTGATTTTGTTCTTGAGTGTCGGGCCACTCGAACAATGGATAAACAAAATCTTTGGTACATGGAGATGTTGTAAACATCCTCCTTCCAGGTCATTAAAATTGCGGGCATCTGATAAAAAGACTTATAGCAGTCGCGTTATAATTCAAGGCTTTAACAGGCGGGAAGCGAACCCTTGGAAAAATAAGTGCGCTTGGTGGTAGGGGAGCTGGAGACCAATCACGGTTCCAGTGATAGATGCGGAGTCACGTATAATATCCTATTAGGAAGACCTTGGATCCGTAGTAGTAATGTTTCCCTCTCCACAGGTGCTTGAGTATTGTAAGGATGGGACGGAGGCCACGGTCCATGGGATGAGAATCCATTCGCAATTGAAGAATCTCACTTTGTTAAATTACCAAATACTATAAGAAGATAGACAAGCCTAACACGAAGAAGTTAAAGGCGCCAGGGCGACTTCTCGCCTCAACGACTATCTCGAAGGCTTGACCACCCCGCTCAGCCCGAAAGGTGGCGGCGTTGCCACTTTAAAGATTCGTGGCACCTAAAGAAGGACCCATTATAGAGCATGGAACCGTGGGTCCAAAAGTTCTGTTCTCCCCAGTGATGAAGGGATACGATCATATCAAAGCCATGGAATAGTACACCACTGAAGTTCAGCGATAGTAGCATGGGTTGAGCAATACCCAGATGATAAAGCGAAGGATGGTTTGTAGGGAGAACTTCGTCCAGGGGTTGGGATATACCACCGCTTGGGTCTAATCAAGGCCACTACGTAGCGGAGGTTCATGGAAAGAGGCTCCCCCACACATATCAAATACGCGAAAGGATATATAGAGTGCTTTATTATGGTGCCATCTTGGCACGTGGCATGTGCCGTACCGTTTCAAGTGACGGCAAAAGTCTAGAGACTTATCAAGAAGGCGGCGTCGTCACTTGGTGCTTAGTAGTTGGTCTCCCGTCGACTTGACCTGAGCATGGCGTGCCATTGGTCACAAATCGTCGGTAGTCGGCCCGTGTTTTTCCACAGGATAAACTGTCCCAAAGTCTTGGTGCAACCTTGACTTTCGATTAGGTCGGATGATGGCGAGGTTATGTGGTTTGAAGGGCTTTCTAGTATACTACGATTGCCTCCAGGTCTTTTTTGACTCACGAAGTTCTATGAGCTTTACTTTTCGTCGGCGCGTCAAACATTAGGGATGTCGAATCGAGGAAGGATATTCCTTCTCTAAATCTCTTTGAGCATAGGGCACTCGTGCCTTCAAGTCGAGCCCGCCGTCGACTTTGCCGTTTTGAAGGTGAACTTTGTTATTTTGAAGTCCTGACATGTGCTTATTTCTTTTTCAAGTTTAGAGTTTTCTCTTTTTGGCCTCTTTGGGATCGTATTTGTTCTTTGGTAAAGAGGTTGCTAGGGTAAAGGACACGTGCCTTTATTTGCGATAATACTAAGCCCCGTATAATGCCCTCGTTTCAGTGCTGAGATATGCAGGGAACTATTAAGGTGCATGATGTGCTGCCAGTCTGTCGTTCCTTAGATGGCACTAATGGTACATTGACTCACGAGAGTCTATCTTTGCACTTTAAGTTGATTTCTCCGTCGGTTGATGAAGTCTGCTTCTTTCTTCTTTCTTTGCTTAGTAGCAGTTAGCTCCAATCGTACTAAGCTGTCCTCTTCCTTGAAAAGCGGTTGAGGAGTCGCGCTTCCGGTTGGGCAGATATCTATGGAGGCGGGCTCCAGTCAGTATACTTGTCGAGCGCATTCCGCTGAGGGAAGCGAGCAAGCTGTTTATTCGTCCACTTTCGGTCCAAACATTGTTGTGCGTCTCAACCAAAGTGGGCTCACGTGTTGTTTAGGGTTTCGGTTCCATTAAAGTGTTGGAACTTGGGTGGTGATAGCCACCAGGCATTTTCGAAATTTGGTCTATCACGGGAGGTATAGGGCTTTATGTAGTATATGAAGGTGACTCCCGATCTTAAAGCTGACCTTTTATTGCCCCATTATATACTCGCTTGGTATCTTTGCCTAGAATCGTCCGTTTCTTTGAAATGATAGAATTCTTTGTGTTCTCGTTGGTCGCTTGTGATGAACCCGGGCATAGTGAGGGGATAGATGGGCGTCCGTCTCCCCATTTTAGGAGTCATAGCGCCTCTTTACGCTTTAGAGCGCCGGTTGCTCTTTGCTACATGTTCTTGATCAGCTATAACCGACATCACGGCGATAAGTCATCTTGGTGTTGAATCTTTTTCGCAGCGTGCTTTCTACCCAAATCCCATTAGGGTATGTCTATTCTTCCTAGAGGGCTAATACCGGTCATCATTCTTTGGTGCTAGAAATGTAGAGGCGGTGAATAGGCAGACTCTAATTGTAGATCCTGTCGGAGTGTCTTGGGTGTAGAACCCCGCGGTTGCTTGAGGACCTCGGTGTTCGTTCGTCGAAGTTCTCATACATGTGTTGAAGGCTCCTGGTGGCGTCGGTCGCTGTTGCTTCTCTTTGTCGTGGCTTTGATGCAGCCACAGAGCTCCCCAGCGATACGTTAGCGGAGAGACTTGGCCTTGAGAGTCTTTGTGAGGACATCTCGGCCCGGGCCGGTGTATTTAACAAACTATCTTTATGTGATCCGCTTCTCGCTGGCCTTTGATACATGGAGAGAGTTGAATAATCCTCTTAGAAACATCTCGGTTGTCGGCGGTGACGAAAGGGTAGTTAACCAGTCCAGGGTATACCCGCAGACGGTAATATAAAGAAGAATTTTATTATTTATGATAGGGGTACAAAATAAAACCCAACGTAGGGAAAAATTCCTCGATTAATGCAAGTTTTTATCAAATCGAAGATGATCATTGTCAAACTATGAGTCCAAAAGCATTTGTTGTGATTTATGAGATGTCTAGCTGCTTGACTTGAGTGTCATTTGATCTTGATAAACGCTTTACTTGGCTTGATTTGGTTTGATTTGAACTTGAGCTTGAGCTTGAGCTTGACTTGACTTGACTTGATTTGAGCTTGATTTGACTGGAGCTTGACTTGATTTGATTTAACTTGGATTTGGATAGAAGGCTCTGCGAAATTTTGGATATGTAATCTGGTCTTGATGGACTTGGGATGATGCAGGCTTGGATATGGTCGAGCAGGGGAGCCTTAACAATGTATTCCCGTGATGACTTTGGACTTGATCATTGGTCTTTGGACTTGATCATGGTCTCTTTTAGACTGATGGACTTACTCTGAGAGAGTTTGCAGTGTGGGACTTGCTTTGAGTACTGTTGGTGGGACTTTGGATTTGGTGCTTTACCTTTTATAGTGGGACTTGGTAGCTGGATAAGCTTATTTGTCTTTGATGGGACTTGGTGCCTTGATATGACACTTGATTTGAGATAGGACTCCGAGCTTCAAGCTGTATGGAGTGATAGCAAGGAAGTGTTGAAGCAGCGTTGCTTCTTACTTGTACTACAATGGCCTTAGCAGCTTGTTGTCGTAGAGTGGGATTTAAGGATATGACCCACGTGGGACTTAGTGAGATTTGGCCTCACTTGGGACTTAGTGAGATTTGGCCTCACTTGGGACTTGATTTAAGCTTTGAAGCAGCGTTACTTGGCTTACTATAGTGACGCCACTTGTTTTCTTTGTAGAGATAATCGGTGTAAGTTAGAGCGCTCTCGGCCTTGTTGGTAATCTTGATCAATTGACGGGGGCTTTAGCAACTTGTTTCCCGCCTAGAATCCATGTATAGGGACTCGGCTCGGTTCCTATATCGAGTTTGATGAATCGAGCTGAGATTTATCGCATGTTCATCCAAGTTTTTGAATGTCGGGGGCTACGCAGCAATCACGAATATTCGGCGTTCGAGAAACTATATTTTCTCGGGGTTTATGTTTATTTTGGTGGAATAATTTGTGTTTGTGAATAAATTTTGTGATCACATTATGAATGAAAATGTTGGTCAAATGGAGGGTATTTATAGGTTTGTGGGCCTCAAATTTAGCTTCCTTGATTGATGAGTTTGATTTCGAGGCGGATCGATCTTGACCGGTAATTTTGGTAAGATGCATGCCGTTGGATAATTTAGGAATCTTTCCTCCGTAATCATTTGGGAACTGTTCACGTAAAAGAGGTTCAGTTGCTTTTTCTAGGTCAAAATATTTTCATATTGACCTCGGACCTTTTGAAGCCTTGATTTTCCACACAACTTCTGAATTGCTGATTTTGGACCACATGACTTCTGTATTATTGATTTTGAACCACATAACTTTTGGAGTCTTCATTTTAAACCCCATGGTTTCTAAATTCTTCATTTTGAGCCACGTGGCTTTCGGAATGTTCCTTATAGCCGATTTTAATCAATAAAATTAGGGATTTTGAGCCCTAACATGATTGACATTTAATTTTCAGGGCTATTTTCTAGGGAACCCTATTTTGAGTTCAAATTTACGGTTCATTAATGTAGAAAACGCTTATTTTACTTGATTAATTACGAGGGCTTAGTCTGAGGTTTGATTTAATTTAGAGGTTTAGTGAGAAATCTGTCATTACGTGACATTTTTTAGTGGCTCGACTCTTAATTAATTTGATTAATTCTTCTTGATCAATTTAATTATTTTTTTGATAAATTTTTACGTATCTGCGATATTAAAATAAAATATTTAAATAATTAATATAATATTATTTTGAAATATTTTAATATATTAACTTTGAATAACATTAATAGATATTGTTATGAGTTTTTTATCCTCTATATTTATTATGAAATATTCAATAAAAGAGTGTTTACATTAAATATTTATTATAGAATGATGTAATTTTTGAAATAACCCAAATTTTTATTATTTAAGCAATAATTGAGTACTGCTCTACTTAAAACAAACTCGAACTAGACAAGTGTATAGCTAAGTACTACTCATCTTTTCCCTCTAGCTGAAAGAAATGACACATTGTGCTTATACTTCTTCTTAGACACACCGTGCTAGCATCACTACTTGAGCTAAGAAAGAAACGCACCTGAATGTTCTCTCCTTTCTTCTCCATTAGGGCCGAACTCCCCCTCCTCCTTTCCTACAATTTTTTTTCTTTCCTTTTGATGTGATTCTCCTCTTAAATCATAATCTTAAAGTTTCTATCAAGTTTCAAGAAGGAAAAGGTATAAGTATATCATTTTATTGGTTATATAACTAGTTTACTTTAATTAGCTAAATTCATCCATTAATGATATTTAGAGTTCATATTTAATGGTTTAAATATAATTATGTTAGGGCTACAAATTTATCTAATTAAATTCTTGTTCAAGTAAGTAGTAAATTGATTACTTATAATATACATAAAATAAATTATAGAATCATATGTTAGTTCTAGTTTAATTATGTAATAGATTTTGGATAGTAGTATTTAATTTAGATTCTTGATATAACTAATATAGTTTGGATATAGATAAAAGTTAAAATGGGTATAGTAGTATATTATAAAATGGGATGAAATTGCATAAGTTCAAGAGTAGTTCACCAATTTAGTAGTTGTTGTTTGTTAAAGTTACTAAAATAAAAGTAATTATTATTATTATGTTCTTTAGGTGTGGATGCTCGAGTAGTTTCTTGAATGGTAAAGTTAGGGATATTTAGCGTAGCTTGAGGTGAGTATTTATATCACGTGACGCAAACTTTCCTTATATTGTGTATATGTTAGTTTTATAGTTTTAATAAGCGAGTTATATAACTTGATATTGAGACTTACTGATGTTGAGTATTATTAGTTCATGATCGGTTAGCGATATCGGGTTGCTTGATATGGCGATGTGATGATTATTGATGTGATTTGTTGTTTGAACTCTATTCGGTTAGTTGGTACTTTCTTTGTAGTTAAGGTTATTTTTCCCGTTCTTTGGTATAAAAGCAACGGGTAGCCGTTATGCTATTTTGTTCTCGTTTGCTGGAATAGAAGCAACGAGTAATTGATTTTTGTCCTCGTTCTATTTTGGAGTAAACCTTAGTGATGTCGTTTTTCATCTATTAGAGGAGTGATATCTTTGGATGTTATTATTTGTGTATGAGGAATTTATTCGTTGGATTATTTGTCTGATTATTATTATTTTGGATTATTTGAGAGGTAGATTCTATTAAATTGTTGAGACTATATGTTTGCATATGTATATATATGTGTGATTAGTTATGTTTCGTTATATAAATATTCATTGAGCTTTCAATTCACCACTTTTATTGGGGACCCTAAAATTTGTAGTTGAAGGAGACGTTCGTGTGGCGCGTCTTTTGAAGCGCGGGCGTAGTATAATCGTAGGTACAGTTCCGGTGGCTAGGATATTCTCAACAGTCCTTCATCTATTGTTTCCCTTGTCGAGTTTTCAAAACTTAATTTGTCTTTTGAAGTCATAGACCATATTATTACTATGATGTATTTGGGGATTTATCTACGTTATGATGTTTTGGTCATGTGTACCGACTTTGATGTCACGATGATTATGAATGTTGTGTTTTTGGTGTAATTAGGTTGTTGGTTCTTACGATGGACAAAAGTGTTTGATTATTAATATCAAGTAAATCTTGTGTGTTGTGTATCCATCGATTAAGCGACTACGGTGTTCGAGGTTGGCGATCCAACCTCAGAGGGGGGCCACTTTGAGGCGGATCGTTACAATTTATTGGTGTATACGTGGTTCTCATTGGTCCACTAGCTAACACATTAATATTAATTACTGTATGTTGAAAAAATATATCTAGATTAATATTTTTAAGGTATATATTAAAATTGTATTTTATGATATAATATTATTTTGAAATATTTTAATATATTATATTTGAATAAACGTTAATATATTTTATTATGGGTTTATTAGCCTCAGTATTTATTATGAAATATTTAATAAAAGACATTAAATAATTATTATAAAATGATGTGATTTTGTTAGTGTATATATTGTTGGAAATCAATGAAAAATTGATTTCCCACTAAATGTCATGTTGCGACAATTGTGTATCAAATTCGTTTCTGAGGTTGGTTAAATGTGATTCTTGGAACTTAGTCATTTCACCTTAATAATTGTATATTACTAGTGGGTTCTTACTTGATAATTTAAGGGGTTAAGATCTTACTCATTAATCGTTATAATAATAGTAATTGGTGATTATTATTATTATCTATTCTACTTATTATCGGCGCAAGGAATTCCTTCTTGCTCTGATGATATTTGAATTACATTTAAAGTACATGATAAGCGAGACTTGTAAATTGAGATGTATCTACGACATATATATATATATATACCTGTTTGTCAAATATATATTGGTGAACATCAATTGGTAAAATCTCTAGCAGTTTAATCAATTAATAATTTTAATCAATTGATTTTTTCATGAAATCAAAATCCACCTCACTCCTCTTGAGCATTGTCCCTCCCCGCTTTGGAAGAGATTTTTTCTCAATTTTGTTCATACAACTCTAGCGATTTAAATGCCGGATTGATTCCCTCGTAGTGCATTGCATTTCTAGAAACATCTTTGGTGTTGGTCAAGCAATTGGAGGCTATTTGAAGAAGGGTGAGGCTTGAACTGTGATGGGTGATTCATTCGTCTTCATTGCAATGTAAGAACTCTTTAATTCATATTGCAATTTATGTGTTTAGATTAATATACACATTATTTTTGAGGATCAGGGATGTATGAATTTGTGGTGTTTTATCCACGTAAATTCATACTAGATTAACATATATATCTTCAGTCGAAAGTATTCAATAAATATAATATCGAATTATTATATATTTGTTTTATATATTATATAATCACTAAATTTATATAGGTTACATTAAATAAATTAATATTATATAATGTACTTTTTATTTTTTATATAATCAATCTATATATATATATATATATGATTGATATATTTAATGTATTAAAAAATTATTGAATATTTCATAATAAATATAGGATAAAGAAAATTATAATAAAATATATTAATTTTATTCGAAGTTAATATATTAAAATATTTCAAAATAATAATATTTATATTAATTAGCTTAAAATATTTAATTTTATTATACCTTAAAATCTTCAATCTAGAGATATTTTCAAATACTACAAATTAAAGTAATTAATATTATTAAAGTGTTAGGGAATAGAATGAAGGCGGACATACGCTAACACCGACCATTGCAATAACTTTACAACTTACAACACACACAAACTCTTCAAAATTGTATTTGACCCCAAAATAAGCAAAAACCGTTAAATTTTAACAACATAGTTAATTTGGGACTAAATCGCATCCCAGTGTCTGATATCTGGGAATGATTGTTGCAGCATTCTGAAACTGCTGGGGACGAAAGTGTAGCTATTGTCTTGTGGGACCAACGTTGCAATTAACTCTGAATATGTACAAAGAAACATTAAAAGCATGAGCATCTTTCTCGATCTGACGGAATTTGAGATTAGATGAAATGCAAGAGATACGATGATTAAAATATGAGAGAGTGTCGATTGATTCTCGTAAATAAGACCCGAGCCATGTGCCATCCTCGTTTAGATTGTAGTAAATTAATCCCCCATTGTGGTATCATGTATGGTGATGATCAGTACAAAGCTAAAACTCCAAAAGGTCATACTAATTCAATTGTAATAATTTGATCCTCGTCGGTCATACTACTGAAACTAAGTTACTTTATACAGAGTAATATGGTTTAGAAACAAACAAAGAGAGTAACATCTCCCATTTATCTAGAGACATCTTCCTAATAATCGTTTATCTTCAAGATAATTGAGTGGCCAATTAAAAGAGGCTGATAATTGAAGTACGCAACGGTTGTTCACTTGTTTATTCAGCCATGCCCATCCACATTTTTATTTGTTTAGTCAATTGAGCAGCCAGATTTATGCAAGTTGATGGCCATTTTTTGTGCAACTTGTCTCCAGTAAATATCTATACATACATATTTATTAATAATTCACTATAAGATTGCTTTACTCGACATGTCTACATAATGTTTGTTCTTATGGTAATGAATAAAATATGCCACTGAATCTTAATGAATCCCGAAACTAATGCTGGAAGCAAATATGTGTTGACTGAGAAAATTTACGAACAATACAGGTATGGTATATATGTAAAATTAATTAATTAATTACATCTCAAATTAATAAATATTTTTAGAGGATGACTGGTTAAATTATTCAAGTTAAGTAATATTTTGAATGGGAATAATTATCCAATTTTAATTTTAATTTGGACAATTAAATTATTAAATCATCTTTGGCGCTAGCATGTGGAAATTTAAATATATAACACCTACTCCCTCCAATTCAATTCAAATACATATGATGTTTTGATGTTCCAAGTAGAGTTGTTACCGAGACCAACGATTCGCTAATTGTTCGGTTAAGTGGTTTATTAAATCGGAATCGAATTTTGCCCGATTGTAACTCAAACAAGTTACAATTTGTTATCCTGAATTAAAATTTGTATTAATCAAGTAAAAAAGAACGTAAGGAGTATATCTCATCTTAATAATCTGAATGAATACATCATGGACATCCACATATGGTTAATTGACATTTTTCATATCACTTCCTTTTGATTGTCCATTTATCAAGAACATATATCATTAAAACTTTATTAGGAAAACCATGTGGAGGTACAAACCTAGTTAAGGAAAAAAGGTACATTTATCTTTAGATATAGTTCAAATAATTGCTTCATTAAAAACATTATTAAGATAAAACAAAGTGAGAAAAATCTTAACGAAGACGAAATCAATGCAATGCATATCATATCTTGCTCTGTTTAGATTATTAAAGGATAAATGATATCTAAGTTCCCGAATTTTATCTTAAATGTCAATTGGATCTCCGAATATTTTATATTACTACGTTTAGGCCCCGAAGTTTTATCTTATATGTCAATAGGGTCCTTTAGCAATAAATCAAATATATTATTAACTATTATACCCTTCTATATAAGTTCATTAACATTTAATTAATTTTTATATGCTAAAAAGTAATTATTTTCATTTAAACTTTATTGAATTTAATAATTATAACAAATAAAGAATGCAATAATAACTTAAACAACACTATCCAGTTGAATATTTTTTTCAAAAATATTAAACTAATCAGACGACTCCGCCCTGTGCCTACCGCCCGAGGTTAATCGTCCAAATCCTCGATACCAGAGTCACCAAGTCGACGGACGACTAATTTACAAACCCAATTGCCCTCAAATAACCCATAAAACAATATACAACGGACAAGAGCATTTTTTAAGAAAGAATCCATCGCAGATTTCCTAACCACACACTTACAACAACATACAACAAACATCATGTACAAAATATCTACAACAACTAGTCTGAAATCCCAAAATACAACAATACAGAAAACCGAATACAATCCAAAAACAACGACCGCGAGATCTATCGCCACGCCGTCACCCAGATCTAAGGAATGATCACTCGAACAAGCTCGAATAACGCTACAGCACCACCTGTCAACCTGCACAAATGAAAATGCCGCCCATAGCGAATAGGCGAAGTCATGCCTTAGTGAATACGTATCTCAAGAGCGAAAATTAACTCACTCCCACGAGTAGGTACTATAAAATCATTAATATCGCATAAAATATGTAGACGACGTAGACAATACTATTCATAAATAAAAAGAGTATCATTAACAGCTTCGTTTATCATGTCAGATCATAAGGTTATATCACTACTGCCATTACTACGGTCACTAGTTCATAGTCTAATCTAACTAACATACACATTCTAATAAGTGCACGTGAACGCATTCGGCCTGTGACAAGGCCCCCCGAGGGCCGGGACCGCCATCAACCTCGAATAAACAGAGTCACCAACGACGGATAAATCTAAAAAAATGACTTCATTTAACGGATAATAAAATAATACAACTCGCCCATCGGGTGAACTATAACTAACGCCACAACCACCGAAAGTACAATATAAATACAACATCAAACAATGGGTTTTACAACTCAAGACAACAATAATTTGCTACGTACAATAAAAAACTCCAAACAAAATAAAGTATGATCGCTGGTGTCTTCAAGCCACTATCGCCACCTCCTCCGGTACGCAGCTTACTCGCCAATGTATCTCGGCCATCCCGCAACCTGCATAAAAACGGCCCGCCCCATGTGGAAATAGGGAGCGAGCTAAAAAGCTGAGCGAATAAAATATCGCTGCACGCAACCCCTTTATCATACAAACAAGGATAATTCAAGTCCTCACCAATTTAAAGACTATATACCTCAAGAGTTATATTTTATATGCTACCACCACAATATAATCTTTCCTTAATGGCTTTTCAACTAACACCGACATCAATTCACACACCATCGCCAACAACTTACCACAAGATGTTTTAATCACAAAGAGATATCTCTCTATTTGTTATCTTATTTAAGTATAGCTAATTCCTCGCTATAATATACAACTCAAACTTACCACAACTCAACATTTATTACTACTCAACCAATTATCTTTAGTTCACCCTGAAAGTGCTATCCCAATTATAGTCATACACCTCCCATTTATTATCCGAATGTTTATCATAAGAACCTCCATATCGCTTCATTATCTTAATAATAACCGAGCAACGTGATATCTTAAATCAAGATAACTTAAGTATGGAATTATCTCACCAAATTCTTCATTGAGTCTACTTTAACTTATTCAAATTTCAACGGTATCAACGCCGCATAAAGCGATAACCTTATATACCAACACGCTAATCCAACTTTCCACTATATATATAAAATATCATCTACATCATCTATAGATTAGCATGAACGTTGGAAGTTTATAATTTTTGCTACCTAATGTCCTCATTCAAAAGTTATCTTAACCATTAACCAACTCAACTTTTCACCTCGAATGATGTTAACAATTAATACCAACCTGTGATTCACAAGAAAAAACTGATAATATTATCAATAATCAACCTAAACCTAATTCGACATAAATTCATCATGGCAAATATCCGTATAATCGCACAATATCCATAACCAATAAATAAGTCATCAAACAAATCATACTACAACATAGAAATTTAAACAACATGTCAAGATATAATACAAAGTCTCACGAAGTGCACACCATCCCCCGTATCAAAATCACAGACTCAACAACGACTATAACTCTAGTCATCAAACCATCTATCTCTCATATCTCCACAACTATACCATCCTCTAATGCGCATATGCTCAACTGCCTACTTGCAGAATGGATCAACCGCTAATAAACACCGCTCTTATACCGAAGTATAAGGCCAAACCGCACACTATACCGTAGTATAGGGCCACACCGACAATGCACACAACAAAGTGATCATAAAGACTCATACCGCTCTTATACCGAAGTATAAGGCCAAACCGCACGCTATACCGTAGTATAGGGCCACACCGACAATGCACACAACAAAGCGATCCTCGATAATGGGCATATCCCAAGGGGCAGAAGGAAGGAGAGTCACCTAACCCATAATCATCCCAATATGTGGTCAAACTCGAGCACTAAGCCACCAGTCGCATACTCCAACTAACTACTCTACTCCCAAACAATATTAGCTAATACGCCTAAAACATCCCACACTCGCAAATCAATCACAACCGCCGACAAGGCCACAGACATACCAAAAGGCCGACAAAGTGCCACGTAAATACAAAAGTGCCGATAAGTTACGTAAATACAACAAGGCGGCATAAGGCCACATAAATCGGAAATATAAGTTGGGAGTTCAAGCTATTACTTACCTCAAGCAAATCTTCAACGCCACATAAACACAATCGCATAATCATAACATGGCTCACAAAATGAATCACACATATTCATACCACAATAACATGTATATCATTCTCACATAATCATACCACAATGACATGTTCACACAATTTAAAGTAAGTAATGCAGTGAACACCCATGGATAAGTACTCACCCGTTCGCACAAGAAACGCCCCGCCTAATCAATCCAAGTGCCTTTCCCACATTCCGTGGCTACTCAAACACCCGAAAATATAATTACTACTCACAACAATTTTAACCTTTATCTTAATTAAATTTCTGACTTTTCAACCCATTTTAGTTACAAATTGACAACTTAAGTATAGATGGCTAATTATGTTTCAATGACCATTAAAATGGTGAATTTCAACTATCCCGACCAAATCCCATAATCGGTCAACACCTTAACCAAAATATCCAACATTATCAACCAATTTCAATCAACCCAAAATATCAACTTTTCCAACTACTCAAACCCATTTCTAACAACCTCTAATCCCAAAGTCCGCTTACTACTCAAAATCTACTAAAACTAATTTCAACATATATTCTTCCAACAACCTAATACTCATAATTTCACCTCAAAACAATCACAATAACGGTCCAATAACATATTTATACTATCAACCACATTTTAGAGAAAGTCAACCCACAATCACTGAAGTCAACTCAACCATAACAACACTTTCTAATCTCAAATATCGACACAACTCCATATAATAATCTAAGCCTGACAATAATTATATTCAATAATATCTCATAAAAACCGAAGCTCAACCCAAAATTCCAAAAGGTCAACGGTCTAAAACGCCGAAATTCCACATCAAACACTTATATTTCAACTCAAGAATAACTAATTTAGAACCCAAGAATTGAGCAATAAAATTTAAATACAAAAAGTCATCGAAAAGTTTAACCCTAAGATCTCACAAAATACCCAACAAGATCGGACTCTTACCTTTGAAACGACGAGGACGATGGTAGGAAGCTCTCCAAAAATTGAGGTCCAAAGCTTACGAGATGGAAGAGAAATCAAGAAAAAATAAGTGTGGGAAGTGTGAGTAACTCCGTCGATCGGCCGGCAGAGGGAAAGAGGAGACGGGTTTTCTACTTTCGGGCCTTTGGCTGATTGCGGTGTTGTTTACGGGTGGCCCACCGCTTTTATGTGGCTAAAACTGATCGTTTTAATTCAATCGATACTTCTCGTTTTAACTTATCTCGACAACCAACTTCCAAACATTAACATTCCTATCCTCAAATTATATTACCACCCAACTAATATAATTACCATTCGATTACAAATTTTAAAATTCTAAATACCGAAATGTACTACCAACCGACCGATTCGTTGTATTTTCAACTATTCAACTTCAAATTTTTGATTCTGAATACTCCAATTTGAAAGCAAACTAGTATACTATTACAAAGAATATATTAGTACCTTTAACTGCTATTACATACAACCAATGTCAAGATCATACTATCCCAAGTAAATAGTGACAACAATACCCAATCACATCCACAACTCTACTCTATCAACCAATAATGTAAAACCTCACGACCAACAACTAGACCATCCAACTCCTAAACTCTACCAAAGAATCCTCGTACTACTCAAATTCCCACAACTAAACAACTCAATCAACTCATCGCAAATCCGGATTCCTACAACTAACGCGCATGGGAATCAACCTCAACCCGCAGGAGTAAACTTATGTCCGTCGACATAAGCTATACATCACACTCGTGAATCTGCACGAGGTAAACACAAGACACCTATACCTAAGCATATGAAATACCCTGATAACAACACACACTCGTAATCCAGATACTTGTGCAACACAACACCGTACCATAAGCATGCGCAATCACGACACACTCGCATCGTAGTACAAGGCAACCACAACACACTCGCATCGTAGTACAAAGGCAACCTTCACAACACACTCGTATCGCAGCCAAAGGCAACCACAAACCAACCATACATACTCAAAGAATCAACCCATCGATACATACATAAACATGCTCACAATATCAACAACGCAAATACATTCACGAATAAATAAATTAATCTACACCCGCGGTGATAAAATACTCACCTTGCTAGCAAATAATACTCTACCCCTAATTAGTCCAAGTGCCGCTTTCCCAAGCTCTCCACGCCAATCACAAACACCAAAATATAATTACTACTTACTACACCATATAACCCCGCTTTAGTTTTTTTTATAACTATCCAACTTACAACAATTATAGTTATCAACTTAACAAATCCCCAGTAAAATATTACTACGGGCCAGCTTAAACGACTACAAAACTGATTTCATACTTAGTCTCAATTGAAACCAATTTCAAATGTATTATTCCCCGAGGCATATTACTACTCATCTCAAACTCATCTCGATATATCGATACTATTCCCGAAATTATCGATATCATCTCCTGTCACACCAATTTAATCGATAAATATAATTTAATAAATCAAGTAGTATAATTCAAAGTTTGACTCACCCACCTTAATTTATTCTCAAAATTTACTCAACTCAACTACCACGAAGAAACACTTAATTTAAACACGTGAAACATTGCCAACACATAAAACAAAACAACTACAACAACTTACCTCCTGCTTAAAAACCCGCGTAACGGCTCATATCATCTTCACGCCTTTCTTTACGCTGATTCTCCACAACATCACCAAGCCCACCACCTGCTTTCAACAATACATTTTCCTCTTTAGTCAAGAATCTCACCCGCTTTCTCCTCAAAGCGAGATCTTCCTCAAGTTCCACCGGTAAATTGCCGCGAATGCGAGATTCATCCGGATATACTTCCTCGTGCAAAGCATAATAATGGAAAACATTGTGAATTCTATCCAATCCCGGAGGCAACGCCAAACGGTAGGCTACGGATCCCACTCTCGCCAAAATCTCAAACGGTCCGATGTACCGAGGACTCAACTTTCCTTCTCCAAAACCGCATTACTCCCTCTTCACTTGAGATACCTCGCTATCACTCGATCACCAACTGAACACAAGTGCACTCACGACGACAAGATATTTTCCTCGCTCGCCCCAGCTTCTCGATGTCAGTTGTATCAACTTGATTCTTCACCGATCTTTTCTCCACTAACTCGAACTATAAAGCCTTTCTCGCATTTCATTCCAACAAACTGAGTCCGACACTTCCGCCCATACAACGCCTCAAATGGTGCCATCTGGATACTAGCATGAAAACTATTATTATACTCGAACTCCATCTTAGGCAACTCATCATCCCAACTCCCTAAACTCAGACACAAACTTTCAAAGATATCCACCAAAGTCTCGATCATCCTCTCCTGACGCCTAATCCGTCTCTGGGACGGAAAGATGTACTCAATCCCAACTCTCGGGTCCCCAACGCCTGAAACCCCTTCAAAATCTCGAAGTAAACCTCGTGATCACGGTCGAGATAATCGACACTCGAACCTACGCAGCCTCACAATCTAAGCACTCAACATATATCCTCGCTAAATTTCCTCTACTTGGGCCGAGATAATCGACACTCGAACCTATGGCAGATGCTCTCCCACGCCCATCTCGTGAACTCCAAGTACAACAAAACCTTACAGGTGTCTATGCTCAATCTTCAATTTATTGCAAACTAAACACCTCGCCACAAACTCTGCAATCTCTCTCTTCATCCCAAGCCACCAATAAACCAACCTCAAATCCCGATACATCTTCGTGCTACCTGGGTGCACGCTATAAAGTTGTTTGAAATCAAATTGAAATATCTCTTTATTAGTGCTCCTGCTATGAGCATCATAGACAATTCATTTACCGGTCAAGCAAATATGATTATCGGAACTTAGCGTCAATCTTAGTAATCGCGACACACAGAGCGGGTTCTATGATAATTAGGTTATAAGAGATTTCTAGATCTTTTACTATTAATCATTATACTAATAGTAATTTGGTCAATTATTATTATTATACAACTTACTATCATCCGAGTCATGTCACACACATACAAAGGATGTCAATTATATTTCATGTATGAAATTAAACTACATTTGCTAAATTATTATCAACTAATATTCAATCGGGGAATTTTACATCGACATAATGTAAAATATAAATTGATGAACCCGAATTTGCCTACCAACAATTGAATTTAATTCGATAGTTAGTTGAGCTTGGTTAGTAACTCGTTAAATTTTACTATTAACAACTGTTAGTATTTGGATTTTACTTAACCCGCTTAATTAAATCAAACGAGCTCCGACTAACCGCTCGGGCCAAGCTTTTCTAATTAAATGACGGACAACTATATAAGGATCCCATTTAGGTTTCATAAGATTCATGAAACAAAAACTGCCTGGCTCCTTTCTCCCAAAGAATGGCCGAAAACACCAAGGCGTACTGAAAATTCTTCTCGATTATCCAATTCAATCCATGTTCTAGCAGACGCAAATGTAGGATTCAACCTCTCCTGGTGTGGACCAACTAGAGGCACTACATTTGAAGTTTTCAACGATGGAATTCAAAGGAGGCTTCGTGAAAGATTTGGAGATAGACTCTCCCGCCGCATCTCAAGTATCAGATTCACATAAGTCATTATATGAATTTTAGATTAATTTATATCATTTCAGGGATCCTCATGTATGAATTTGGTATTTTATCACAAATAAAATTCATACTAGATTCTAACAAAGGGCCTTTAGAGCCTACCTCAAGTTTGATGTATTTTATCTAATTTAACAAGGACATATTGTTAGTTAATCGATTATTCATGATTTATATATTCAATTGATGAATATATAATATGAAAAAATCAACCCATTTTTTATGAATATCACACGGGCTGAAATCATCATTTCAATGTATTGATTTTGATGATTTGATGTTTACTTAATTGCTTCATGAATCGAAAAGTGGATTAAAAATTCTATTTTGTTTGTACTTTAATTGAGGTAATCATTTTCTCGTAATAACCAAGCATGCTTAAAAAAAAAAAATTAAAATTTTCGGGTCGGTGGCGGACCCGAGATAAGATAAATAAATTTCGATAATAATATTATTTCGTAAATTATTTGAGCCGAATCACATTTATAATTTAGCAAGAATAGCCGGGGACACCCGAGCAAGCTGATCGTCACTGCTCGATAGCCTCGATTCGTGATTTCGGGCACAAACTCCTCAAGGTTTTTCATGACTTAAGAGCTAAGTTATCATCTTCCATCCTTATCATCACAAAAAACACAAATATCTCCCTCCATTCTGCATCTTCGCCGAGATACCTATGGAAGCACAAACAAGATTTTTCTCTTCCATTTTTTCATACTTGTTGTTTATAAAGAACCTCAAGTCGATTATTAAGGCTTTCCCAACATCTTTACCTACGAGTTTGAGGTAAGAAAATATTGTTTTGGTTGATTTTTGGGTGGTTGACTTTCGTTGACTTTTTACACGACTTAATTCTTATGATGATTCTTAGTTTGTTATGGATGCTATGATGTATATAAGTGATGAATTCATGATTTGGGATGTTGTTTGAGGATGTTATGGTCGGGTTGACTTTGTTGTGGTTTCAAGTTGAATTTCTTGGTTGATATTTTTCTAAGACTTTAAATGTAGGAAGTTTAATCGACCTTATCAGAAGCTATCACAGGCTAAAATTGTGATTTAAAATCGATTAAAGTGGAGTTAAAGTTGAAAAGTGCGATTTGTGTTTGAGATATAATTGATATTTTGGAGTATGCTGTTAATTACGGTCTTCGAGGGTTAAATATAACGACTTATAATTGATATGAAAATGTTAAAATAATAGCGTGGAATTCTAGCGGGAGATCGATTGCTGTGTCCGACGGGATTAATTCGTTGTTTTATCTGTCATTTTAGACCGCTTGTAAATAGTTCCTCTAAGAGTCGGTAGCGTGTCTTCTAGAACGCAGTGTATCAGTAGTAGGTCTTCGAAGTATTACTGGGTGTTTTTGTTAAAGGCCACCGGGAAAGGGCAGCTACTGATTGTGTCCGCGAAAAGTTTTGCAGAAGCAGAGCGAAAGATTTATCTCACTGGGGCATTTTACGCATTTACTTTAAATTGTGTGAAATACGTATCATATGATTATGCGAGAAACGATGTACATGCCACGTGTTACGACATGCGAGAACGATATACATGTAATTGTTAAGATTATGTGTGATTCATTCAGGCGAGCCATGATATGATTACATGTGATTATATTCTCAAGGGCGCTAAGATTGCTTCGGTAGTGAATAAATAACTCCCAACTTATATATTTCTGATTTTTGTGGCCTTGCTTCAAGACTGCTGTATTTCCCGTGGCCTTGTCGGCACTTTTGGTATGCTTTGTGGCCTCACGGGCGTTGTATGGATTTACTTATCATGGTGATGTTTTAGTCAAGGCTTGGATATTATTCGGGAGCAGAGTAATTCGTTATCGAGAGGTGATGGTTGTGAGTTATGTATGACTTGAGTGTGACTTGAGTATCGTGATTTTACCCTATGTCGGGATGATTAGGGGTTAGGTGACTCTCCTCGCAGATACGAGACGCGATTGGCCTTATACTGAATATGTGCAGCTGAGCATCTATTGTCACTTTGCGACAAGATTGCTGACGTTGGCCTTATACTTGGTATGCGCAAAGGAGATGTATTGTCACTTCAAGCATGCATTGTTGATGCTTCCACAGCACATGCAACTGAACGAAGCATGGA
>JADFUC010000526.1:0-88509 GCA_019722365.1 Lithospermum erythrorhizon | reverse complement strand
TCTCCTTTTCTCTGCCCTCTTGACTCCATATAACTTTTTACCCATTCACTCCATAAAGTAACATCTCCTCAACAAGAAACTTTCATTGACGCTGATCAATAATCCTCCTCCCTCGCACTAAAAGTTGACTCTCAAGCTATATGCTGTCAAAGTGAATTTAAAGAACATCCTTAGCCAACTTACTGCTGACATTTTTAAAGATTCAATAATATAATAATACAAATCGCACTGAATTATCATTTAAATTGACAAGATTTGAGGTACACATCTAATAGATTTTTTCTTTTCCCTTTCCAAATTCAGAATTATGCCCGACAGTTCTATCAATATTTTGCACCCCAATCTCTGGTTTCTGTATATTTTTTTCATACTCCTTAAACAAACACAATATCTTACTTAAGAGCATATCCTTATTTTTATAGCATCTTCACCACATATTTAAGATAAACCCATTTGATGAAACCATTTGTACCTAAAAGTTTTAAGGAGAAATGAGAGAATAGCATATACAAGCAAAACTAATTTCTACTAGTTTACAAATGCAGAAATCAGACAGTGGAAATCAGAGCATATAAACAAACTAGTTTCTAGTTTTTAGTAACATTGAAACATGCATATAATACTTTTTAGTTTTCTTTGTCAAAGGCATGTACTACTTTCTGATTAAAAGTATATATAAACAAAACTTGAATATTTGATATAAATTAAGAGGCATATACTGTTGAAACTTTGATACTAGGAAAGCATATACTACTCAGACAAATATGATAGTTATTTACCTTGGATCAAGAAAAGCTCCAATCGATAATAAGATATCAAATTGAGACCAATATTTGTTGTAATTCAACTTCAATTCTTGAGCCATCGTTTGCAAATGCGGTTGATGTAGTTTTTTGTCAAAGCTTCCTTTGAGACAATTTTCCATATGAGTTTTGCAGTTGATGTGTATAGCTTTTCTTATCAACTGCAAATAGAGCCCCATACCAGTTGCCCCTGCCTTGCAAATAGAGCCCCACACCAAACCCCGACAAGATCTAAGCACTCTTTGAATATGCAACCTCCGAGGTCTTATAAAGATGTCTGTAAGATGATCGGTTGACTGAAGACTAAGTCGCTTTCATCTCTAAATCAAAGTAATCGAATTTACCTTTCTTCGCCAGAAACTTCAAGCCGCTAAGGAGAAATTTGTTTGGGATCTCCACGCGACGCAAATTGCTTGATCTAATTGAAGCCGATATCCGGGATCTCCCAAACTTTTGACAAAGCACTGTAGGAAAGCGAGGAGCTTCAATTGTATCTGCCAGATCTAAGGGCGCCAAGTAGCAAATGCTATTAAGTGGAGGAACAAGAGGTTCGTAAACCTATAAATTATAAGAAGCTATGTCCTCCACGGACCCGAGGAGTAACTACCCGATCATCGATAATTTGTCCTCGCCTCATTTTCGGTAGAACCGAAAACCTACTTTGAAACTCCATCCTGGTCTATCAAAGTAATGACCGACCAACCCAAAGCCGGGCATGTCCAATCCAACGCAATCGGGAGACCTCACCACACGGGCCATCGAATCGAGCGGTTCAGATTAATTACGCCCCACGCAGAGATTGGGCGCATGTGCCCTGGCCTCGATTTCATTATGGAGAATAAGGCTCGATCGACCAACAAAGTTCAACCAGAAAAATACCCGATTTAAGTCCCAAATGGACATTGTAAGTCAACGGAGCGAGCAATGATAAAGTGAGCTATCAAGGGGATCTTGATCTGTGGGCGATGAATGGGCTGAGTATGCTCGCACTTTTCCTTCAAAAACAACCAACAACGAGGTTAAACATGGCTACGCATTGTGGTCGGCAGATGGCAAAGGCTTGATATCACTTGTTCGGTAGTTCGAGGGATTCGGTCGGGCCATAGAACGTGTACGAGGAGATCATAAGTTAAGAGCGATACCTTAAGAAAGTACTCATGCTAAGGCCACTCTATTGGCACAAGGATTCGAATATGTGGTATTTGAGCATATTCCTCGCATCACGTAATGAACATGCTTTGACCACTCCCTTTCTCCTCCTGGAAACTACTTATTTTGATGAAATGCCGAGCCAATGGAAGGTGGAGGTCGAGATGCCCCACTCAGCGAAGAAGCGATCATGAGAAAGTCAAGGGAAGTTAAGAGGATCAGCGAGAGTCATGGAAGAAGAGGGAAGATTGAGGAGCTCCTATCACTCAAGCTTCATCATGACAAAGCGAGTTACCAAATGACGGTGTCGGTGCCCGCAAGATCAAGTTCAAGTTATAAGTTTCCAAATGACGAAGGAGAGCTATACAAACGCCGCATTTTGGCCCTCTACTATTTTACGAGCGAAAAAAAAATGTCGACCCGGCCTCACGAGGTGCATGGCGAGTAGGCACAGGACACTACATGGGAGACAAATGGTAACACTTAAAATTACACGAGCCGTATTTCCTCGGCCTACGATAAAGAAGAACGCCATGAATATGCGAGGAAACGCGATTCTTGTCAAAGATGCACGCGTCCCCGATACCAAGGATTGTAGATTTAATTCCCCATGTCAAGCCCACTGCTCTCCATGGGGGAATGGACTGCAGATTAGCTTCAAACCACCTATATAAAAGATGCCATAGTAGCAATCAATTATTTCAAAGTAGTTTAGCAGAGGTTGCGATTATGAAAACACGGTACAAAGCATATGAGGAGTTCATTTGGAAGAACATCACCGCTTTTGAACTCAAGGTAATCGTTTTATAATGGTCCGCAGTCAGGTAACGATCATCATAGAAAGCGTGCCGATCGAATCGAGCATCGACCGCCTCCGTATACCCCGCAATATAACGGTCGTTGGAAGTTATGAACAAAAACCATTTTCCGAATCAAGAAGAACTCGCTCGAGTCGTGGGGAAGTGGTATTTAAAAGCTCCTCGATCGCTGTTATGGTCCCTACACAATCTAGTGCTGGCCGGGAGAAACACCATTCATCCCGGTCTATGGAACGGCGTTGTTACCCCTGGTGTACGCCTCCCCAATATCTTTGCAAACGGCTTCACTGAAGATCGAATGTCGAACGGATTTAGAGAGCCGGGTAGACTTTAGCGATGAAGCGGATCCGAGCTTATAGTCAAGATGCAAAAAGTACAAGGCACGATGACTGTTTTTACAATCGGAGTAGTAAAAGCAACAAGTAGTTCGCACTGAGACGCTTCATGCTAAGAATGATTAAGGCTACAGAGCCAAGGATGCTTCCACAAGCCAAATACAAATGGGAAAGACCACCGAATCAAAAAGGTTATAAAGCCAAAGAACCCCGCATGTCGAGAACTATCACGAAAGACATCGGTTACTTGGCATGAAATTTATCTCAGAAATATTATGTTTAGATAACTATCTCTCTACAATTTTCTAAATTAAGCTTCCGGAGGAATACTATTTGTATTCTAACTACGTGGATGGCCTAACTTGCATTAAATGTTTATCCTAACCATGCTTAATTTTAGCAAAGTAGAAAGCTTTGTTTTATTGAAAATGGAATGACTTCCATGACCCTTCGCCATAGCGGCAGAAAGAGTTACATGGTTAAAGTGCCCCTAAAACTATCGCGTTAAACAACTTAAATCGCGACCCTTCCCCCAAGCGAACGAGGAGTTACAAGAGCGAATCCCTTAAAACTATGATCGAATCCATTCATAATCAATTACCCTTCTCTTCAGCGAAGGAAGAGTGGCAGGGGCAAAAGGACTCTAAAACTATAATTAAGCGATTCATAAATCGTTTCCCCTCGCCTAAGGCGAGGAAGTAGTTAAAAAGGACCAAGTCATTCAAACTAAACTCAGACGTGAGAATTGAGCGATCATTAAATCGTATCCCTTTTTGATCGAATCGGCGGGCCCAAATTGGCCCCTCGCACGGTCGAAGATGTAGTTTAAAATTACACATTTAAAACTAAGTCAGAAAATTATCAAGTCATGACGACACGCGAGTATCATAAAAAATGATCGCGATATTATTTACGTATCGGTGGGGGCAAAGGATATGACAACATCGAAGATGAGTGAATAAGATAAGAGAATGATAATATAAGAAAACAAAAACTTGTACATCTTAATGGCACCCGCACTACAAAAAGGGCCCAAGGAAAAACTATTACAAAAAGAATTCACATTCACGGCCTAAGGGTTCTAATGCCTCTGGCCCCCAACTCATCTTGCTCCCGAGTCACTCCTGGTGCATCCTCATTGTCGGTAGGCTCATCTTCGGGAAAAACATCAAAAAAACTAACCACATAGTCCTGCCCGGTCAGAACAGCCGGGTGAAACGGGAAGTTAGACGCCAGATAATCCGCCACCTTTCGATGGTCATGAGGAGGGCCGCAGCCACCTTCTGAGGAGCAGCGCGATTCTCCGCCTCCGTTGAAATCTCTCAACAGAGGTGGCCATCGTATGACGAAGCTCCTCGATTTGAGCCTCCATCCCAACAACCTTATCATAATACCCTTCAACATAGATTGAGCCTCGGATATATGAAACTCATGCTTGTTGGCCGAAGCGGGAGTTCCCCGGTTGCGCTTTCTTCTCTATTTCCCCATTCTTATAAACCCTGTAAGCCTCGAGCTGCCTACCAAAATACTCAAGGCCCGAAAGGCTGCTCGACACAATCCCTGCTCACTCATCTCTTCGGGAGAAAGCCTCATCCCTTCCTTCCCGCAAGCCTTTGTGAAGCTTTCAAAGCAGCCACTGTCAATGCATTCAAGAACCGCTTAATCCAAGAGAGATAAGTGCATAACTAATTTAGGTCGCTAAGGGAAATAAAGAAAGAACGAGCACGCGAAATAAAAAAAGAAAGGGGAAGAAAGACTAAGGACATACCTTTATCCGGGTGGTGAGGAACGAACAAAGAGACTCGCGTCAATTCCAAGAACCCCCAAGACAGATGGCCTCAACATGCAATTCTTTAGGATTTTAGCTGCGATGGAGGCAGTCGGAGTGGATACGGTATCGAGGGTAATCAGAATCCCCGACGGAAGAGTATAAGGCAGTCAACGTTAAGTGGGGCGGTCATTCTTAAAACCCCTCGACTTGTCCATGGTGCCCCTCGGAGGCCCTCAAGTCTCCTCGGTAACATTCCTTACCTAGGAACCGTGATGTAAGAGATCCGGGAAAAACAAAAGCCTATGAAACGCAGGAGGACCCATCGTGGTGACGAGCACCTCGGGATTAATCATCGGTCGGGTCGAGTAGCGGCGGTGCAGTAGTGAGTAAGCACCTTCCTCATCAAAGTGCCATCGATCGCTTCCCTCACTGACTCGTCGGTATTTGGAGCGACTGCCGAGACAAGCCGACTCTCGATATTACATCCAAGTAGCTCACTCTGGGCGGAATTTTCCCATTTTCGCCTTGGGGCGGTCAGCCGAACAATAGAAAACCAGATCATTATAAAGGACACAAGGACTTCAGAAGATAATGTAAGGTTACGATTCGGTGGTTAAGTGGGCTAGAAAGCAATATCAACTGAGAAAGCTTGTCGATACTCCTCTCGATTTAACCCCGCTTTGGATGCAGAGATTATCAAGATCAGCAGAGCATGTCCAAAGCCAGGGTTTTGGAAACCCATCTTCTAACTTCTTCAAGCCCACGGCTACCTTAGGGGACTCTTCAACCTCTAAGGTTGTGTGAACGGTAGAGAAAGTAGTACGGACCTTGTCCGAAAAGGCATCTTTCACGAGAAACCAATACTTGTGCCATCGACTGGGGCTCGCTTTCCCCGGTTTCCCATGATATAGCATATTCCTCACCTGCGAGTGAGTATGTAAATGAAGCAACACCCCCGTGTGTGCTATATTGAAGATTTGACAAAAAAGATTTAGCATCGGAACTACCCCGATCGAAAGACAGCCTACCCGGAAGTCGTTAGAGTCGCCATCAAAAGGCCCCAATCGAACCAGGTCGATCGCCACCAAAACGTTAAGTCGACAAACGCGAGGCACAAAATGGGTAAAGCAGGTCATAGTTGAGAAATTCCCAAAAAAAGGGAGTGTATCCCTCTTCCATGGGATCCCCTTGCTAGCGCCAGGCTGACCATGGCCTATCGACGCCCTACCCAACGAATGCGCAAACTATCGCTTTTACTCCTTCTCAATGTGATAGTAATAGCGAAGGTGTCTCAAGTGCCCCGAGGCTATGGCGCTGGTCGTCGTCACTTTTTGAAAACCCCGAGTCCGGGGACACACTTTCACTCTTCTTTCCGGGGTCTCACCCTCGCCTCCGGCAAGAGTTTTCTTGGAGCTCTTCTCGCCTCTTTAGCGCCTCGCTCTCTAGACATTCAATAGCCTCATCCTCTACTTGTCTCTCCCCTCACGCCCAAAGGACATCGCATTGGGGGTCGTTTGCTTAATCGGGCAAAGAAACTTCAACATCCAATGTCACGGCCACCGGCGTTTGGGGTGGGAACGCCGCCATATATCAACCCCGACACCAAATATCAGCGGGTCAAGTGATCCGAACCACTCCACCACCCGCCTACGGAACGGTGGACACGAGGAGGAAGTACGAGAAAAGGGAACTCTACCCCCTAAAATGTAACTACCCCCACGGAAGCTATAAGATCAAGTAGACGCACTATTTAAGACTCCTTGAATCGCCTCGATCGGGATTTCGAAAACCAAATTTCCGATTTCCAATGTTCCCTATCATGTCAAGCAAGATTCTTCGGTGGATACAAAGAGTAAAAGAGGAAGGTAGGGAGAAGAATTTCGGGGGCATGAGGAGGAGAAAAGTAAAAGTGAAAGGAAAAAGAAATAAGAAATACCTTTACGGAAAATGTGGTTGACCTTTGTGATTCGGGGGCCACTCGACGTGGATAGCCGTGTCTAATATATTCATTTAACTCTTTACATCCCTCTATCATTTCAAAAACAAGAATATTATGTTGTTAAAGCTTTTAATTGATATAAATACAATTTATGGATCACAAGACAAAAAGAATGTTAATTTAAAGCTCATTTAACATAGCCTGCGCCGCCCACTGGGAAGCAGTTTACTATTCATTAAAAGCATGACGCCACTTGTCATCGCCTCCTCGACAATCTTCAAGCCCCCTATAAATACCCAATTACCATTCTCAACAATCGAGGCAGTGTTTAACCCAATCTCCTTAAGTCATTCCCTGTGACAAATATCGACTTTTACCATCGGCCGATCATGATTCACTTGACTATAATCGACTTCGACGTTGCCCAGTGCATTCCTGAGCTCATCGATCCCCAAATGAACACATGGAACATAACAACCAAGATAGATCCGGAGTTAGCACACAGCACTCCGAGTACCCTCGCCGTCTCGATGTTCAGGCACAAGTCATACCAAACAAGGAATCGGGGTTAAGACTCCCAAACTTCCTCGGCATGGCAATCTGCTCAACCGGCGAGTACCATTCACTGGCCCGCCCTTCAAAGAGAGGAAATGATCAACCAGAATATTATTAGACCAGGACAGGGCGAGGTCCCATGTCCTATGGGCCCTCGCCAAAATCCTCACATCGACGTCATCTCGAACCTCGAATCGACCTAATCTAATGACTTATCTAATTTTCAAGACTAAGATTATTTGTAGTACTAAGAACAATATTAGGATTAGAAAGATTCCTAAAAAATTATAATAGGTCTGACCATAATCTTGCTGGTGGGAGAAGATTATTAAAAACTAGAGTAGAGTCATACCACTCAATGTAATTCCGAATTCTGTTTTTTCTGGCCACTACTTGCTCTGAAGTAGTGGATCTGACAAACTTTATGGAATAGAATTGCGATTTCAATTAAAAAGGTTCGCAATAAATGAAATAAGTATCAATCGCAAGGATTTGATAAGAATTAGAGTATGTTATTAAACTTATCAAGTGAACATATCAATGATTCCTTTAGTTGCGCTTAGATAAGATACTATTCTAAGACTCTGTTATTAACTTATCAATTAAGATACTTCTAGTAGCACGATCAAGTTATTAACTTTAGAGACGCTTTAAATAACTTTGACGACTATAAGCTTAGACGGCGCTTTCTCGCCAACGCCGGCCTAAGCTTAAAAAAATTTGGACATCGTGACTTTAAATGATATTTTTTTTGTGATGTCTTTGTGTTATTTGAAGTGCCGTGTAAGTTATTTTTTATAGTAGTGGCTTCTTTTCTCTTCATATTTTTTTTAGGATGATAGGAGTACAAATTATTAAGAATTGAAGATGATAATTTAACTCTAAACATGTTTTTTCCCTCTCGACTAGGGGTTCTACTGCTACTTTTTTATTTGAAGACACAAACGAAAGTGAGTTGTCGATGGATCGACTGACAATGTCCAAGAGAATGTAAGTTAGTCACTTTCTTTTCATTTGAATAACTTACAATCAATATACATACAACAGCTTTTATATTTTCTTACATATAAAGTATAGGAGAAGAATGTAAAGAATACACTAAGAAAGGCATCATTTTATACCTTCCATCTTTCAATAATACTCACTACTGGAATAGTGGAAAGTGTGACGAATATAATTGTTCACTCGTTACTTAGAGCATTAAACAACATATAAGAAATTAGAAGAGAACAAACAAAATGATGTATGGCAACATTGACTTAGTTGCAAGTTGCGACATACATAAATACCAAATAAAATTACACAACTCATACCGTTAAAACCAATGTAATCACCCCTAACATAAACAAATACCCGTACCAAACAACTACAAATCTACTTGAGTATCGACCAAATATTATATGGTAGATTCTTCATTCCAAATTTATTCAAAAGTAATAATACCCCATTTCTAGTTCATAATTCCTTCCCTTCTTATATACCAAACATAACATTGTTAGTTATAAGTTATGGTCCATTACCATTATTCTTGGAATCCTATATGACCAGGATTATAAGGTATAGGTCCTTGACCATTATTCTTTGAATTGCATATGACCATACTATAAGGCATAGGACCAGGACCATTATTCTTGAATTCCATATGACCATTATTATAAGGTATAGGTCCTTATTATTCTTGAATCTATAAGACCATTATTATAAGGCATAGGACCAGGAAACCTCCCAGACCCTTTCATTCCTTTACCTTCACCACCACTTGATGGTGGCTGAAACCCTCTATTGAAGCCATCACCGGCAGAAATCTTAGCCGACGGCATCGGTTTAAGCTTGTTTTCATACCCAAATTCCATGTCAACATCTTTGGCTTGATAACCATGGTTTCCCCTTGCCATGTTTCCCCTTCTTGGAGCCACCATGTTTTTGTTTTGCCTTGGAATCACCATCTTTGCAACATATCCTTCCTACAACACATCCAACAATAGACACAACAAAGATTATTCCAAGAACTATGAGCACTTGAGAATATGAACCACTTGATGATGAGTGTGATGTTTCTTGACTTGTTGCACTAGTAGGGAACTCCTGAAATGGTTGTAATGGCGACGACGACGATGAAAATGACATATTTTTTTATGTTTGCTATGGATTTAAAGTAGTATGAAAGCCTTCAATGTTAGAATTTCATGAAAATGAACAAATGGGGGCGGCTTTATTTGTCGAAGCAATAATTTGAGAGAGAGATGAGATAGGCTAGGTAATAAAATGTGATTCAAACAAGGAGGTGTTTGGAAAATTTAAAGAGGGGGAAACTAAAGCAATCTTTAACAAGGGGACAAAATAAAGTAAATATATTCTTCAATGAGCTTTATTGAGCAAGAAGGGGGATCTTGATTGCTTAGTATGGAGAGAAAGTGAGAAACATTGAGATCACAAGACCCCAAAAAAGATGAGAGCAATGAGGAAATATCAGTATGTGCTTTCACTTTAGAGAACACTTATTGAATGTTTTGTTTCATTATAGTTGATAGGAAGCAAAATGAGTGCTATATGTGCTTTTTGTTTGGCGGTAATAGGCTTTTAAGAGCGGATCGAAATGTAAATTGTGTTCAATCATTATCACAGAATGATTCCAATCATCAATAGTATATCATGATCACTACTCCACAATGTATAATGTAGGAGTCTAATAATGATGATAAAAGCAATATACGTACGGCTTATTCAATATTTGTAAGTCAGCATTTATATCGATACAAGCGGACATATTAAAAAACACATGACTGAAAATATAAATAAACTTTTAACAATCAATTTAATCTACAAGTTTTATTATCCTTATTATGTTTCATGGTTTGTTAGGATTAAAAAAAAACGCCCACCCACCACCAATGAGAATTCGAATCCCGTAACTTCTAAGCTCATCTAAGCGCCTCCCAACCACTGTATCAAGCTCGACGTTTCCTCCTACGTAAGCTTGTTCGGATTGTTGAAGGTTTAAATCCATACACTTAATTTACTTTGTCTAATTTAATCAACAGCTTCATTGAAAATTTCACAATGCTTCATTCATCTCAACATAGTCGTGAGGTTTTTTCTTTTTCAATAAAATAAGCAACACACTTATTAAGGAATAATTGATTAATACAACTATAACTTTTTAGCGAAATAAAGATTCATATTATCACATACTACATTAGATAATGAAGCATTGTGTTTATATAATGATCAGTCAAATTGAAGTGGATGAATAGTGTAGGTCCAACAAGAGATGAATAAATTTATAAAGGGGTGATAATTGGATAATCGATTTATTTTTGCATTATATTATCCAAACTAAGTGTTTGAATAATTTATTTAAGTGGAGTCTTAATTTTAGATCACAATGGCAGTTTGTTTAAACTTTGTCAGTGAATCAAAAAAAGTGGATTTATGATGAAAACATACTACATGGTAGCTTAGTGATAATACATCTGCCTAATTGTGACATACTTTATTTTGATCTCTTGCTTTTCCAAAGACGGATCTTTGATGGATTGTTGCATATTCTGTTCGGGATGACGGCAATAAAATGCAACAATTTTCTACATAAAATCTAGAAAAAATTACAGAAATTATTTTAATAATGACAGAAGGGTTTAATATAATTTGAAGTATGTTTCAATTCGTAATCATTCTACCGTCGAGCACGCATGCGATACCCTCGAAGCTGAACGTAATACTGATAATTGCGCCTCACCAAGAAAAATATTTGAGGAAGAATCTAACTCACGCCTCAGTAGCTAAATTCACCACTACGTGCCTCATAGCGATGTATTTATTGAATTGATAATTATTGTAAAACCACCAATCTATCAAGCTTCACATAAATTTTAAGATAATTGTGAACTAGATTTCACATAAATTTTAAGATAATTGTGAACTTGATAGATTGGTGGTTTCTAATAATTTTATGTGGGAAGCACAAGACAAGTCGGAGAACAGAAGCAACAACCTTGACTTCTATTCTTTATAACTTATTCTAAAGGTTGAGCATGAAACCAGGAAAACGAAATCACCCAAAGTATATTATCAAGTGAATAACATAAAAATGGTAAACTACAGTAACAATTAATGATGTGAGAATGAAGACAAAAAATGAAGTCTACAGAGAACATACTAACCAAGAAAAACATACAAGGAAGACAACCAGGAGCACATTAAGATTCAGAGAAGAAGAAGAAATTCGGTGAATTATTTTCAAGAACCAGTCTTAAGAGATCGTTCCGCATATGCCTGCAAAAAATAAACAATAAATATTCACATGTTTAATGTAAAGAAAAATGAAGGTAGTGAACATTTGAAGGAAATAGCCAACAACAAAAGAATTTAAGGTCTATTAGATTATATACTAACCTGTACAAGTTTTGAGATTTTAGGTCTATTAGAAGACAGATACTGCTCTATTTTTTCTTGTGTATTAGGAACATGTTCAGCCTGGATTGTAACAGTCACTTTATCAACGACCTTCTTCACGACACTTTTGTGGACTTCTCTGCTCATTTTTCCTTCCTTCCATTTAGGTTTTAAGATATCCTTGACAAGATCTACAAGCGCATTCTTGAACAACCTAATCGCTTTCTCATCTTTATTAGTATTGCCAACTTCTCCTTTCGTTTGATCATCGGCTCTGTTGGAACAATTATTATCTGCCTCAGTTTTGGAGCTCATGTTCAACTTCTCATCATTATCAACAACCTCCAATTCTTGTGTTGATGCATGGGGATTCTCTTCTGAATCATCATTCTCCACCTTTGAATTAGCACTCTGGTGAAGAGTACTCAATTGAGGATTAATCATTGACAATGAAGACAGCAATTCCCTTGCCTTTCGATCATTTTTAAGAACCGGAAGCTGATCAAGAGACCTAGTGGAGTTGGAATAATTCTGTTGACAATCGGCTAGAAAACTTTTAGCTACATCTACTGCAGGTAGACTCTGAACACTTGATACATGAATGGGCAAAGTGTTGAGTGGAGTGAACTGGTCATTGGGTGCTTGAACAGGAAAAGAAGAGTGTGCACAAGGCTCTGGCATGTGCTGTATTGTTGACTGTAGACAGTTGATCTGTAGATTCATGTTTGAGGGATACACTACATGTGCAGACTCATTCAAGTCGACCTTCAGGGCATTTGGTATCGGTGAAAACATTTGTTGACCTTTGTCACAAAATGTACTTCCAATTTCTTGGTTGGCACTTTCTCCATTGCTGTTCCTACAACCCATTATCTCATAAAGGACACCAGACTCGAGTGCTGGTCCTCTGTTGTGTTCTGCCATCTCCTGATACTGATGGGTGCCTGAAGTCATGGATAAATGTGGATTTGCTGATGGTGATGACAGATAATGCTGGACAGCGTCTCCGCCAAGATTTTGGTTTGGAATATGCGGAGCATGTTTATCTTCACTCTGTGATCTAAACTCTGCATTAGTCTGGTTTGGTTGTGATTCACCAGGAGAATTTTCAACGACCGTGGCCTTGTCAGCAACCATTCGTATACTATTTTCATCATTTGTTCCGTTGTCAGAGTGGTAGTTATCTCTATTTAAACCTTTGATGTCATGTTCACAAGATTTGGTCTCATCTTCTTCGCTATGACCCCATCTATCATCACCCCTTCGGCCAACAAAGACATCTTCAGACAAGTCCATGTCGGCATCAACAATTGGACCCCATTTTGATATTCTTCTACTGTTCACTGACTTTTCAGGTTCATCCCGAAGTGGAGCATTCAATTCGTCCAAGGTACCCATAGTTTCCCCTTCACTTTTATCATGTATTCTATCCTTAAGTTCACCGGATCGTGGAGTATCATGAGAGAACCTACAATTGTCCCTCCGACAGTTCCCTGCTAGAAAGTACTTACATAAGGTTCTTCCAGCATTGTTAGAATTGTGTCTATGATCTCGCTCAACTGGTACATTTCCAATGCTTCTGTCAACATTGTTATTTTCATCAGTATGGGAAAATCTGCATGACTCTCCATAACGACAGTTACCTTTCACAAAATCCCTGCATGTGACAGCACCCCTAGCCCTTCCCCTTGAAGGCTCATTCTCTCCATAATATGTATCAGAAAACTTATCCGCAGCTTTATCATAATGATATTTTGAACCATGTCCAGGCTCTTGTTTACCTTTCCACCTCCCAGCTATGTCAGAATCTACTGGCTCATCATCCCTCAGGACATTATCAGAATGAGGAAATCTGCATTGACTGCCTCTCCTACACAATCCTGCAACAAAATCTTTGCATGTCTGAGATGATCTTCCATGCCCACTTTTTCTGTCATTCCATCGGTGTGAACAGTGTGACTCAGGCCCTTGATCATAAAATGGGCTACGACTCCTGGACTGACCTCTTATACTGCCCTTGCTCCTACTCCTGCTCCTACTCCTACTTCTGCTCGAATCCCTAACACGGTTTCTACCTCTGCCCCAGCCCGGACTGCGGCTTCTGCTTTTCTCTAGTCCCCTGCTCCTGCTTCTTCTCCTCTCTCCATATCTGACATGAAAATGGAAATATTGTAGACAGTCAACAAATAAAGAGAGGGAAAATTTACAGGCTGTTTCCATTTCCTCCAGACAAAAATTACAATTTAGATCGGTAACTAGTTTAGCTTGTAAATAAAATACATAAGCACAAGATACCTGTGGGGCTGGGTCCATTGTTTATCAGGGGTATTGCTCCACTTTTGTTTCTCCAATCCATCAAAACCAGGAGACACACTCTTATAGTAGCTACTATTATGTAACCGTTCTCTTGTTCCAGCAGCGTCAATTTTGTCTTTCACAATAGCGTCTCCCTTCTCTTCCAAGGATGACCACCTAGAATGATCTCTAGGCCTCGATAAATTATTTTGTGGCAAATCAGAATATTCATGGTAACGTCCTCTATCAGTGTAAGGTGGGATATCTTTGTGTACTACATCGCTCACAGAGCCACGTCTTCTACCACTATCCCTCATTGCCTATCAAGTCAAGAACTTGAATAATCTATCATTTAAAGGGAAGCATCATTTACAAAATAGAAGAGTTAAATAGAAAGAAAAATATCACCAGGAATAATCTGGACCAGGATAACAGAGAGAATAGAGAAGGAGGAAACAGAAGGTATAGAGGAAAGAGATGAGGAAGATCTGCAAATAGTGAACCAAATATTGCACAATCAATTTGTATTAATGATTGTCTCACCCCACAACTATACCATAGCACATCATTTCCAAAAAAGGACTCGTAATGTCCAAGAGAGGTGAACGCTGATCATAGCTAGCAAACGTGAAAATCATAATTTTCTACTTACATAATTTACACCTCACAATATATCAATAATGGTCTTCCAAATAGATTTCATTTAATTTTCAAAAAAGAATACTCACCCAACCATAAGTCAGTACACTCAATTTAGCAACAATAAGGCATTTTAAGCCAAGACTCCACATAATCATATTATTCAAGTCTTGCTGGATATTTTAAATGAGAATATAAAATGATGGCAAATAGTAGCCTAATAACCAACCAACCTTCCAATCGAACTAAGGGATCAATTTGGTTTATTATTATGCTTATAATATGCACACACAACATTAAGGCAGATTGAGTTCAACAGTACAATCCAAATATATTTCTATCGCTAGTCTTAAAGAGTGATATCCAATAATAGTCACAAAGGCTTACATTTAAGCATATCTGAATCGCTGGCGCACTTATTAAATACCAAAACATTGAAGGAAGAGTCACATTCAGATCTCAATGTGACAATACTAAACCCACATAATACGTTTTTCCAAAAATTCATAGCTTTCAGCACAATGACTTGAGACTTGAGGCTCAAAACTTAGTTTGAATTTTTTTTTAACCGTTGCTTTGATAAAACCAGAAAGCTTTGAAAGTTTAACATATATGCTTAAGCTTCAAGGTCGACAATCGACATGGAGTTCATTGTTCAAAATCCGTCTTCGCTCATATGACAATATTAACTACACCCATATAACTGATCCGTCTTAACTTGTAATATCGTAGATGACGAGATATTAAGTACATGAAACACTTTAAACTTAATACCTAATATGAATTAGTAAGTTTGAGAGAACTGAGTTAAATAGAATGACCAATAATATGTACCACTAACAATTTGATGAGATTCGGACACATTGCAACTAATCACAAACCTACCGGAACTTAAGTCTTAAACTAAACATACGTAACAGATCAATGCCAAATACTCATTAGCAGACTAACATCAGTGCAGGCCAACATATGATTCTCACTAACTTACTAAAAATAAGCCCTTTCTAATATTTTTAGCATACTAATATGAATGTTAAACCCCATATCTACTTAAATTGATTAGTAAACCTTCTGTTACAAGTAACTACTTAGAGTAATCAGAACAATTGAACCAACCAATTAGATGAATTTAAACACAACAAATTGACTTAAGATCAGAAACTATGCCAGAAAGCTTAGAAAATCTTATCTTCGGATGAATTCAAATACTACAAATTGACTTAAGATCAGAAATTATGTTAGAAATCTCAAACTTTGAATGACTATAACTACTGCCAATTAACTTAGTTCATATACAATGCAAGAAAGCATAAAAAATACCATCTTTAGATGAATCAAAATACTACACATTGACTTAAGCTCAGATATAATGCAAAAAAGCTTCAAAGAACTCATCTTTTGATGGATTCATACACTACAAATTGACTTAGCTCATAAATAATGCAAGAAAGCCTCAAACATATCATCTTTAGATGAACCCAAATACCACAAATTGACTTAAGCTCAGAAATTATGCAATAAACCTTAAAAGAATCTCATCTTTGGATGAATCTAACTACTACAAATCGACTTAGCTCATATAATAATGCAAAAAAACATCAAAAATATCATCTTTAGATTAATTCAAATATTACAAATTGACTTAAGCTCAGAAATTATGCAAGAAATCTTCAAAATATCTCATCTTTGGATGAATCTAACTGCTACAAATTGACTTAGCTCAGCTCATATGTAATGCAAAAAAACATAAAACAAAAAAAGCATCATCTTTAGATTACTTTAACTACTACAAATTCACTAAGCTCATATATAATGCAAAAAAAAAATATCATCTTTAGATTAATTTAACTACTACAAATTGACTTTGCTCATATATAATGCAAGAAAACATCAAAAATATAATCTTTAGATTATTTTAACTACTACAAATCTACTAAGCTCATAAATAATACAAGAAAACTCCAAAAATCAAATCTTTTTTGAATTAGATAACTACCCAAAAAAAAAAGATTACTTAAAACAAATATTAAAATCAAAATTTAAGGATTACCATGAACACCAAAAGTGATCAAAAGCAGCTAAAGCTTCTCAATAAGTATACTTAAAGAAGATGCAAAAAGTCAAAGTCAATGAATTTGAAAAATAATTATATTGTGAATATGTAATTGGCTTCTATATTCCCTCACGCGCCACCAGATGGTGGTGGAGCACGGTGGTGCAAAGTTGTTACTTTAAGGCAATAATTTTTTCACTTAACACTAGCCAATCCTCGAAATTCCCTTTTAATTTAAGAAATTTATTGTAGTACTTGTTAAGTTTTTTTTATTTAGGGAATATATTGTAGGAGTATTTTGTTTCTAAGGTTTAATTGGATAATAATAAGATAATTGCATCGTGATTATTTAATTCGCTTTTTTTCGCTTCTGCTTAATTTTATACAAGTATATCGAACTTATTCATCTCTGGCTGCGCTTCTATACTATTTTTTCGGTTTACGCACACCTCTAAACCTAATTTTCCACTAAAATACATATAAAATGACTATATTACCCTTAAAACACACGGTGAAATGACTATTTTATTCCTACATTATACCATAAGAGACAAAACGTTAAATGACTATATTACCCTTACATTTAAATGACTATTTTGTCCCTAATACTACACTAGTATAGGAACTAAAGTATAAGGACCACATTTTAAATATTTCACATAATTAAAATAAACCTCCTAACTTTTATTCTTTAACATACCATACTCATTTCTTCTTCAATACACCCCACCCCTACCCCTACCCCACCACCACCCTATCCCTCACCCCCCGATCGTTCTTAACCTATCTTTCATTGCCCCCCTAACGCCCACCTTCCCATTGCCCCCTACCCCCTCCACACGCTCCCCACCCCCCTTCCACGATTGGGGCAAACAATCACCCAACTCTAAATAGTAAAAATGCAGAGCTCCGCCATCTTGATATCTCTGTCTCTTCCCATCCCCAAATCATCCTTTCATCAATCTGATCCATCACTCACCAAATCATCATTAAACTGTGACGAGTTAAATCATTTAAATCCTCCATCACCTACAAAACCTGAAATGAAACTCTAGAATTGGACTGTCAGCAAATAAATGTCACAAATAACATTGCAGTTCATAATCGAATGAAAACACAAGCCAACAAAGTACTTTCTGGGGGTGTTGCGCGTTGAGCTTGATGATTTGCTTATGGTCTCGCTTTTGGTCAAAAGAATCAAAATTTTTCCGGTCCTCAAGCGATCTCGGGTTGGGAAATGGACTCGATCGACTTATTTACCACATCAATCGGTTTAAGCGGGCGGGGGCAGAGGGCGAAGGGTAGAGTGGTTTACGAGGGAGGGATGTAAAAGTAAAGTTTAGGGGGAGGTGGGGCAAAGAAGAAACGAACCGGGTTTATTTTAATTTATGTAAAAATATTTTAAGCATTGGCCCTATTTAGAAATGTTGGTGATAAAATAGTTATTTTAAATATTTAAATAAGGAAAATTTCTAGGCTCTCAGTGATTCCTCTTGGACAACCATTGTTCACAGCCACACAAGAAGCTGCTACACAAGATGCTGCCCCGCCCACACAAAAAGACAAAAGCTCAGTAATTACATAAAATTACGTTGATAGCTTTGTGTGTGTCTTAAAAAAGTCTATTTAATTTGATAAAATAGACTTGTATGTTATTGGACATAAGGAAGTTATTAATAACATACGGATAATAATTATTGTACATATGAAATGTAATAATGTAAGTTCATATACTTATTTTTTTTCAAAATATATGATACATATTTGAGTCAACTAGACATTTACTAATATCATATTTTCATAACGTAAATGTTTTTTTTACTCAATTGATAAAATTTTATTAAAAATGATAAATGATACTACAATTGTTTTTAAAAATATTCATTACTAGGAATCTGTTAAAAGGGTTAAAATCAACCAAGAAGGAGGTGTTGCAAGCCATTCCGACTCCACGACACCTCTTTTTGATTTCCAAATGAGCTAAGGCATGCTGAGTCGCATTGTTGATCAATAGCTTGACAAACTGGAATTTGACTTCCATGTAACATGTCAAGTGAATAATATCTGCTATTACCACTAGGGATGTGAAAATTGAAAAAAAAACTGAACCGAACCGATTTTAACCGATTTGGTTGAAATTTTTTTCAAACCGAACCAATTTGGTTTAAAAAATTTCAAAACCGAAACTTTTTTGCGGTTTGTGGTTTTACCCAAAACCGAACCGAACCGATATTTTATTATTTAGATATTTTGTACATTTCATGTATATTTGATTACATAATATATTACAAGTTTACATAATATTGAATATTAGAGAAATTTCAATATACATTAATTCATTAACTTCATATGTTATGGGTTGTACACTATAGTCCATCAATAAAGCCGAGAACACTAATTAGTAGGATTAAGTAATAACTAGTGCCTCCACTTTCCCAAATATCAGAGACGGTAAAGTCCCACCACCACCAGGTTTAATACAAAATATCAAAAGTAGCCTCATCGAATTGTAAGAATCCCACCCAAAGCTTTCTCTATAAAATTTGTAACAAACATTAACTTTGATGTTCTTTTTCGCCTTTTTAATTGAATGTTTAAATTATAATAGACATTAACCTTATATATTTTTGCACATATAATATCCAATTTTTTTAAATTATATACTTTATATGAAAAATCGTGAGCCGCATCGAACCAATAATGTATTCCGACTTGCACCGCACCAATGAAAACCTAAAACCGACTCATTAATCGCACCGAAAGAAATAGAAAAGGCTACATTTGACAAAAACCAACCGTTCCGATTAACATCCCTAATCACTCACTTCCATGAATGTAAACTCATTAGATTAGTTGTAAATAATCTCTCATTTTTATTTTGATAATTTTATTTTATTTTTGATATAAGAAGTTGTAAGAGTATATTTTTCCCTTTATCATCAAGTGACGGCCAAGTTTCGCTTCAACATAACCACATTATGATCAAAGGTACCACATGATCCCCGATCTATACTAGTAGATCACATATATCTATCAAGTAAGTCCGTCTCATTATAGCGCACTCCCTCCCTTATCAGAAGATGATGTCAATACCGACGTATGAACATGATCGACATCCTACTTAACTTAAACGAACATGGTCTAATGACTATCCACTATACATACACCCAAACAAGGTTTATTTTGATAAAATTGTTATTTTGCTAAAAAAAAATACTATTTTGAGTGTGTATACTGCTGCCCATTACTAGGGTTGCCAGCGGACCTGGGCGATCCGAACCGGCCCGATCGACCCAGCCGAAAGTCCATCCGAAATGTGGACTGGATCCGTATCCAAATCGGATCCGACCGGTGACCAAACCTGATCCTGTGACTTAAAAAAAAAAAAAAAAACCTATTACTTCAAACCGAAGTCAAAAGCGCCGGATTGTTATTTTTTCAATTCGTTATTTTTTTCGAATTGTTATTTTTTTTTTTGCAAACAGAAGCTAATTCATGTAAAATGAGTTTGATTTGTGTATTTTCGATTTTTTTGTATTAGGTTTAATTTTTTGTATTTTCGAATTGTTATTTTTTGTATTTTCGATACTATCGATCCGAAGTTTCGATATCGGATACTATCGAACCGTATATCGCATACTATCGACCGACGGACCGAACCGATCAGCCCCGATGGACCGAAATCGACTGCTTGGATGTGATCCGTCCGTCCGATTCCTTGTGACCCAAACTGTTTTCGTCCGTCCGGGACTCGACACTGTAACCGGGTTCGTTCGGATCCGTGAAATCGGATCCGATTGACCGGACTGCAAATATCACTACCCACTACTTACTGAGTTAACGGGCCGAATGAAATAGATCAAACACGCACCGGGCCTAATGAGTCGGGTCAGTAAACAGCCCGTCGGAGATCGACCCATTTGCCACCATTTGTAAATTAAATTAACTCGATAAAACTGACTCGCTTTTTCCACTACTAGTCGTCTAGTCCAATGTTTACCAAGAGAGCAAGATCTTTGACTTCAAGTTCTTCTAACACAATTAATTTGGATCAACATAAGACCATTATCGAAATTAAACAGAAAACATAATATAAACATCGAATATTTTAGAATAATGACAGCTTGTAGAAATCCACAAATCTGATTATAGGAAAGATGGCATACTTCGTAAGTGTAAAGTGACATCATTCTAAAATCAATTGATGATAGGTAGAATAGCTCCTAGGCTTATATAGTAATGAACTATCTTCTAATTTTTTAACGTGGAACAAGCACATGTGAACTCTTGGACTCATTAAACATCAATTTCAACACAGCTTGATAAAAAATGCATGTAAATTTTGGTCTCGTTATACTAACACTTAGTAAATTGGAATAAATTTTGCAAATCTTACATAGTAAATTGGAATAAATTTTGCAAATCTTACATGTCACATATATATATATCACATTCTCGCAAATGTAGCAAAAGGGCTATCCAATTGACAAATGAGAAATTATGTTGCTCGAATGAGTTGTTAAAGAGCAACGATCATAAACTAAGAATACCAGAATTATTACATTGATGAAAGTTACATTAAATTTCATGCAATAGGACTTCGTGTTCATGTCACTTTGACTAGACCATAATAAACTCAGTAGTACGTACTCACTACTAGTGTTAAATTGACTGTTCATATACACAAAAAGTACATAAATAATGAGAAAAAATATTAAGCCTTAGCTTCCTGCTCTCTATCTTGACTATCTACTTCATCATTGCATCTCATTCTGAATACTGGAAGTTTATCTGTCAACAATAACATAATGTCGTGACATTTTTCTCTGAGTTATATATGCAATCATAACATTTGGTACATTTAACATTATGAATTAAGTACTGAAAAAGAAACTATTTATCATATATCATCATTGTGCATCAGAATTTAAAGCCAACTAGCTAGATTTATATCCTCACCTAAAACATAGCACTAAATATCACAAATAAATAAAGCTCACCGACACTACTTGGTCATCTGTTATTTACATCATGCTGATGCCTTTGCTGATTCAATTCAACGCCTTCTTTTCTATAGTAAATAGTTCTACTTGGAATATTGGTAGATTTTGGTGCATTATTTCAAGGTAGTAGATGGTTATTTCAGCTTCGGAATAAGTGATTGGATGGTAGTAAAATATTGTGCAGTTGTGCTTAAATATGATTTTTTTTGTAATTATATTAATTTTGTACAAATAATGCATTCAACTTTGGTATTATTTATTTTTGAATTTTTGTTCACATATGTCCATATAGTAATTCGATCTAGGTGTGTTCTTTACAAAATTGTGATAACTGATAATGGTTCTTATTTAATCAAGCATTATACTCAATGTCGTTCTTATTTAATCAAGCATTATAGTTCAATGTCATTCTTAATCATGGAAATTGAAAAAGTGAATTCAACCGTAAAATAGTCGTGTCCCACCGACAATTACTGACACTTGATCTGATTAGTACGAGGAATACAACGTGTAAATAAAAGATCAGAAAAATAAATGACTGTAGAATGTAACCCGCCTCGGTGTCAATGTAAAGACCCATTTGGGGTGATACCGCCTAAAAGTGGGTACCTCCACCTCGCTTTATACGGCGACTACAAGAATGGCCTAACTGAACGCCCACATTCTACTGGCCCAAGTCTCTATTCCAAATGCCTTCTAAGCATCACGATCCAATCTATCTCCTATTCTCCCTTGTCAACACTCTTCCAACGTTCGACTTATAATAATCAAACAATTAAAAGCTCTCAATGATTGTTATAACAATGTGTTATAAAAAATCATACATTAATTAGAAGCTTAGAGAGTTCTTCTAACACAAATAGACCTACACTAAAACACTAGTTGTTTGCTCTCCAATATACAAGAATGCTTTGTAGAAAACAATATGTGAGGTGCCCGTCTATTCTTGATATCGCCGTCTTTATATAGTATAGGCTCTCTATGACTTCGATCTTCAATTAGGTAAGGTGTTTGATATGACATAAAAAATCTTTTCATAAAACACATGAGTCCTAACCGACTCCAACACTTGTTTTATCACAACAACTTGATCTTCAAGGAATATCCTTTCAAGATCTTTACATATCTCCAAGATCTTCATACGCGCAAATCTTCGAATCATATCTTTGCAAGTGAGACATCCAGAAGCCCTACTGTTTTAACACTTGGTCGTAGATGATAAATGGCCATCCGTGCTAACAGTCAAATGTCAACTGTTATAACAGCACCGTTCTTCAGAAAAACTTTATCCAACAATCTACACACCAACATAAATAAACGTTTGTGATCCTTTTCAATGGTTCATAATATACTTCTACATAATAATTACACAAAAGCGAAATGAAAGAAAAATGCTATCATGATTCATGATGATTATATTTTACATGAGTAATGCTTCCAATTGGTGGAGATAAATACTTTTTCATTTAGCACTACCATCTTTGCATGAATCTGTATACGTACCATTGTAATTATTACGTTCCCTTTCATTTTTTTGTAGTAATAGATAGAGAGTTCATGTTGAAAAAACTCCTTAGCCAAGTAGATCGGAGTAATTGAAGCTAAATGCACAAGGTCAATTACATTATTTCCTAAAAATGTACTCTAACCCCCTCGTTTTTTAATTATTTTGTTATAATGGTTCAATTATTTGTTCAAGGCTATCTATCACTTGTGAAAATCACTACCCTATGTATCCATATGATCTCCAATTAATCACAACAAGAACAGAGAACGAAAATGGGTACTAATAAATTCTGAGATTAGAATTTCATTCTTCCAAATACTAGTATTTGTAATATTTTATTTCCACGCGATCGTGTGGAATGCACGGAAGCTCCAACCTGTAAAATTCATTGTGAAATCATATATCGATCGCAAGTCGTATATCATTTTAGCGTGGAAATAGGTTTGGCCGATTATGATTGATGGATGAGAATTTTCATAGGCAATAATAGTACAGAACCAGCAAATCAATGCAAAAGGGCATGCATATCTCCCTTCAATGGGAACTTTATTTTACTACCTTTTAAGGTCGATTGGGTATGAAATATTCTAGAGAGGACTTTTTGTGACTAGATATAGCTCAAGCTTAGCTTACTTTTATTCGTGAGTTGAACCTACCTAGCTAAATAACTCTAGTTTATTTGGAGGTTTTTTTTTGTGTGATTTATCTTTGATTGTGTCATCCTTAGTCGAATTGACTTCAACAATTATGTTTGATTTCATTTGATTCGTTTACATTTATAATCTTAAGATTAAAAAATAACAAGTAGCATGTCTTTCTAGTTCGTCCGTTCGTCCGTTAGGATTGAAATAATCAAATTAAGACATATTTAGAGATTTAGAAGTTCTGAATTCAATTTTCTCCATTACAATAAATCGATATTTTATTTAGGGAAAAATCAAAAAGGATATCAAATGAAAGCACAAGTTAATATCATAAGGTATGGGATCCAGGGTTCCCTTATCTCCCCCTTTTGAAGGGTTGAGCTTCAATAACTTATGATATGTGGGCCGACACCTCAATCAAGATGCTTCACAAAGTTAATATCCACAATGTGGGCAAGAATAATAAAAAGGGGTAGGCCGGTAAGGCATTGATGAGATTAAAAATAAGTTAGGATTGATTCTCTATTCAATCCCACATGATTCCTATGATGATAAAAACGACATTGTTCTTGTAGAGAGGACCTTATTGCCGTAATATGTTGGTTGATCATTCAAAACATGCAATCTTAGCTCCCTTAGGTCACTATTCGAGTCGAGACAACCATTCACTTAATTTTACCAACCTCGAGCTGAGCGAGCACAAGATTTAGTTATAGTTATTCTTGCATTTATTTGAGATATATTTACTATTAAATGCTATAATAACGTCGATATCTTTCCAAAATAGGAAGTGTCTAATAAACACCTATTGGTTAACTTTATGACGCCCTTAAAAAATTTCACCGGTTGTTTGCAATCTGATCTGAAGTCACCTAGTCTTGCTATTGGCTGCAAGAAACTCCTTAAACATAACATTCAGGCCAATGGTAGAATTGGGGAGAGGCACCTAAAGAGCAGCCGTTCAATTCTAAAATTTCGAAAATTATATTTTTTATTATTAAAATAAAATTTTACCATTTATTTATTCAAAAATTACAAGTATTCATTCCCTAAATTTTTATATATTTTATTCATTTATATAATACGCTACTTTTACATACCTAAAATATCTAATTATGCCACTAATTCAGCCTTATATAAAATGCCTTGACATCTCTGTGGCTCTGTATATAATCACAAGCTAAAAGACAACAATTTCGTGCCTTAAATATTCCCTGACATATATACCCATAAGTTCCAATCTTTCTTTGGTTTTTTCTCCGGTCCTAAGCCTCTAAATTTTAGGGAGGGGGGTCTTACCTAGAATAAATAAATACTTTCTCGACCCCATTTATTCGATCAAGCTAGTTAAAATACTTTTATTAAGATAATTATCGATTATATAATTTTTATTTAAAAATAAAAATTATCAACTAATAAAAAAAATTATGAAACAAAATAAATTTAACACAAAAAAGTTTATATCGATAACAAAAACAATTATTTTATAATAAAAATATGTTGTTTAAATGATCAATTAAATAGAAACCAAAAGATTATTAATTAAACTTGCTTTTACAGTGAGTGTGATAAATGGACTTACAAGCGAGACTGCAAGAGTCAACTAAACAACAGTTGAGACTTCATAGATATCCTATCATGTGATTTATCAATCATGGTATACAAAAGAACTCTGGAGTATCAAACTCACTACTTAATTCAAATATTGTTATATTTTGAATTTTAATAATTAATTTTTTTTAATTTTAAACTCAAATAACTTATACGTAATTTTATAAATTTGTTTAAAGAAAAATAAATTAATGCGTAATATTTTTTAACATATTTTACTATTAACTCGATAATTTCGATTTAAAGATAAACTTCACAATCTTTTAGTGACGAAGGGAGTATAATATTGTCAACTACATATTTGTTTGTGGTGAACTAAGATGGTTAGTTGATGATTATCCACCATGTGGAATGGCAAAAAACAACTCTGCAAATCCAATGGGCATGAAGATTCTACAACCATTTGACATTTGGACAAAAAAAAAAGTAAGATATTTTTCTTGGATAAATATGGCCGGTTAATACATATTTTTTATATCAATTTTGAATCCATTTGACCCCTTATTACTGATAGTTCTTCCAATCCCGCACATGGTTATGGTATTAAGTAGTTTCAACCATTCAAAAAGTGCAATTGGACATGAGCAATGATACATATGTGATATATGCGTGGAATGTTCCAGGTTCAATTCAATTCATGTTATATTTCTCTCATTCAGCAAATTTCAATTATAAAATGAAATTTTCGTTAAAAACTAATTCTCCCTTTTCTATGTTGTCATATTTGCTAGCTAACAGGAATAACATATATTCTCTCCGTTTCAAAATATATGATCATCTAAAAAAATTATTTTTTCACAATAATTTTTTTAATATATCTTTTTATCCCAATATAATTTTTCACATTTTTAATATAACATTTTACAATCTTAATGTAGTTTTTCACTATCACTTAGACCATCTTCAATATTAGATATTTGGGAAGATAATTGGGTGCAATAGGGATAATTGGAGGATTGAAATGTATTCACTTTTTTTTTGAGAATTATTCAATAATTCTCAATTTTTTGGGAATTATTCTTACCCATATCCAACTAATATATGGCATGTGGAGTGGTGATGTGATGAAAATTTTATGTTCTATTTTTTTTTTTTGAAATTTTTTGATAGTACTTTGACAAAGTTTTAATAAATAAAATTCATCAATATTTTTTATTTTTTAAGATCTATAAATAGAGCTTAAGTTTGTTTAATTTATAGAAAAGAAATTTTTTTATCACATTTTTTAAAATTATATATGTTGAAGTATGTATTAATAGTGATTAGTGTGGATGAAAGAGAAAATAGAATAATTTTTTGAAATATTTTCTATTGTAGAGTATAAAAGATTATGGAAATATTTGATGATATGGAAGAGGAATAATGTGATGTTGCATTAAATATTGGGGAGATGAATTATTTTCTATTGGAAATGGTCTTAATAAAATACTTTTCATCTAAACAATCATCTATTTTAAAACGAAAAAAATAGTTGATAATCTCAAGTGGGTGAATTGGATTATTGACCTAATAAAAGTCAACAAAAAATATATACACAAAATTTTTATTGGGCCTACTTAGATAACTTTAAGTTTTAATTATTAAAATATGTATCCATGTTTTGGGATGTGATACTTAAGTCTCACCTTGGATTAGTTTAAGTAATTGTCCCCAAATGTTTTACACGCGGTCCTATTTTACTTGATAATTTTAAATGTCTTTGTGGCTAAATAAGTGGGGCAGCATAGTTGGTATCCCACATTTTTATGGCATATGGACTTTTAATGGATGTCCTTTGTGTGAGGAGATGGGATAACATTAATATACCAATTCAATTCATCGCCAAAAGAAAAAGACAAGTATATTAACATTGAATATTGGGCGGGAATAAGTAGAAGAAAGATGGTTCCAAAATATAGTCCCCCCCTCCCACTGAACAAGTAGCCTCAGTACTTTGTTTTCAGCATATTTATTGCAACTAGTTGTTGATAGGTAAACAAATAAAGCTTAGAATGTGTGCGTGACATCTTCGTGACGCCATATGTAAAAAAAGAAATTTAGGGTCCGTTTGGATTGGTGGATTTGAATTTGTGGGTGGATTTAGATTTCAGGGTGGATTTAAAGAAAGGGATTTGAAATCAAATCCATTGTTTGGGAAATCAATGGATTTGAGGAGTGATTTGGTGATAGATTTAAAATCAATTGTTTGGCAATGTCATTTTTGACAAATTTTGGCCGAAACATTATTTTTAACAAATTTCGACCGGAAACTTCATTTTTGACAAATTTCGAGCGAAACACCTTGACAAATTTCGATCCGTAAATGATTGACAAATTTCTACCCAAAACTTCATTTTCTACAAATTTCGACCTGGAACGTCATTTTCGACAAATTTCAACCCGAAACTTCATTTTCGATGAATTTCGACTCGGGCCTACATTTTCGACAAGTTTCGATGCGGGACGTCATTTTCTACAGATTTAAACCTGAAATGTCATTTTTTGACAAATTTCACCTGCACTGATTTTTCGACAAATTTCAATTCGCAAGATCATTTTCAATGCATTCACCCGCATCTTGATTTTCATCCAAAGTTTTTATTTTCGGCAAATTTCGACACCATACGCTATTTTTGATAATCATTTACTCAAATTTTCATTTTTGCCAAATTTCTACCCAGGAGCTTTATTTTTTTCAAATTTCAAAACCGGACGAAAATGTGATCTCGGGTCCAAACAAGCCGACAATATGGTCACGGGTCGAAAATGGGGTGAAAATATGGTTCCGGATCGAAACGGGTGAAAATAGTCTCTCGTCAAAACGTGGATGAAAAATATGGTCCTCGGTCGACCAGGGTCAATATATAGTCTCGGCCTAAACGATCAAAATAAGTGATCTCGGTCAAAACTTAAAATATAGTCTCAGGTCGAAATGGGGTAAAAATATGGTCGTGGGTCAAAATAGGCGAAAAATACGATCGCAGTCGAAGTCAAATATGTTCTCGGGTCAAAATGGGCCTAAAATATGGTCCGGGTCAAAACGGGCAAGTGGAAAATATGTTTCGTGAGGAAATGAGCGTAAAATATGGTTTCAGTCGAAATAATATACCGAAAAATATAATTCCTGGGTCGAAACGCATCAAAAATATGCTCCTGCAAAAAGGGTCAAAATATGTTTCCGGGTCGAAGCGTACAGAAAATATGGTCCCGGGTCGAAATTAGGTGAAAATATGGTCCCTGATCGAAACCGACAAAAATATGGTCACATGCCGAAACGGGGTGAAAATATGCTCTCATGTCGAAATGAGCCGAAAATATAGTCTCGAGTCAAATCCACCAAAATATTGTTTCAGCTTAAACGACCGAAAATACGATATCGGGTCGAAACATGGTGAAAATATGTGCCGGGGTGAAACAAGCTGAAAGTATGTCCCTGCAAAGAGGCGAAAATACGCTGCCCGATTGAAACGGGTGAAAATATGCCCTCGCGCGGTTGTTTAAATGCGCTCGAAACGAAACGGTGAAAATGAAGTTCTCGGCCTAAACTATCCGAAAAATATTGACCAAATTACTCAAATATTTATATTAAGCAATAGTGCTTGACGGATTTAGGTCAATGTGTGGATTTTGAATCCACCATTTTTATTAAGAAAAATAAGCATCTCATAAATAAGTGAATTTAAAATCCTTACAACACCTATTATATTTAACTACAAATTTAAAATCCACTCCCCTAAATTCCTCGATCCAAACTGAAGTCCTTTAATTATATTGATAAATCAAGTTATGAAAAATCTAATACGGAGTATTAACATACATTTTAACAATTTAACAGTCACTGTTTGATTTTTTTTTTGCTTTCAAATTGTTAAATCCTTTGATGATATATACTGTAGTGAAGAGTAGAAAACAAGTACTTTATACAACGAATTTTAATTGCTGCTGATTAAATTAAATTTTAACCATTAATTACTTAATTATTTTATTCTAAAAATATAAAATTTATATATTTGGATTTGTCTTTTGAAATACTTTCTGGCCATATTAATTTTTTTTAATTTTTTAATAATATAGTTAAAGAATAATTGAAGATCAAAGATTTATCTCGAGTACGGTGTTTCAATTAAATGAATCGGAGTGAAAGACATGATAATTTAATACAATAAGTCACAATAATTATTGGAACACTGATAATATATATGGTGCTTTTAATTAAAAAGAATCGGGGGTTCTACCATATTTCAGTAAGTGGTGTCCGCCAAATAACGGAAATGGCACGATCTTCATTCAATAACAATAACCAATCTTAAGGCATTATTGAAATAATCTAGATTTTACTTATGGGGCTGATAAATTGAAAATAGTTAAAAAGGAGAAAAAAATATTCACATGAAAAGAATGAAAGCACGGTCGCATACAACCGTGCGTAAATAATTTAAAACGAATCTAAAAAGGGTCAATTGCTTAATTTAACACTGCATTCCCCGGCCGGACGGGCCAAAAATATTATCTTAGAGAGTTTATTATTAAATAATCGAGTATTAATTTATCGAATTTTAACTGTAGTTGATAATTGTAAAAAAACCGTTAAAAAAAATGGGAAAAAAATTGTTCATGCGCCATCAAATCCCATGACCATCCGCGTGTTTCACAATTATTATGAAAAAAGAACGAAAAAGCAGCTACTTTAACGACAATTTGAAGACCCTATCCCTGTTTCTGGGCTTCTATTTAACTAACTTTGTATTAATTTATTGAGTTTCGCCAGCTTGAGAAAAACACAAATGCATACGATCGCAGTGTGTAGTAAAATAATGAAGAAGAACCAAAAAAATAAGCATTATTAATTTAACACCATATTCACTCTAGCCTAAAAAGTACCAAAAATATTAACTTAGAGTAATTTATTAAATACTATATTAATTTATCAATTTCTACTGTAATTGATAATTAAAAAAATAATAATTGAAAAAAGAAACCCAAAAATCGAAAAACAAAAAGGAAAAAAACAGAAAAAAAGCTCCACTCACACCAATTCCATGACCATTCTTGTGCAGCACACGCACTTCCCTTTTTATAACTACAATTGTAGATATACTCATATATACAAGTTATAAATTTACATTGTACTCCATATCTACATCCCTGCTGGTTCACTACCATAAGAAGCTTGAGATAGTAAATGCCCATCAATGTTCTATTCTGCTTGTTTCCCTTGCATGCTTCCATCTATTGTTGTATATACTGTATATTTATGTAACTCATCAAGTAAAGTCAAAGAATGTTCATTTTAAAAAAATGCGAAATCGCCACACTAATGCCTCTCGAGGTCCTCGCTCCTGAGATACCACGAAGAATTTAATCGCGGATGTGCCTTAATTGATCGAGTGCTGTGGCTTTCTTTAACCACTTCAATACAAGGCCACTATTAGAGTAGTCGAACTCATACGCATGAGCAGAAAAGCCGGCAGTTAGCAAAGACTCTAGTTCTTTACCGCTTGATTATATCCCGGCAAGAGAACAAAACATAAGCGGTCGAGTTAGTACTATAATCTAGGTTGCCATGTGTTCGGTTCTCACGAAATGTGTAACTTTTATTATAGGAGTTTGAAATATTATATAGTCCGTATTTATTTAAGGAGATAATTGATGATTTGGTCTCAAATGTGTAACTCACGAAATGAGTTAGTACTATAATCTAGGTTGCCATCAGTTGCTTCAGACTTAATGCCTACCAAATTTCGCACTAATTTAACTTTGCTGTAATTTCGCAATCATTTTCGCAACTTTGCATTTCGCACCAAAGCGCAAATCCTGTAATTTTATTTTCAACTCTTTATTTAAGATGGAATGATGTGCTCGGTTACCATAAATGTGTAAGTTTTATTGTATCCTTCAATAAATTAGTGGAGTAATTGAATAGTACGATTGAGAATGTGTGTTGCATGCCCTCTTCTCATGGAATGCTTAATTTCTATTATATCCTTAGGAAATTATCGATCATAATGATTTAAAATTACATGTGCTCGGTTCTCATCATAAAGTGCAAAAGTTTTATTGTATCATTGCTGGGAAATTGTTGTAAGTTGTAACCATCTAAGGTGCCATGCTGCATACTGCCATGTGATTTGTTCTCATCGAATGTGTAGTTTTCATTGTATCGTTAAGATGCCAAAAAAATTAATGGAGCAACAGATTTCTTATAGTGGTAGTGAAGATCCAATAATAAGCTAAGTGCGTTATAGGATGAAGCACGAAAATACTATAGCTAGTGGGAATCAAAGCATAAGGCACTATAAAACTGTTGAGATTGAACGTTCATGTATTTTGTGTGTTAACCCGAAAAATAAAGAAACAAATAAGCTTATCTCCATTATTAATGGAATATATGGTGTAATGCATCCTAAAATACATTAGTAGCCAAATCCCTACCCTCTATTTTGTCCCCTAACACTACGAGAATATTGCGTACTTTGGATACAAAAATTGATTCTGCTAAGAAAGTTTTGTATGATATATTCCGTTAAGATATCGCCAGTACATACTGTAGGAAATTTACGCTCAACAATGCAAGAATGTAACTTTGGTTGTGAAAATCAAACAAGCTAAACATCAACTAAGCATCACATAACACAATTTCCTTAACTGCATTTGCTCCTCAATTCGTGACATGTGCTTAGGGACTTTAGAGAGCAACTCCGATTCCTGTGGATACAATGAAAGTTAGAACTCCATTAACGCCTTTAGAAGCACTCTAAGCAAAGGTTCAAATAATTGAGAGACAAAGAGTATCACCAAAAGAAAATTGTTTGTTTGTGTTTCTGTAAAACCTCAGCTTGTTTGTCGATTTATCTGGGCTGGATGAAGCTGTCTTAATTTAAATAGAGAGTGGGGCTGGCGCTGACAAATACCCTTTACTCCAACCTTCAATAGCCACTCTAACTCAAGTAGCAGTTAATGGTGTAAATGTTCTTAATCAATGCAACTTAACTCCAAAACGGAAGAAAACCAAAAGTTCCAACTTTTGGAGCGCAAAATATAATTAGCATATAATGGGGAGGCAATTCAGAACTCTCAGCCTGGGGCGAAGCACCTCCCAAAGCAATTAAGGCCCCGCCTCCCGACTAATGTTTTATATTACATCCGGCATAGAGTTTTACACTAGGACTTACACTCTCATGCACTGGAAGCTTTAAGATTCTCACGAAGACACATTTACTTCCTTACTAAAATGACCAACTATATAAAGCGCGTCATGCTCCATCTATCTTCCCAATATTTATATATTCACTACTAAATTTTTTCATTTATTTCCAACACATACAATATATTATTAAAAATGTGACTACTGCTATCTTATGGAATTCACTTGTCACTAGAACCTTCCTTTTTTTATCTCTAAACTAGTCGAGTGCCCATCAAATGACGACAAGCAGTGATGTTTCTATTCAATGGTCAACTACTAGCACTGATAATTGCAAATATATATATAACGAAAAAACAGCACAATTGCATAATGCATATGACCGTACGTAGAAATAATGAAAAATGAACGAAAAAGAGCACAAATTATTAATTTAGTACCTTATATTGAGTCGTGACGGACCAAAAATATTATCTTAGAGAGTTTATTAAATAATCAAGTATTAATTTATTGAGTTTCTATCAGAGTTGATAAGGAAAAATGAATATTTTGAAAATATTAAATAACCGAGTATTAATTTATCGAGTTTCTACTGTAGTTGATAATTGAAAAAAAGTTGTAGAATAAAAAGAAACATTCACGGAAAAAAGGAACGAAAAAAAAAAAGTATAATTTATATAATCGTATAAAAAAGAGTACCTTAATTATTAATTTAGCACTCCTATCCCCAGTCGGACGACCAAAAATATTATCTTAGAGAGTTTATTAAATAATCAAGTATTAATTTATCGAGTTTCATGTGAAAAAGGAACAAAAAAACACAGTCACATATGACCGTGCGTAGAAATAATGAAAAATGAACGAAAAAGAGCACGAATTATTAATTTAGCACCATATTCTTCTGAAGTCGGACGTACAAAATAAGTTATCTTAGAGAGTTTATTAAATAACCGAATATTAATTTATCGAGTTTCTACAGTAGTTGATAAAAAATGATAATTGGAAGAAAAAACCAAAAAAAAAACATAAACAAAAAAAAAGAAGTTCACGCCAAGCGATCTCATGACAAACGAAAAAAGCACAAGAATATACATAGAAATAATGAAGAAGGAACTAAAAAAGCAAGAATTATAATTAGCATCATCATATTCCCGAGTCGGGACGAGTCAAAAATATTATCTTAAAGATTTTATTAAATAATCGAGCATTAATTTATCGAGTTTCTACTATAGTGGATAATTAAAAAAACGATAATTGAAAGGAAAAAAACATTTAAAAAAAGGGAAAAATTCACGTGAAAAAGAAAAAAAAACACAAGTCACATATGACCGTGCGTAGAAATAATGAAAAAGAAACGAAAAAGAGCACGAATTATTAATTTAGCACCATATCTCCGAGTCAGGATGACCAAAAATATTATCTTAGAGAGTTTTATTAAATAATCGAGTATTAATTTATCGAGTTTTTACTGTACTGACAATCGAAAAAACCAAAAAAAAAAAGTGAAAAAGCAACAAAAAAAAATTTCATGGACGACAATCCCATGACAACCCTGTGCACTACAACTCACTTTCTTTCTATAACAATTACTGAGATACTGTCCTCAATCATAAGTCCAAATTAAATGAATAAAACTAATAATCTTCTTAGCTTTAAGTTAGGAGCTAATAATTCTCATTTAAAAAGCTTATTGCTTATTAAACTGCTTATTAATAGCTTTGATAATGATCAAAAATATAAATTATATTTTAAAAAAGTTAAAATTTCATTAATGTCAATTACATTTTCTTCTTCTTTTGATACATTTTAGGTAATACGTACCATTTTCTTCCAAAAAAAATTAAAATTTTATTAATGTCAATTATTTAAGCTTATTTTTAACTTTTAGGTAATTTGTACCAATTTCATAACTAATGGCATAAATTCTAATTAGTTGTATATAATAATTTTGGTACATTTTTTTTTCAATTTTTTTCAATTGTACCATCTACCGAAGATATTTAAGAATACGTACTCATTTCGTTAAAATCGCAGACATATAAAAAGATTAATAAACATGAACCATAACCACTCTCGAAACCAGTACGTTGGACACTACTCAAAGACAAAAGTTACTTAAAAAGACGTATGTTTTGTATATAGATAGCCATTTGATTATATAATGCAAAGTCTATTGACCGCCACATTCTGTGACACATAAATGAACACTCATTACATGTAATCAATTGATTGATTAGCTATATTATATTTTTAATTAAAAATCGTGTATGTGTAATTTTTTTTTCGAACTACTGAATACCGGTCTCAAAAATATAATTAGACTATTATATCATTACTATTTTTTTCTACTTTTTTATATAATATTAGGATGAATCTCTTATAGTAGCAACTATATATTTTCTATTTAGATGCACTATTTAAATCGGGTATTCCTCCATCCCAAAAGATGATCCACTTCACTATTTTAAAACTTTATAAACTTCGACACTCTCATTAAATTCGATAAATAAATAATATAAAAGATAGATCTTGTTAGACTGCTTTCAATATATAACTTAAATATCAACTTTTATAATTTTCAATCGTGTATACTGTAGATATTTACGTTTTGAAGTTCGCTGCTCTCGGTATCGCAAGTTTCCAATACTGACAATCTTTGGGATGGAGGAAGTAATTTTTTTTAATTAATTCTTGACTTTAATAATTTTTTATTATATTATGAAAAATTACAAGAAAGTTACACCACTCAAATACTTGTAAAAACAAATATAATTTGGTGTTTAGAAATAAATTTGGTGTTTAGGGAATAAATTTCAATAAACGTGTGTAGTTATTAAGATTTTAATAAATAAAATATATTAAAGTTAAATTTATCTAATTATATTTCGGCATCGAAATTTAAGAATTTCTTTGGTAATCGACGCACCTTTTTTCTTTATCACTGATAGTATCAGAGGATGAGACAAAAAGATTCAAGAAATCCTTCACAAGAATTATCCATCCTTTTGTTCCTTTTTCCAACATCGCAAGACTAAAATCACGAGGCTTGAATTTTATTTTCTATGATACCATCCTACAAAAAATTAATTGTTGTCATGATATCTCTGCCTTTTCTCTCGCTACGTTCATGGAAGAACCCTGCATTTAGCTCTATTATTATAGAACTATCAAGACACCGATCATTCTGACTATGATTACTCCCTTGGGCTACGTAATTCAACTACATAAATAACATGCCAGAATTTTTAAGTTTAGAATTTCAACATTTTTTACAGGCTTGCGTTCCTCCCCCCTTTATTTTTAGTTTTTAAAGTCAATATCTTCACACAGCAAATAAAACGGATAATTGGACTTTAGTCTATATGCATGATTACCCTCCACGTAGGCAATAAGAGACGTTTGTACTTACAAATAAATTACTTATCAGTTTTAAATTTAAGGCCACTTGGCCGGTGGCCGTCCCCCAACTTACTCCATTTAATTTTTAAGCAGCTTTTAAACTATCTGCCTTTTCCTACATGGCCTTTATAATATCGTTTTCCGTCGTAGCCTCTGATCTCAGAAACGATCATAACGCCTCGCCTCATTTTGAATAGCTATGTGTAGTGATTAAGCTTTCACTCAAGACAAAATAGTCATTTCAATCTTCTAAATTCACTATTCTGGTGTGTATATTATTTTTCAATTTATCCTTAACATTAAACTAAAGTATAGAAGACAGATTTAAAATATTTTATATAATTAAATAAAACCCCACCACTTTCTTTCGACATATTGCCACCTCAACCTCTATCCCACCCCTCCCAACCATCACAGCCCACCACCCCAACCCACCCCAGTGCCCCACCACCCCAATCTTGTTTACGATTTTTTCCACTTTCAATGTTGCAAAGATAATACTATTTGTCATCGAAATTCGATTCCCAATTGTCCAAGTATATGCATGTTGCGGTTCAATCTCTTGAGAGCCTAGATCAGCTACTATATTTTGTGTCATCCTATCTTTGATTAGGAAATGGATTTTTATCGGTCGCCTGACTCGATTAGTTATTTCGACCTTGTATGTTGTAGTATTAACCTTTTGAAATGGCCTTCTCCACACCAAAAATCCAGAAGCAATGTAGTGAAAGTGCCAAGCTAATTGCAACTAGAAAAAGAAATTTTGGAGCAGAGAAGAAAGAAGTGGCCATGGTTGCCTTGGGTTGAAAAACATAAATCTTCATTGAGCATCATTTTCTAGCTTTTATGCGATTTTGAAGGGTAGGTGGTGGGTTGCGATTTGGAGGGGCGAGGTGGTGGGTTGTGCCGGAGCTGTTGGTGGATGGGTTGGGGGTGAGGTGGATTGAGTAGAAAAATGGGGATAAATTGAAAATTATATAATTTTTAATTATTATAAAAGGTTCCCATAAGTTAAATTATTTTAAAATGAGCTTTACAAATTTAATAATTGTCTAGTTACTTTTTTATCCTCGTGTTAATGTAAAAATCACCGGGTCTAAGGACTATGATGGTAGTGCTAACAATAGTATAAAGATTCACACCGTAGTTAACTGATAGTCAATGATCTAAATTAAAATTAATCGATAGCCTGCGCAATCGATCAATTAATCTAAATTTAATTATGCACATGATGATAAATTAAATATGTAGAGCGTAATCCTTGTCGTCTTGATGATTCCGTTATTTTAATGGGGAGATCAATCATATGATAATGACTTAGGACAATTATATTTTACGGAGTCGGTAAGCTTTTAACGCGATACAGCTTATATGCATATACTTTTTGTAGTTTACTCACCAAAAATTTGTAGTTTATTGCTAAAGCATCTAGATGTATTTGTGTATGTGAGCTTCTCGGCTTAATCCCTCTATTTTTAATCACGTTTTTGGGCTTATTTATTTAAATATAAATTAAAAATGAAAAATAGTCAAAAGAAACATCAAAAATGTAGAACGATAATTAATCAAACAATATCATCGGGATTCGTCATGCTTATTTTAAAGTGAAAAATAATCAAAAAGTATATTGAAAATGTTATTTATTATTAAAACGACAACTACTATAAAAAATAATTTTGAGCTAAAAGGAAACTATAAAAACGGAAAGAGTGATAAATAATACTGTATCTACTTATTAAGTCGAAAATGTTGTTCTCATTTGGATTTTAATTTTGCGTTAGTGTATGTAAAGTTACGATTTATTAAATATTTTATTCAATAATGATAAAAAATGTAAATTATATTATTTTATAATTTTTTTTTAATTCTTTTGATACATTGTACTAATACGCATTATTTTCTAAAAAATTATTAATGTCAATTATATAAGTTTATTTTTACCTTTTAGGTAATTTGTACCAATTTGTTCAACGAATTTTGATACACATACTAATTAGGTATATAGAATAATTTGGTATACTTTTGAATTTTTTAAATTAAACAAATTTTTTTAAAATTATTAGAATGGTACACTTTGAAAATATATACCATTTTTATATTAAAATCTATGGAGTATGGAATCATATATACAGAATATTTTTTGAGATAAAAAGGCTTATGATGATGAATAAAAAGGGAAACAGAAGAAAAATAAAAAGTGCCTCATAAATCCAAAATCCCCACCTCTCATGTTTTCATTTTCATTGTCTCATTTTATTAAGAGATTATTATGTTTGCCTATAAGTCTATAACCTTGTTAAAAAAATTACAACTTATTAGACCTAACCAATTTGTTTATATATATGCAAGTGTTTTATATAAAACGTTGAACAAATTTAAAATATACTTCCTCCATTCCATAAAAATTGGCCCACTCTTTTGACTTTGCTCATCTCTTGAACTTTGGACAGTTAGAGGAGTTGTTTCAGATTTATAATACCTCGATTAAAACTATATCAATGAAAAAACTATATTTCAAACTCTTTCCATTGGATATATTTTTTATAAAATATTATACAACACAAACAAATATATTTAAGCAAGACAATTATAACTATAAAAAATGGATAATTTGTAAAATTGAGAGAGTATTTATATATATATTTATTGACCCTTAGTTAACAAGATAGATTTTGGTTCATGCCTATTTATGATATTTTGAGGGAATACTATCAAAATAGACGACCTTTTACCCTCCGTGATAAAATTAGTTATTTTACTATTCCAATTCTATAGTAAATTTTTTTACATATATTTGGTACTTTAATTATATATAAAGTTTATTCATAGTATAAAAAAGGATAGACTTATTAATACACACTTCTAAATTATTTCGTAATTTTATAGCTGACATCAATTATTTGATTTTGTCTCGCACACTTAATTTTCCCGACCAACCCCTTGAAATTTCTTCTCTAAAGCTACCCATCACCCTCTAAAACCTAATTTTCTAATTAAATACATAGTGAAATAATTATATTACTCCTAAAATACACAATAAAATAATTATGTTACACTAAATTAACTATTTTATCCTAACAATACACTAAAGATAGGTACTAAAATAAATCCTACTTCTTCTTTTTAACACACACCCAAATTTTTCCCTTAGCTCGGCCGGACCCTTACGACAGTGGTGGGGCCGAAACTCTCCCTCATCCCCCATGAGGTCAGGGGTTCATCTCTGCCCCTTTGTTGTGCGGGTTCCAACGGTTCTGCCTTGCCTGCCTTTGCCTTGCTGAAATTAAATTAAAATCGAACCTATTTCATCGCTCTTCAGCCAGTCAACTAACCTGCTCTGCTCCGACGCTCTAATCCTGTCGGGTTCCCTATCGGTTCTCAGTTCAAGTTTAGGTTAAATTTCTGCTGGTATATTTTTAGCATATCGGCTCTCAACTCAAAATTAAGTCCTTAAACTAGATTTAACCCTTGTAATTTCAATGAACTTCTTTTTAAGATTAATTATACAATCTACATACATATTCAATACACAATACCACTATTTTATATATCTTTGTAGGCTTCCTATATTATTGGGCTTTTAAAGATTATATATTTTATTTCATTTATACCAATAATGAACAAAGTTAAATCTAAATTCTTCTTAAAATGTACACATGCAAATACTACAAGATCTTCAAATGAATAATAATAAATAAAAATTGAAAATTCCATCAAAATTTAGAAATCGGTTCTGGGCTCTCGTTCGGTTCTCTGGTTTCGGTTTTAACGGCCGAATCCTAAATTAAAGGTTTTCCTCGACGCCGAACCTAAATCGTTCGTTCCGATCGGGTTCCAAAATTTCGTTATTTTTGGTTATGTTCGGTTCGACCGGTTCCGTCGGCTTTTGTATTTTATTGGCAACCCTACCTTGTTGCGAGTCTCAAAAGTCCCTACTACCACTGACAACGCCGCCCAAAAGTTGAAAACTTGGTATTTAAGTGTTGGGTTTTGTGGGAAAAAAGCTCAATTTGTGATATTTTTGTATTAAGAATACATTTTAAGTTGTAATTGAATTGGGATTATTGTAAAGAATGGATTTTTTTTGTCTTTTTGTATGATTGAAACAGTTTATATGCTTTGTTTGTGAAAAATGTGAGTTTTAATGTGTTTTGCAGTTGAATTGATGTAGTGATGAGCGTACTCTGATTAGTTTGATTGATGCTATAAAAGGCTAAATTCAACACAGGGATTTGCTTCTGGCATGGATGAGGGCTGTGAGGTAGCGATTGGGGTGAGATGGGGTAAGTGCGTGTAAGAAATGAATTTATTTTAATTCTTTATACTTTGTTTAAAGTGATTGTAAATTCAAAATAGCTTAATTTCATCAGACATAAATACTTAACGTTTTACTGACAATACAACATTTCACATGATTTGGGCTAAATAGACCCAAGTGGAGGTGGCTAGACAAAGAAAATAAGTTTCAGTGGCCGCCGGCGAAAAATTAATTTACGCGCTTCAGATAGCGCCAAATACCGGTGAACTATATAAAATTACAATTATGCTTTTGTGAATGCATCGGGTCAATAACCCAAAATGATATATAACCGTGAATAATGAATAATCTCGAGCCAATTATACAATATATATAGTTAAAATTTAGAGTAAATTAGAGAATGAGATGTAATATATTAAACGTCAAGGCCTCACGGGCATGAAAAGCTTTTGTCCTAGGCATGAACGTACATCTTCAAATTCACTAATAATGCAAAATAAAATTGTTGGGAAGCGAGGGGACTAGTGAATCACAAAAAGTTCTTAAATAAAAAACAAAACCACATATTAGAGACCTAAACGCGTAAAATCCAATTCAAGAGACATCTAGCCAATAAATTTTTTACATGTGGACATATATACGCGTCCTTTGAGCTACACTTGACCCCACAATTTTACATCTCAATCCAATTCTATATTCACAAGCTCCTCCCATGTCTGGATTTAACCGTTCTATTATTGTTTTTGTGCATCTAGGAAAAGTGACAAACTTTTGGGACAGTTTATCATTTGAACTTGTGTCTTAGACAAAAACGAAAAATACCTACTTATGTTGTGCATTAATGCTAATAATTAAGTACATGCCTACACAACATTTATTTAAGATCATGGTTTATATATGAGTATGATCTTTATTTATTATCGAGGAGTAGTCATCTTTACTAACTGAAAGTTAATGCAAAAGAAATTGATATTGTATTAAAAAAGTATATGCATGATGAGTAATAAATGAGCTAGACCTTAATTGCAAAGAATTTGATAAAAATAGCTACATCAAGATTGTATTTATGTCATGTTGATCTACTATACGTAGTTGTTCTTATTTTTCTTAATAATTCAAAAAAATCCTACTTAGAACTAAAAGCAAGCAGGAAGCTAGCAGGTCGGAAGAGCACATTTTTTTTACTAACTTATCATACCTTAATAACCTTATTATGTACATATTCTTAGCTTATAGGTGTGAGAAATGAAACTAAGAAATCTCTCCACTTAAAGTGTGAGTTGTGTTTTTTCGATTTTCACACTATTAATTACTAAATTAACTTTCATATATGAAAAGACACTAATAATAAAACTAATACATATATTATAAAAAGATACTAATTTCTTCTCTCTAGAAAATAGGCAAAAATATAGTCTCATAACATATACAAATCTCTAAAATATAAAATATAATATAAATATATACCACAAGATACGAAGTTTCCATTGCTCTGCCTTCAACATTTAATAATAAGATTACATACAAAATCTCATACCAAATTGAACATAGTCAAATATTATTTTTAAGCTCTCTCGGCAAGTCTCTATATACTCCGTATTAATTATCATACTATCACTATTAATGGTTCAAGAAAATAAGTCTCTATTAGTCTACTAGCACTAAAATTATTCAATTATGAATTGTAAAATAATTATTTCAATCCAACAAATTACTATTAAAGAATATATATCTAAATTATTGATGTGATATTTTATATTACATTTAACTATATAATTGAAAATTTGAAATTAAAAAGTGTCATGATACATATCTAATACTCCCTTCATCCCTAATGATTGGCTTTCAATCTGCTTAAATTGATGTTTGGATGACAGAAATGTTAAATTCAAATATTTTTATTTTTGTTGTATAATATTTGGTAAAAATTATCAAATAATAATATTTTTCAATGTACTTTTAATATCGAAATTTTCAAATTTTATTCAAATCAAAATTATCTTTATCGATTTATCGTAAAAAGTTTGTCAATTTTGAACACTTAAGTCAACCATAACAATCATTTAGTATGGAGACAGTAAGAGATTTGAATATTTTATTTCATAAATTTAATTTTTTTAATATAATATGAATAACATGTTAGTTTTTATACATAAATAAAAATATCTTTATCTACAAACTATAGAGACAATAATTAATTAGAGCTGAATTCAATATATGAAAGGAAATTTTTAAAAAATTCAATCTTCACTATTTAATATTGATTAGTAAACTAAATAAAAGTATATCATTGCTAATAATACTTATATTGCGATTCACTCCATATGAAAATAATATAATTCATCTTATATTATGGTCTTAAAATACATACTTGAATATATATATATATATATTATGTGTATATAATCCACTTCTTACGGCGAACATCATTCGTAGTACCTTCAACTTCTATTTGAATGATTTAGTGATCTTTATATTAAAGTTATTATTTAATCACATATGTAATTATCGAGGTTTAACTTTTATTAAAAAGTCTATCATAGAGATATACTTTTAAAAGAGGTATGTGATTCTTATTCTTTGATTTTTAATTTCATTCATTTGGAACATTTCTTACATTCGAACAAGCGACATCTAATGCTAAAATCGGTGAGAATTCCATAATGTGCTGCCTCGATATTATTCAGCTTTGCGCATATATATTATTGAGCATTAACTCATCAATTAAAATATGTTAAAATAAATACATAAAATAAAATTAAAATTAGTGAGAATCTATGTGAATAATTTTGTACTACTAATCAATTGAGAAGTGATATTTTCTAACAATAAATAAAATAACATAAGGTATTTTTTTTATTAAAAGAGAAAAGTGATATTTTTTAATAATAAATAAAATAACTAAAGGGACATTCTTTTATTAAATTTTGAAAATAAAAAGTAGTATGGTAAAAACTTTTAAATTTATTATTAGAAAATAGTAAGGGATCATATAACTATAAACAAAATAAATTATAATATAAATTAAAAGTATTATTTATAAATTTAAGTAAATAATTTATTACTTTATTTATTATTTCAATTTAAGTTTGAAACATAAATATTTACGTGCATAATAAGCACGATATCAGAGTAGTTAAAAGGTAAAAAGCAGGAGATTCTACTCCATATTCTTGTAAGAAACTTATCAAATACTCCTTCCCAAAGTAATTATCTAGGCCTGTTTATATGATTCTCTTTGTAATGGGGATCTTGTTCCACAACTACTTGAAAGCTTTTAATATTTTGATAGTGTTTCACTCACCTAATAAGATTGAGATTTGTAGGACGTGGTTACACACTTACACCCAGGAAAATAGGAAAGTACTTCACTACTTTCAACACCTTTAATATTTATTAAAGAGAATGTACCTTTTTCCAATTACTAGTAATATATACAGTAGATCTTTACGTTTTTTTGGAGATATGTTTGAAGAAGTTAAGACACTACCTTCTAGAACAAATTCGATGTTCTAAATTGTGTGTCGAATTTTAATACATCAATTATATTTTATCAAGTATAATAAGATTAAAAAAAACTACGGAGTATTACATTTTTTCTGTAACATAGTGATTACTATATATTCATGTGTCAGAAAATTCTATGAAAATTGATATAGGTAAACTTAGGCGTGTACACCTGGATCGATCTTGGCTCCTATGAGTAAAAAACCGCAACCCATATTTTCTCGTTCTCTAAAAGCACCGAACCTCGAATCGGTTTGGTTTCAGCTTTGAGCCGATTTTAGCCTATCATCTCTGAAATTTCAAAATTAAAGCTCTTAAGACTAGATATAACTTAATACGTGAATTTCAATTTAACTACTTATAAAGATTAATTATAAAATCAGATAATAATATTCAATAATACACAATACCACTATTTTTACATATATTTTTATTTCCCATATTATTAGCTTAAGAAAGATTTATATTACATTATACAAATAATGAACAAAGTTAAATCTAAATTTTCCCTCCTAAAAATGTACACATGGAGATACTACAAGATCTTGAAAATGATAATAAATGAAAATTGAGAAATCTACGTAAAATATGTAAATCGGGTTCGTTATTTCAGCCGAACCCAAATTGGTTCGGCTTCTTCCGAGGCCAAACCTAAATCGCTCGTTCCGTGAATTTCTTTTTATTTTCGGTTCGGTTTCGGATTTCGGAAAGACACCCCCAAACCCAAGCGGCACTACTTTCACATCGAGGGTGTTTGGCTAAGCTTATTTTTCCTCAAAATCAACTTATGACGAAATGAAGTGTTTGGCAAACATTTTCAACATCAAACTTATAAGTTCTAAGCAACTTATAAGTTGTTTCAAAAAAAGTTACAATTCTTAACTTTTTTTCACCAACTTATTTTGCAAGTTTAACCTAATAAATTACTTGATTATTCTTTTTTAATAATAAAGCATAAATGTTATATTTTATACTATTATTGGTATCATAAATATTATATTTTTAGTCAGAAAATACTAATTTTAGTTATAATTATTTTTTATTATTTCAAATATTAAATTACTAGTTTATTTATATCATAAAGATAGAAAAAAGTGTTATATAAATGTGATGTCTTTATAAATCATTTTATCATTTCTACAACTTATAAGTTATTGTTATTCAAAACACGTAAAAAATCTCATTACGAAGCTATATTACTAAACAAATTAAACATTCTTAATTAACTTATAGGATCATATAAGTTACATCAGCAACTTATAAAAGTTATGCCGCTTATAAGTAAAAAAAATAGGTCAATGATTTTTCCACTTCACTTGTTGATACGATACTTCAATTGTAAAGGTAAAAATTAATTTCAAAATAATAAAAAGATAAAATTCTAATATAAAAAATTGGAATGGTAAAATCATTACCCAAAGACCCTCATAGACTGATCTCATGAACTTTGTTTTTTTTTCCTCTTCTAAATTTAAGTTTATTTTCTAGCAAGAAAAATATGCAAGTTTCAATAAAGCAAAAAAGAAATCATTAAAATCAGCCTTAATAAAAGAAAACAATAATTAAAAGGACATGAGAATGCCCACCACCCTCCCATCCACTCTACTCCTTTCCTTAAATCTTCTAGTATAAATTCCTGAGCCTCCATCCAAATCCCATCCATTCACTACACCAACATTCCTAATTCCCCAACTTACATTTACACTGAAATAATGAAGAAGTCAAAACAACACAACCCCTTTCCTCATCTCCTCCCATTCTTGTGTTTTGTAATGCTCATTCTTGCTCCATCTTCCAATGTAAGTCACACAAACTCACTATACCATACCCTTTTGTAGTCCATTACTTTTACTTTCTTATCTTTATTTTTTGGTCAATATTAATCATTAAAAATTGATCTTTATGTATATGTTAGTTAATTCATACATTTTGTTACATCAACTTGAATATGTACTCCCTTCATTTCGAAAAATATCAAAAGATAGTATTTCACTTTATTTTATTATTAACACGATAAATCGATCCAAACGAAACTTATATATATCAATTTTTGAAATGTAAAAACAAAATGGATAATATTTTTGAAATGTAGGCAGTATAATAAGCATATGTTTTTTATTATGCTTTTTAATATAAGGACTAGTGGTGTATAAAGTGACAACTAATGTGATACAATAATATTTGTCAGAACATGAATTATTTAATAGTGCACCATTATTGTGAAAATGACTCATTATGGTGACAATGCAGGTGGTTGTTTCCGGTGCCGGAGAATATTCCGGCGACAAGAACCACCCCTTTACACCAAAAGCTTCATTGATTCGTTATTGGAAGAAACAAATATCAAATGATTTACCAAAACCATGGTTTTTGCTTAACAAAGCATCACCTATGAGTCCTATTGAAATGGCCACTTTTTCAAAACTTGTTGATCAAAACTCACTTTCTACAAATCTTCCAAGCTTTTGCAAATCAGCCAATCTTCTTTGTTTCGACGATTTATCGCCTAGTCTCGAAAAACACCCTAATGATGTGAAGTTCTCAGTGTATAGTGAAAAAAATTTCACTAACTATGGGAATGATAAACTAGGCAATGCTGACTCGTTCAAGAATTATTCGAACGGGGAGAATATTCCGGTGACCACTTTTCGAAGATATAGCCGTGACTCTACTGGTCACCACGATAAATTCAGTAGTTATGGTGTTGAGACCAATGTGGTTGACCAGAGTTTCAATACTTATGGCACTAGTGCCACTGGTGGTGCTGGAGAGTTTAGTAGTTACAACGATAAGTCGAATGTCCCGAATCTTCGGTTCACTTCATATTCTTCAGATGCTAATGGAAGAAAACAGGGGTTTACTAGCTATAATACTGATACAAATGCAGGGGATCAGTCTTTTACTAGCTATGGCAAGAATGGTAATGGAGCTGATCATGATTTCAGTAGCTATGGGAAGAATTCGAACGTGATTGGTTCGGGTTTCTCCAACTATGGACAGACTGGAAATGGAGCTAATGATACATTTACTTCATATGGTTTCAATGGAAATGTTCCTCAGAATAATTTCAAGAACTATGGCGATGGTGGTAATGCGGCTTCTGAAACGTTCAAGACTTATCGTGATCAATCAAATGTTGGTGATGATTCATTCACATCTTATGCTAAGAATTCAAACTCTGCAGAGGTGAAATTTACAAACTATGGGAAATCGTTTAATGAAGGAACGGATAAGTTCACTGGTTATGGTCAAAATGCTAAGGGACATACAGTTGGATTCAAGACTTATGGTGTGAACAACACATTTAAGGAGTATGCTCAAAAGGGGGTCAGTTTCTCAAATTACATGAATAAAAGCAGTGAGGTTTTGGCTTCATTGGCTGCAGAGAGTGGCAATAAGGTGAATAATAGGTGGGTTGAACCTGGGAAGTTTTTCCGAGAGAAGATGTTGAAGAGTGGTGTTGTGATGCCTATGCCAGACATTGCGGACAAGATGCCAAAAAGGTCGTTTTTGCCACGTTTGATCTCGTCTAAATTGCCCTTTTCGACCTCCAAAATTGGTGAGTTGAAGAAAATTTTCCATGCTGCTGATGATTCCAGCATGAATAGAATGCTGGTTGATACATTGTCCGAGTGTGAAAGGGCTCCTAGCGCTGGAGAGAATAAGCGGTGTGTGAGCTCAGCCGAGGATATGATTGACTTTGCCACGACGGTGCTAGGGCGTAATGTGGCCGTCCGAACCACAGAGAACACCAAAGGGTCAAAAGGGAACATCATGATAGGATCAGTTAAAGGGATCAATGGTGGAAAAGTCACTAAATCAGTGTCTTGCCATCAGAGCTTGTTCCCATACTTGCTCTATTACTGCCACTCGGTTCCTAAAGTCCGTGTCTACCAAGCTGACCTATTAGATCCCCAATCAAAGGCCAAGATTAACCATGGCGTCGCCATTTGTCACGTTGATACATCGTCTTGGAGCTCCAACCACGGAGCTTTCATCGCGTTGGGTTCGGGTCCTGGAAAGATTGAGGTTTGCCATTGGATTTTTGAGAATGATATGACTTGGGCAGTTGCAGATTCATAAAACATTCAATAATTATGTTGGAAGATTAGATTCAAACCAGTTGTAAGTTACAAAGAAGTGAACCCCTGGTTTGATCCTATAATTATCACTCATTATTCTATAGTTTCTTTTACATTTTTTATGTTGTTGAATGATCATAGATATAGTGTATGAGGAATCAATTCTAATGCAACTTTGTATGATTCACCCTTTAATGCAATGCTTTTATTTTGGTACCTGGATGATTCAGTTTTGTCAATTTTTCTCTACTTGTGTAAAAGAAGCTGTAAGAGAAGCTGTGAGAGAAGCCATGCATGTAGGCTATAGCTTGTCAGAATTAAGTATTGGCACAGTCTTCCAAACCTCATAGTACCAGAATTGAAGTAATGAGCAGTTGGAAGTTGAGGATATTTTGACTGAATTAATGAGCATGTCCAGTTGTCCATAATACAATGGCTCCAAGAAGTGAACTTTATTTTCTTTGATGGTTAAAATTATAATACGTCTCCTAAAATTCGAACTCTTGACCTCAAACCTCAAATTAAGAAGTGCTAGCTCAACTTGCTAAACCATTTTCTCATAAATAAACTTTTAATTTTTTGAATTCAAACAACCACTTTTGAGTTAAGTTAAACAGGTTGACAATTTGACAAATTATATGATTTCCCTTTTTAAGTGACATGTTGAACTTCCCAACTTGATTAATTACACAACTACTATAGAAACATAAAAATAAAGTGTCCACTTAAGACCTGTTCTATGAAACATCACCAAGCGTTTGTAGTCCAACGGTTAGGATAATTGCCTTCCAAGCAATAGACCCGGGTTCGACTCCCGGCAGACGCATTAAACACTTTCTTTTTTATGATTCCTTGGAGAGAGCACGAAACCGAGTCTTCATTTTTGAAGGATCCTTTTTCGGGGATTTGGATCGTCTTCTGTTATACTCGCTCCATATCAAAATAGATGATTGTCTAATTTTTTTTTTTTTTCTTTTTCACAATAGTTGATTATTTATAATTTCAATATAACCTTTTACAATTTCAATATAGTTTTTTAAATTTCCAATATAGTTTTTTACCATCCAATGTAGCTTTTCACACTCCATTAATAAAATACTTTTCATCTAAACAATGGGAGAACCTTGTTAAGATTGTTATCTCCACCTTATACTTCTACGTTAAATGCAGATTCGAACTTGTTCTTATTATTCCTTGGAGAGAGCAAGAAACCTAGTCTTCATTTTTGAAGGATCCTTTTTTTGAGATTTGGATCGTATTCTGTTATACTTTGTTAAGATTGTTATTTCCAGCCTATACTTCCACGTTAAATGCAGGATTGAAATTGTTCTTATTATTCCTTGGAGAGAGCAGCATATGACATCTGTAAATTTGCACTAAGCATCCAGAAGCAATCCAAATTATGTTTTTTGCTTTCTTGAACTCATCTTTCAGTAGTTTGCGGATTGTGAGCCTCAATCTAGTCGATACAAGACTGTTAGATGTGGTGTCATAAAGCTAGTCGATACAAGTTTGGATTATGAATTCACAATTAGTCTTGTTGTATGTTTTGATGTTCTGAAAACATGTCGACATCCATCCTATACTTCATCAAACAGAGCTAGAACGAAAAACTAAATTTGGACCATAAATGGACAGACCTCCAAGGGAAAATTTGACAAGTCTCTCATTCATCGCCTTCTTTGGTTAAGATGGTGTCCGGGGGTCCTGCAGACAACAACTCCGGGGAAGTTGATCCATTGCCTGTTTCAGCAGTTGCTGTTGCTACTGATCGCGCCCTCATGAGTTATAAATTCACCTCGTAAGTGCACCTAATCGTCCAAGAAGATAATGGCATCGAACCACATAAAATGATTATTTAATTTGATTAAACTAGTTAAACTATCCTATAAAACAATTCAAATAGGAATTGATTTTGAAGCAATTAAACTAATGCAAATAATTAAAGAAATAAAATATATGTTTTTTGGTTTGTTGGGGGAAAAGATTTCATCAATACAATTTCTCTTATACATCTATCATCTAAATTATCTAAATTATTAGTTATTTATTGAGTTCTATTACACTAAAGTCCTGATATCGCTTGGTGGGCGGCTTACTCTAAGTAAATCTCTAAATTAACTAAACATTATTCATAAATGATTTAATTAATAAAGAATAAGACTCAAGATAATCTATCAAAAATTACATATTTTCATAAACAATTACCTAATCAACTATTCATTATTTTCTAGATTACGTTTTTCATAAGGTTTGTGGGTTAACAATAATACTGAGATAAAATTATACACAATGAATAACATAAGAATTATATAAACTAAAAATAAAGATAAATAAATATAAAACTTCAAAATATAATTATATTAAATCTCCAATAATTTTGGAATTAAAACATAATTCAAGCGATTGAACTCCACATATAAGTAATAAGCTGCATCCTTTCCAGTCTTGCGGGCCGCGCACTTCATTTTGTTCTACTGGGGTTGCTTTTCACCTTATACTGAACTACTATATACTCAAATATTAGGGTCAATTTGACAGATTTAATTATAGGTACAAGTCTGTATTTTATTAATTTATTAAATGTAATGCGGCGTTGCACTTTTAATTATTTATATTTGAGATAATAAATAAAAGTAATTAACTATTTACGTTAATTTATAAATTATACTTTGGATTTATATTTATAATTCATTTTGTTCATAGTTATATGAACCCCTTATAATTTTTAATAATATAATTTTAATAATAGATTTAAAAGTTTTGTTACTTATACCACTCTTCACTCTTCACGCTTAATGTTAACGCACATCATGTAATTTTTATTTATCATTAAAAATATCACTTTTCTCTCTTCTAATAAAAAAATGCACCTTATTATATTTTATTTATTGGTAAAAAACATCACTTCTCAATTGATTAGTAGTATAAACTATTCATAGTTCTATTATTCAATTTTATTTTATGTATTCATTTTAATATATTTACCTGATGATTGACCTTTTGGGAAATTCTCTCAATTTTACCACGCAAACATCCAAAGCGGCCACACATGGGATTTCCTCGTTCTCGATTGTGAAATGCTCCAAATGAATTACATTGAAAATCAATGGAATAAATATGACACACCTCTTTAAAACTATATTCAGGCACAATTTCTCTTTTAATAAAAATTAAACAACAATAGTATATATGTGATTAATATATTACTTGATATGAAAAACTTTTAAAATTTTGATAAAAAATAACAACTTTAATATAAAGTGTCTCAAAAACTATTTAGCACTGACAGAGACGAATGCGTTCATCAATAAAATGGATTATATACTTATAATATATATATTCAATCATGTATTTTTAGACCATAATATCATTTTTGAATTTGAGTATTCATATATAGTGAAACTAATATAAGTATTATTATGACAATATACTCTTATTTAGTTTACTAATTACTAATCAATATTAAATAGTGAAGATTGAATTTTTTAATTTTCTTCATATATTGAATTCAACTCTAATTAATTATTGCATCTATAGTTTATAGATAAAGATGTTTTTATTTAAGCATGAAAATTAACATGTTATATATATTATAATATATATATATATATTAAATTTCTGAAATAAAATATCCAAATCTATTACTCACTCCATACTAAATGATTGTCATGCTTGATTTAAATGCTCAAAATTAACAAACTTTTACTCCTTCATCGATAAATATAATTTTGATTTGAATAAAATTTAATGTCAATATTAAAGTACATTGAAAATATTATTATTTGATATTTTCACCAAATATTATACAATAGAAATAAAAATATTTAAATTTAACATTTAATCTATGACCTTGACAATCTATTGGGGATGGAGGGAGTATTAGATATGTAACTTGCCATTTTTTTTTATTTCAATTGTTGAATGTAATACAAAATATCACATAATAATTTATATATATATTATAAAAAATATTTTTCAATTTATAATTGAATAATTATCATACAAAATTTTTAGTATGAGTAGACTAATTCATTGCATTAAAATAAAATTTAATTATTGTTATGATAAAATTAAAAAATCAAAGGTAGTATTATATCAAACACTTTTATTTGTTGGTATAGATGTTGAATATTTTATATATAATTGGACCAAGATGATGATAATGAAGATATGTTAATTAGTATAAGTATGAAATTTAGGACTTAATAATTATTGAATTGTTATAGGAGTTCTTTTTATAAGTGGGGAGATTTCCGACCTTTTTAATTATTTTATTTGTCTTTATTTTGGTTTGGAAATTCACATTTTTTGTCCAATATTCCTGTAAAAGACGAAATTAAAAAATAAATCCTCATAAAATATATCAATTTAAGCACAATAAACTCACTAAAATACATGACAAATATAGACTAATCATGCCCTTCCAGAAAATCAGGTAACACTTGGTTACTTTCATTATCACATTATTTGTTATGCTCCATTAAACTCTAGAGGCAGAACAATGTTGAGGGCCTGTCTAGATAAAAAAAATAAATTCAAGGACCACATAAAAAATTATGTGATAGTTCAGGGGTGTCTTGGCCAAAAAGTCTATATTTAAATCTTCAATATGGTCTTGATTGAAATGATATCATCTCATGTAACATCTCTCTCTTAGTCCATTGAATTTTCAGAATTATGCGACATTATGGATGGATTGATTCTGATATTATATTAAGAATTCATGAATCCACTCTAAACCAATTAATTTAGAGAAAATAACATATGATATTTTTAGTTAATTCATAAAGTTATAATTTATAAATATGAAATCTTTGAGAACGGTTATGGTTCATTAATATTCATTAATCTCTATATGTACTCAATTTCAATATAAAAATTGTACATATTAGCAAAGTGTAACATTATAAGATGATACAATTTAAAAAATTCAAAAAAGTGTACCAAAATTATTGTATGCACCTAATTAGTATGTGTACCAAAATTCGTTGAACGAATTGGTACAGATTACCTCAAAGATAAAAATAAGCTTATATAATTGATATTAACGATTTTTTTAGGAAATGGTACGTATTATCTAATATGTATCAAAAGAAGGGAAAAATAAATTATAAAATGATGTAATTTATATTTTTTATCATTAATGAACCATTAATAAATAAAAACATTAATGAAGAGTAACTTTCCACCTTTATGACTTGATAGAAAGTCACTTTGTAAACAAGTGACAAAATCTAATGAAGATCGCACATATAGTTCACTTAACAGCTAAACTTTAATTCCTTCCTTTAAATGAAAACAAATTTGTAAAATATAAAATTAATACATATATTTTGCTTGATTTATTAATGTAACTATTCATTTGAAACAGTAGATTTTGTTATTCTTCTACACACCTTTTCCATTGAGAGACAAATCATGACAATACTATTTACTAATGTGAATAGTTTATACTAGAGACTACAGTACTGTTATTTGCATAATCTATCTATTGACCTTCCCTTTATTAATAGTACTCCCCTTTGCTTTGGTAAATTGATCATTTGATTAACAGTTATCTATAGTCAACATAAATTTTAGCCGACAAGTCCTACTTCGTCCAATTTCAATTCATTTTATTGAAATATAAACTATAATAATTTGTCAAAAACAATGACACATATGTTTATTTTAACAACATTTTTCATCTCTAAATATATTTTTCCTAATACTCATATAAACTCTAAAAACAAAGGTATAGTAATATATTCACAACAAGTCATTTATTTTATTTTATTTGTAAAAGTCGATGTAGCCCATTTGAATAAAAAATGTATCTATTACTTTCTATAACTATTATTGGCACTTTCCAAACATGATGTACATTCACACCATGATTGATTTACTAATTCAGATTTCAGGCAATCTAACATGATCAAACATTAACAAACAAATTGAAATTCTGAAAAGATAGCCAGCTTGTTTCAACTAAGCATCAAGATTAAAGATGTTCTAGCAATATAATGCATGTGGCTCATAATAAATAGCTTCACATTTCAGAACCATTCTCATTCATCTTCAATTAGTTGAATAGTCCATCATCCCTAAACAAACAAACAAAAATAATGACTACCATTTGGCAGCAGAAATTAACTTCTATTATTATCTCATTAATCCTATACATGATTGTTTATGTTTCGTCCGATGGCGCGATTATTACACCCCCTGATGTTGAGAGGTTAACCGATCGATTTAGCCATGTTTCTGTCAATAAGAGTTATAATGTGTTATTTGGAGCTCAAAACATCAATATGGCAAGCAATGGGTCAAGTGCTGATCTTATCTTGGACAAATACTCAGGTATACTATTATTTATTTATTTATAACATATTACTTGCAAAAGTTTATTGTACATGCTAAAATGACTTGAATTGTATGTTACGTTACATGTTAAGTGAGAATGATGTGTCACACAAAGTGTAATATATTTATCTCGCTGAAATTGGATATACTTAGGATCTGGATTGGCTTCAAAGAACAAGTACTACCATGGTTTCTTCAATGTTGCTCTGAAATTGCCCTCTGGTTATACTTCAGGTGTGGTAGTAGCCTTCTATGTAAGTTATCCATATTCATAGCACAATCATATTTCTATATTTTTCACACGTATTTCCTCAAGTTGAATCTATTGTACCAATCTAGATATTTGTCAATCTATATCACAAAGATACATGACAATATGAGATGACCTACGTTCCTAATATCTAGGATTGAATATTTTAGAATAAGACTTGCCATCTCAATATAATGTGTCATGCATGGATACACAGATGATCCGATTATATTTTCTCTTATTCTCAATTTGTCAGGGACTTAGAATATGCACAAAACTTGAGGAAAATTTGTACTCATACAATTCTATTTTTATTTTTTCTGTTTCACTTGTTTTATATTTGTCCAATTCGGATGTTTATCCAAAGAACCATGATGAGATTGATTTTGAATTGCTTGGTCATGAGGAAAGGAGAGATTGGGTACTCCAAACCAATTTATATGGCAATGGAAGTGTTAGCACTGGAAGGGAAGAAAAACTTAGCTTATGGTTTGATCCAACTCTAGCTTACCATACATACACAATTCTATGGAACAACCATCACATAGTGTAAGTTCATTGCATTTTTTTTTGCTATTTTTGTTGGGATTTTTTTTATTTAATTTGTTGATGATTCAATTTTTTATTTGTTTTATCTTGTAGGTTTATGGTAGATAATGTACCTGTAAGAGAAGTAATATATAATAGGGCTATTTCACTTGTTTATCCATCAAAACCAATGTCAATTTATTTAACAATATGGGATGGATCACAATGGGCAACTCATGGAGGGAAATACCCTGTGGATTACAAATATGCACCATTTATTGTATCAATGAGTAGTGTGGAAATTGATGGTTGCATACAACAACAAAATAATAATGCAAGCACATGTTCTAAGAGTAATAACCCTTCAAGTTTGGACCCTATTGATGGAGAAGAATTTGTCAAGCTATCAGAGAAACAAGAAATGGGGATGGGTTGGGCTAGGAAGAAGCATATGTTCTATTCATATTGCATGGATGCTCCAAGATACAAAGTTTTACCACCAGAGTGCAATATTTGATAGTGTAGCAGTGCAATTTCTCCTAGCGAATTACCAAAATGGTCCCATAGAGTTCAGGTTGCGCACAGTTTGATCCTCGATAGTTATACAATTGAAATTTAGTCTGTTTCAACATTTTCTAAAACTTTACCAACTAAAAGTAACAAAGAATTAGGTGAACCTACAACAATCAACGTTATCAATTAGCTCCTCTAAAGCTTAGGTAGAAATGTTGAATATAATGGAAACAGTGCATGCAATTTGTCAAAGTAGCTTTCTTTCAAAAGTGAATCCACAGAAGCAACTGGCCACCAATTATTTGTTTTCTCCAACTTTGACTTGTTTATATTTCTTTCTTGACAGTTGACACCACTGTTCATGAGTTCATCCATACCTGATACCTCAGCTTACATGTTTTCTGATCTCTTCCAATTTTGAGGATCCATGTAAATGTATTTTAACAATCATGTGTATATATTCCAAAATAAACAGTATTGATTTAATGGCCAAATTACTTGGAAAGAGGGTATAGTCTATATTTGATTTATGGATCACACATGAGATTGTTTAGCCTATGATTGACATTCACTTAAGGGAGGAGGGGAAGTGAAGCCATATGCTTATTAACACTTTATTCATTTTTATAAAAAGTCACTTGTTAAGATCGGAAGCAAGTGTAGCACAAGGTCTCGTGTAGTATAACATGACACCCAAAGTGTAACTGATGATCCGAAGTGTAGTCATATAAACTATGGGGAGAATAGAGATCGGTTCCAAAACCCTCTCAATTTATGTTCAATTCAATGCATTTATAAAGTTGAAAAGTTATAGAAGCCTGCTGGGTAGAAGATGGTAGTAACTCATAACCATGCTGGATTCTTCAAAGAGGTAACAACTGCTTTCACCTCCAAGTAATTGTTGAGGCTGTACTCTCCCTTTTCCCTTCCATGGCCACTCATCTTGTAACCACCGAAAGGAATCGCAGCATCAAATGTGCTGAAACAATTGATTCACACTGTTCCAACCCTCAATGCACGCATCAAAGTGTTGGCTGTGTCGAGATTCTGAGTGAATACTCCTGCAGCCAAACCATAATGAGATCGATTTGCCCTTCGTATCACGTCATCAAGGTCCCTGTAAACCAGAAAAAGGTCATTTGATGGAAGAACAAACAAATTCAAACAACTAGTAATAAAAAGCTTAGATGAAGATTCCTACTTGTATTTCAAGATTGATTGGACAGGACCAAAAATCTCTTCCTTAGCTATCATCATATCATCCTGACATTGCAATCAGAACAGTGAGATTTATAAAAACATGGGGAGAACTAAACCAAATATTCATTGATCGAGCTTAGTGTACCTTGACATTTGAGAAAACAGTGGGGTTGATATAGTAGCCTGCGCTGCCATATCTGTCCCCTCCAGTCTCAAGGGTGGCGCCACTATCGACACCAGACCTGATGCACTTTAGGATCTTGTCGAACTGACCCTGGTCAATCTGTAATGAAGGAACTTCACTGAGAATGTCTTCACAAGGAATAAACAACTTCAAGAGTGATAAAGGATTCAAAAATTTCTGTTCTATTTATACTTTGAGCTTAAAATAATTCAAGTCAACTTAGTCTTACAAAGGAATCAAGAGTTCAGGATATAAAAGAGCATTTCATCATCATACCTGAGGCCCTTGTTCAATACCAGACTTAAAGGATCACCAACAGTGCGCTTCAATGCCCTCGCCTTTGCCTTCGCGACAAACTCATCATAAACTTTCTCATGAACAAATGTTCGGGATCCAGCACAGCAACATTGCCCCTGAAATGACATCAAATTTCGAGTCAATAACAATTTCCTAGACCTCTCCATGCATTCTCTAGGACTATTAGATCATTCAACTGTACCTGATTAAAGAATAATGCAGAATGAGCCAATTCAACAGCTTGATCAATATCAGCATCTTCACAGACAATAAACGGTGATTTCCCACCAAGTTCAAGAGTGACTGGTTTAAGATTGCTCTTAGCTGCCAACTCCAGTATAAGCTTCCCAGTCTCTGTTGACCCTGTGAAAGCAAGCTGAAATGAAAGAAATTGCGGCTTATTAATAAAATATGTGAATAGATCCAAAACTATGTGTTATGTTCAATAAAGAAACACTAATGCCGATAGATTTGGCTTAAGAAAGTTTCAAGAAATCTCAAACAAAATCCTTCTTACACCACTTTTCTAGAAACAGAAAATGCTTGGTTCTTTCAGCTTGGGTTTAGAATATGGTAAGGTCATTATTTTAACCAACTTGTTATGATTTTGCAAATCACCTCAATTCGTCAATCAGAAACATAATTTCATACTTTTAATTGAGACTATAGCTGCAAATTGATAACTCGAGTGCATAAATAAGAACTAAATAGTCAATAATTTTCTGTGTACAAGTGCAGAACTATGTATACTAGCTTCGGTGTTCTTGTTAAAGTAGCTTTTCAGTTCTAAGGAAACTCCGCAATTGCTTTACTTAGTCAATATTAGTAGCTTATTATCTAGCACATACGCTTAAGAAAGATGAAAGCTAATGTTTTAGGTTGCCTTGTCCACTTCCATGTGACTGCAAAGGGAACTTCCAGCTGTTGGACCGAATCCAGATACCACATTCAAGACACCTTCTGGAAGGCCAGCCTGCAATAGAAAGACGAGTAAAAGAAATTGTCGTTGTATCAACAACACCAGAACTTTAAGCTCTGGCGAAGAGCTCACAGTATAACATTATTAACAACACAGTGTTTTATCGAGATATCAAAATAGAGGTACTGAAAGGGACATGGGAGAGTATGCAACACGGCAGAGTCTTATTTTACTGAATACTCTATCAGCTCCATAATCTGGCATACTGAACTGCCATTTTGGGTTTGTATGCGAGCAAATGAAAACTGTCTGTTAAGATCATTGGTAGTGTCGCATGAAAGTAATGTGACAATAAGGAGTCACTAATATCTTCAGAAACTAGAAACTTAAAAAGTCCTAGTTGCATGAGGTTTTCTATTTAGCTTGTGTTTGTTAATATGGTAAATATTTATGAACTTTTAGCAGTGATGCTTTCGAGAACTGCCCGCACAATCGAAGTTGATGAAACAGATATCTTTTTGATACTGGGCGACTATAATTTTAATCGCCTCGATATGAATTATTAGATAGAAAAAGAAATTGTATTTTTCTTCCAGAAAAGGAGCACTGAAACCCCATAGGCAAGACAAATCATTTCTCTGTTGCCGGTAAAATAAAAATCAGCACTGTGGATGCAGGGATCAAAATTCAAAAATGAGGACACTAAACAGAAGTTTCATCATCTGGTTACCTCATGGAATAGCTTTGATACATAGAGTGCTGACAAAGGTGTCTGCTCTGCTGTTTTCATAACAACAGTGTTGCCACAAGCTAAAGCAGGGCCAACCTTCCAGGAAAACATGACAAGAGGAAAGTTCCATGGGATTATCTGGCCAGCAACACCAATTGGTTCATGTAAAGTTTGACAATGGTAAGATCCATCACTCGGAACAGTCATTCCATGAATCTTATCAGCCCATCCTGCATACATCGACGCCATAGATTAAAATTATCTTCTCATGAAGGAAAGAGAGAAGAAGAGGGGGTGGGGGTAGAGATAGGGTTCTCTATTTTCAGTCATTGATAAACAAACAAGATAGTAAATCATCATATGAGTTTAGATTTTTTTCCAGCTGACCTGCATAGTAACGAAATATTCGTGCAATCATTGGTACTTCAACCTGAGCAGATTGCTCATATGGTTTGCCATTGTCCCAAGTCTCCAGAGCTGCAATCTCATCGTTGTGCTTCTCAATTAAGTCAGCCGTTCCTAACAGTATCTTTGATCTCTCCTGCAAACAACAAGGATCCAACATCATATTTTTCAGACAAGGTAATAAAGAGACAAAAAATGGAAAAAGAGAGAAAAATGATGTACATAGGCAGTCATCCTAGGCCACGGCCCTTCATCAAATGCCTTACGAGCAGCACCAACAGCTCTGTCGATATCTTCTGCATCACCTTCAGCAACATCTGCTATAACATCCCCTGTCCTGGGATCCAATGTCTTAAAGGTCTTCCCTGGAATCAAAAGTTTTAAAGAATTAGTTACACGGACAATTCATTTTGTCATCATAAAAAGCAAAACCTGCAACTATTACATGTTGTTTACCCCATAAGCACTCATTAACCTCTTAAACACTCACTTCTGAAATCTTGTGAAGGGAAGGGAGAAAAGCTCACCTGAGGCTGCATCAACAAATTGTCCGTTTATGAGTAGTTGGGTGTATTCCACTTTAACAGACGGCTTGATTGGATCCTTGAGAGCAGTTGCCTTGCTAAATCTTCGGATTCCTCTTTCAAGCCGGTAGTTTCTTCCTGAACAATAACATGATAGTCCCTTTCATATAAAATCTTCAAGATGTACAAATTAAAGACGAAGTAAATGCATTGAAGCAGAATTTCATCAATGGATAAACGAAAAACTTGTCCAGACTTAGAGAATCAACAATCCTCAGAAATTAGTACCTTTCATATAAAATCCTCAAGATGTACAAATCAAATACTGAGTACATGCATAGAAGCAGAATCTCATCAATCGATGAACGAAAAACTCGACCAGACTTGGACAATAAGCAAGGCTAGCTAATGTAGTAGCTCTAAATTATCATACTACAAAGGATTTCAATAAAACATCATTGATATTGTTCACACAGTTTCAAAAAACACCAAATTCTGTATACGAATTTAAAGAAGCTCTAAATTACCATCAGTAAAATTGGCAATAATGCTTATTCATGGCTTCCTTTTCCAATGCAGTAAGGAATTAAAGTGACCCAATTTTGTTGGAGTTCCACTATGAACAAATGACTCCATCAAAAATCTAATCTTACCCATCAACTGAAGACCTTACAATATTCTAGTATAAATCTTTAATCTATTTCAACCAAGACACTTTGTTTTCTTAGTTTCATTTTCAGTTTCATTATTTCTTGCCCCCCTCTATTTAGCCCTTTGAAATCCTTCTCAGCATGGTCTTTGGATCATATGTACATGAAATTCTTTTAACATGTGACAGAGTAAAATAATTATTCAATCCAATCATAATAACTAACTCAGCTATTTCAATCACAATATCACATATAAACACTTCAAAAGATCTTGGAAATATGACAACCAACAAAATGAGGTTCATCAAATTTAATCATATCGAAGAAATATACTTATACTTCCATACATTAGTGACTTTGTGTTAGTGCATCAACGCAGTGGAGGATCAGGAATGGAGTGGTCGTCCTCTCCCTTAAAATTTCGAAAAATAAAATTGCACGTTCATTTTTTCAAAAATTATTTCATTGAATCCGATATTTTATACTTTTTCTTATTTACGAGTATATGTTATCAATTCTTCTGCCCCTAATCTCCTATATAAAAATTATAATTCCGACACAAAATCCACACACGTGTGCATGTAATCATGATACATTACGTGATAACAAATACTAATAAATTAACAAAATGAAGTACCATTAGAAAGCTTTGGAACAGAGGCTTTCATCAAAGAACGAGAGATCAGAGAAGATGAAATCTTTCGAGCAGCCATTGATTGAATCAAATTGACAAAACTTATGATTTTTTCAAGACCCTTTAAATCCTCAACTATAAATATGTAACAATTATAATAAAACGTTTCAAGAAATTAAAGTGTGACTTTATCAACTAGATGACGCTAACGCTTGAATAATTAGTTGGAATTATTATGAGTTGTCAAATTGATACGAGGATAATGCTCAAGCTGCATGACTCACCAAATCAAAATGATATAATTAAAAAATTTATGATATCAATTTATTTGCAAATATATTTTTTATATGTGGCATTTTTGCATGCAAACTACAGAGGTTGAAATTGTCAATGTTTGAGATGTATATGTATGACGGTGGAAATAAGAGTGAAGTGATCGGAAGCTAGCAAACTATGGGATGATAAAAAGGGAATGAAAATTGGCAAAGTTACTTCTAGTAGTATCTTTCAATTGAGACATTAGTTAAAAAAAAAAAAAAAGATGAAAAGAGTTAGAATAATGTGTTGTACTAATTGATATTAGACATTACAATTCGTTAATATTATGATATTTGATTAATTTTCAAAATTTTAAATTTGTTTCATGAAATACAGATATGATACCACCTGGTGATATGGTTGTGACCAAGTAGAATTTAGCCTAAAATAGCTACGATTCATTCTTAACGAAGAGATTTTGGATTTGCTGTCTTGTTAATTATAAGGATCGAATTTAAGAGGAAAAAAAGTGGAGCAAGTTGACACCAATGTTCTACTCCTATTCTTTAAGCCCAATTGAATAATCAGATAAAGTAATTTAACAATCTGTACAAGTGGAGCTTCCCCCTTTTGTAATTCTGCAGAAACCATTATAATTCATTGTCTTATACTCTTATTAGACGTGGCAAGTGGGCTGAGGTCACTGCTTATCAAATCGACTTAATTCATATCTGGCTCGACCCACGCCTCTGCCGCCCACCTCTTACTAATTAGGTGAGTGGATGAGATTTAGCGAAAAATTGGCCCGACACACGTGCTCGTTACGGGATCAAGGACGGCTCGACCGCTCTAAGACAATGCCTCAAGTAGTGGTTCGTTAACGTGAGCTTGTGGGACGCATTTGTACGTAGCTCCTTTAAGTTGATTCCATTAGCGGACGCCCGCTTCGCGGTGTAACCGGACGTCCGCAATTCAGCCTTTTATTTAAATATTGACTATCGGAAAGAATATACAGTATTAATGACCGCTTGACTAACTCCTGACGTTCGGTTCACAAACAAACCATTTTCCCTCCTATAAATAAAGAACTACTACTTTCTTTCATCGTCACATCAAATATCATCATTGGTTCATTTCTCTTTGGGTAATATATATTATCCTTGGTTCTTGGTCTCACTTCAATTATAAAAGTCAGACATGCTCAAATCATGATTCTATCTCTGTAGAACAAATTATCTCGATCAAGAATTTCAAATGAATTGAAGATCACCATCTTCCCTCATTTAAGGTAATTGAAATATTGACAATCATTCCACCCCTATTACTTTTATTATTTTATTTCATTTACTTGATAAAATCTTGTCAAAGACAGAAGTTATTTGTTATTCTCTCTTATTAAGTTAAAGTTGATACAATGCATATCTTCTCGTTTCTAGCGAATCTACTACGGTAGATGCTGTTGATATATGGCAAAGGTACGAATGTAATAGTCTAAATATAACATCCATTTTTTGCGAATGTTAAATGTGAAGGTTGGGAAAATATCCAACTTGAATGTAAAAGATTGAAATTGCCCGAATTTCATTGTCTTCATGTAACTAAACTTCATAACGCATTCATATAATGCATATCCGCAGATCTACGCCAATCCGATCTTTCACTCCCAAATATCCAAGATATGATAGACGCAAGAAGAATTGTATTCTCTTTTGCTTTAATGTTCGCTTATGAAACGAACTTTGGTTTATTTTGTTCTATGGATAGGTGGACTTTGGTTAGATGGATGTTTATGATTTGTTTTATTTTACAAATGTTAAAACTTTGGTTCTGATGTTTGAAGTTTGTTTTGTGAATTTGTTGAATTTCAATGTAGATATTTGTGAAGTCACTTTATGGATGCGTGGGGTTTTTTTTCTCGCAATAAGCGTAAAATAGGTGCGACTTCAGGAGAAATAAACCGGCAAATTGAACGGGAGGTTTGTTGGCCGAGATGTCCGATAGATTGAGCAAGATTCGGTCCGCTCTCTAAGACAATTAACTAATGCAATAATGGACTGAGCCGCGCCTCAATAATTATCCTAAGGCTGCTCAAGGTTTACGTAGCAGCCTGGGCACCCTCTAATAAACATTTAACACGGCCAAGCAGACGTCCGATACTTAATCTTGACTTGTGTCGTCCGACCCACTTAGTTAGCCACGTCTAACTCTTATCATTCTTAGTTTAGCTCTCTCTATCAATTTTATCTTAGGAAAATCCAGAATTTTCCTTGCCTAATTGCTGGAGTAACTTGAAGAAGGGACGTACATATAAGTTGCTATCATATTAGATGGTTCCTTCAAAGAAATGGACCACTGACGCCGTACATATAGGAAAGTCCACAATGTGTTTAAATTTTGATGAAGAGATGTTTCTGAAGTACAGTAAATGCTAATAATGTAGACTTTCAATAATAGAATGCTATAGCGGATGGAGTCAATTTCCAAGTGTCGATAAGTCAGGTTTGCTGTAATAGACTAATAGGGAGAAGAGTCGGTCGACAAGATATGAAAAGAATTTTATAAATAAAAGGGGTAAAATGGAGGATTGATTATATATAATTATTTTTATCATTCGATTATACATATTTGATAACGTTTCATTTGATCATTCATCTTTGAATTATGAATTTGGTTGCCCCTCTGCTAATCGTGAATTAATTTGATAAGCTTGCATGGTCACATGCATAGCATACGTGCACCTTTAAGGGATTGATATAATTTTTTTAATTTAATAAACCTATAGAGTACTTAAGTTTTATTAGTGATCGATAACCTATTTAATATCTTCTAATTATGTAAATTATAATCTTCTTCTTAGCTCATGGGTGCAGAAAAATTCTGATCGCTTTATCTCTTCGAGTCCTATTTAGTAGCTTAAATAATTTTGTAATTATCGTGGTTAAAAGTATAAATATTTTATTTTCTTTCCTTTTTTAGTTTTAATAATTTTTGAAAATAAAATTGGTTTTTTTTACTTCAAACCACTCCAATCTAATAATTATGAATGACTTAAAACATAATAAGGCGTTTTCAAATTCTAACTTTTGGCTCGACTTCTACCCCACCTCTCCGCATGATAAACAAGCAGAGCTAGACATATTCCAGAACCTATCTCACATTCATAAAGGGACATAAAATACTATTTGAATAATAATATCTACTGCCATATTTATGCCCAATAATGGACTAAAGGTGAACGATGAACTGATGGTTATCCAAACTTAACTATATGCTCTCTGCAATGTCTTTATTCTTAGAACTTTGTGCAAGTTGTAACGACTATCTTACCTATTTTAATTTACAAGATTCGAGCTTGTAAAATCTCTCAAATCATATTATTGATCATATAAAAATATATGAGAACTTTCTTATACCCCTTTAACAAAAACTGATAAGTACCATGCTAACTTTAATTTCAACCTCAGGATTTATTACTGATCCCGTTAATTTTTCATTCTGATTGAACGGGGGCATATTTGGTATTTCCATTTTAACTAAACACATTTTAACTCTCCCACTTTGTGTCATTGTACTCCACGCTCCTCATGCATTAACTAACAACCAGATTTTTCTCCTCTCTTTACAGATTCTTCCATATTTTGTGCCTCATTTTTTGATTTCCTAAATTTTTATTTCAATTTTTTCCGTTTTATTCAATTTATTTTCGATTTCTTCCATAATTTTTTACTTTTCCGTTTTGGTTTAGAACAACAATATTTGTTCCATAGTTTGTTCCATAATTCGTTCCATGATTTCATTTTGAATCAACAAAATAGTTTGTAATTGAATTGCTGCTATAATAATTCTAATGGATCAAGATAAACATACGGGTATGTTTTTTATTAAAAATGATTTGATTAGTTTCACAATTCATTTTGATATTTCTAATAAAAAGTTTACATTGCTATTAAATTATTGGCAATTGAAGATGACTTACCGGGTGATTTTTTCCACGCCACCTAAATCGAGTCCTAGCTCCACTCGTTAGTTCGACAATATTGAATTCTCTTGTCATTTTTATTATGTTTTTTTCAACTTATATTTTTTTTTCCAGTGTTTTCACAATCATCAAGAAATATGCAACTCCGGCAACTCTCTTCAATCAGGTTATTTTTGTTGTTTAATTATATACGTATCTACTCTCTATATGGCTTTAAGAATCAATTTTCTCATCCTCAACATGTTCTATTTTTAAATGTTGTTGAATTTATTTTCATTATGTGTTACTGTTGTCAATCAACTGAATACATATACCTCGGTAGACTTACGCATGGTATTACCAGACTATTGAAAAATACCAATCGAACACATGTCAATGGTATTACGATATAAATAGTATTCAAATTACACCCGTATTTTGAGAATCTTCAAGTTTTATTTGTGTTTCTTGACATTTAATGAATATGCTCACATGACATATGTTCTATATTGGTTTCTTTAAGAATTTAATTTTCTCATCCTTAGCATGTCTTTTTAAATGTCGTCGTATATACAAGATTTCATCGAAAGTATTTGACAATCGGAAACAATCAAATGATTACACATAATGCCTCGTAGCTTTACGTATGGTATCAAGTGCATCATAGAAAACATACCATCGTAACATCATATCAACGGTATTACGACATAAACTGTATTCATATACAACAAAGCATTTACACCTATTTTATGTTGGAGATGAATGAATACGCGGTTTTGCTCGTGATTATTATGTTATATCATCAGCAGTTTTGTGTACACCTCGATAATGTGAAATCATGGAAGGCTTTGGTTTTTGATACAAATGATGACGCATATCGCTTTTATGCCAAATACGCGAAGTCTCGTGGTTTTGGTATACGACTACCGGGTAACGCGAGTTAATCATGAGTGGTCCGAACCGACTACATTCATTACATTTATATTCAATGTAGCAAGAAAGGGGAGAAATTTATCAAGAAGGGTCCTTGCTTGGAACGTCGTTATAAGCAGAAATTGACATACGGACTGCTTGTAGGCAGCATTTGAAAGCCAAGCATTGACTGATTAAAAAAATGTTACGTAATTTACGAGTGGACAGACAACCACAATCATGATTTTGTAGATCTAAATAAAATTCATCTTATGCATACCTATAGAGAGATTGCCCTGAGCACAAGGCCATGATCAACGCATGTAAAAAAATGGAATATCTTACGAGGTCACATACTCTAATGCTTTTGCTTCCACACCTTTACGGTAATCAAGTGGAGGATATGGGCTCTACTCGCATGCATCTTTGGAATTATGTGAGTTCAGTGAAGCGCATGAAGATGTTTTCTCGAGATGCTGTTGTAATGCATAAATGGTTGAGAGATCAATCACCCCTCGGCCGGATTTTTCTCGACATCAACTGACGATGAACCACGATCCAACTGCTTTTTGGGCCGACGTTGTTATGATTTCTGACTATGCTAAGTTTGGTAAATCTCGTTAGCCTTTGGATAATACGCCGTGACTTCAATGACACGCCGCATCTCTGTGTACATTGTAATCTCATTTATAAATTTTTAATATTTCTTAGTTTGCTATATATATCATTGTTCTAGTTTTATTTGGTTTCACTAATGGTTTTTTTGTCAGCATAACTTATACATTGTTGTAGGTATTTTTGTTGGTTTCAATCACCATAAGTGCACGACCATTTTTGGAGTTGCATTAATGTATGACGAGACCGGAAAATCTTTCAAATGGTTGTTTGAAACATTCTTGAAATGGATGAATCATGATTTCAAGACGCTGATGATGCATAAGGTCTTACAATTGCCCCCCGCTATCCGTGACGCAGCCCCCGGTGTATTCCATGCTCTGCATACGACCAAAATGCAAAGAAGCGTTTGGGGTCTAAAGCTAACTCACTGCTTTTCGGACACGAATCAATTAATTCGCATGCGGGACTCGTGAGGCGTACTTTGAGTTTATTTGAAAACGAATGTCGACATTTGTTTTGGATGTCAAGCCAACTTCGTATAATTCTTGGCTTTGCTTCATTTACTTAAGCCTCAGGAAGCAAAGGGTCTTCAGGACAAGCTAAGCGGATCAATTCATCGCCGGTAAAACCACGACACATTGAAATAGCAATTAAATGCATTTGCACGCCGTCACTTCCTCGGGACCAGCGATGCACATTTCGGAGTTAATGCATCGTTCCGGGGCCTATGGTTGTCGATCTTCGTTTCAATGAGAAGTCGAGAGATTATTACATGCAACAAACCATTCCTGCTAACAACTTCAAGAACTCCAAATTACGAGCCACCGTTTTTACACCTCAAATATTCAATGGGCCGAATGATTTTAAGCATTATCAAGGTTTTTTTTAATATATCCTTAATCATCATATAATTGTTTTCATCATATATGATTTTCTGTATAGTTGAGCAATCGTTGCCTTTGTTTCTTCACTTTCAGGAGACACTTGATGTTGAGCAGTACTTTTGTAGCAGTTTACAGGTCTGATATATTTTCCTAGTTATGAACGCCATATAATGGTATTTGATTACTGCTTTTGGCTACCGTGTTATACCAACGGTATTCGGCTTTTCATATCTTATTGTAGGAAACAATACGAATTTTTATCGGGTTCATGTAAATTACCTTGTCAGGATGGAGTGCTGAGAACGACGGGTAATTCCGCAGAAGACATTGATTGAAGCTAGTCAGTTGTCTCGGCTTGACATCGAAATTCTGTGAAATGTACTTCTGCCGCTTTTATGAGAATTGTTGGTTGATTTGTCGCCATATTCTTAGAGCGACGGAGGTATATGGTGCATTTGGAAATAATGACTTTTGCGTGAGTATTCCAAAGTTAAGTTCTTATTGAACGACGGTCCGCGCGCTTTTGCAAAGCCATGTTCAAAGATAGATAATTATTCTTGTCCGAAGCCATCTTCTCATGGTCAGAGATATCAACGCATTAATAACTTGATGAATTCAGTTGCCCCGCGTGTATGTTTTATAGAAGAGGCATATCTGTGTTACGCTCGCACACGCGAAGGTTCTAAGGAATCGGCCTCAAATTTTGGCTGCACTTACTTCGTTTTCTCGCCTCCATCACGAGTCGATTGTTCATTGGCAATTGCTATGTTTCAGCTTGTATATTGTTTATCTTATATTTCTCCTACCTTATGGGTCGAATTTTTAAATATATATTTTCCTTTCGTTATTTTCAGATGGAGATGAGGAGTATGAGTGTATGAAGTTCAAGAAGCGTCGTACCAATGATCAGGAGGGTAGCAAGGTCAGATTGATGTCTAACCTTGAGACAAGATATTTGAAATGGAAGCAACAAATTAGGCGAGAGATGGCTTGACTTCCGACTGACTCTAAGAAGAATGATAACTAATTCTTCGGATTGAACACTTTATGTATTTCTAATATGTTCATTGTTTTAAACTTATTTGAATAATGGATTTCTTGACTTCAAATATGCAACATTTTAATAAACAACATTTTCATAAACGACAATCACATTCATATTAATAATAGGACAAATAGCTTAGATATGTAATGTCAGTTATATAACAAGTTTTTGTCTCGTTGTACTTGTATACCATCTCGCCTTTAGTCGTGGTATTAAGCTAACAAGATTATAATACCATGTCAGCGTAATGACATTCATATGAATATTAGTACAAAAATTATTGATATATAATATTTCATCTATAAATAAGTCTTAAATGTGAATTTCTATCATAACGCATTGAGGTGGTATATGAACATCTTTTCAACATCGATGTCTTATTTGTAAAATAACTTAACTCTTCTATGTAGATTATTTTATAAATGACAATGATATTACTTAACAGTTTTATAATACCATTTTATAAATGACGATGGCAGGTCTCGTATAATCGATGTGAGCTCCAAAGATGGGATATATAATATTTCATATAGATTAAGTCTTCTATCTGGATTTCTATCATAACAATGCATTGATGTGGTGTGTGAAGATTTATTTCAACACCAATGTCTTATTTTTATATAAGTTGTTTCTATGTAGATTTGTATATGTCATTCCATGTGTTCCTTACGGGTGGTATTAGTTAACAGTAGTATAATACCATTCTGTAAAAGACAATGGTTTCCATATGACTGATAGTAACTACCAAGATGTGATATATAATATTTCATATAAATTAAGTCTTTTGTGTGGATTTGTATTTGTCTTCCATGTGTTCTTAAGTTGATCATAATACTCAAGAGGAGGACTAAAACCATTTTTATCTACGACAATCACATTCATATTAATAATAGTACAAATATCTCAAAGATGTAATATTTCATATAAATTAAGTTTTCTATGTTTGGTTGTACTTGTCTACCATGTGTTCTTGAGTGTTGGTATTAGTTTACACTAATATAATACCACTCTAACCTACGGCAATGACATTCATATGTATAATAGGACAAACAACTTAGGTATATAATATTTCACATATAAAATAAATCTTAAATGTGACTTTTTATCATAACGATGCATTCAGGTGGTATATGAATATATTTTCAACCACAATGTCTTATTTGTAAGATAAAAAGAGTCTTCTATGTAGATTTATTTTTGTCATTTCATGTGTTCCTTAGTGGTGGTAGTATTTAACATTATTATAATACCATTTGATAACTGGCAATGGTATTCATATGATTGATAGGAGCTACCAAGATGGGATATATAATATTTCATATGATATGTGGTGTTCGAAGATTTATTTCAACACCAATGTCTTATTTTTATATTAGTTAAGTCTTCTATGTAGTTTTGTACATGCGATTCCATGCGTTCCTCATCGGTGGTATTAGTTAATAGTATTATAATACCATTCTATAAATGACAATGGTGTCGGTATGACTGATAGTAGCTATCAAGATGAGGTATATAATTTTTCATATAAATTAAGTCTTCTATGTGGATTTGTATTTCACTTCCAGAGTTGTTTATATTAGTTAAGAGCGGGACTAATACCATTTTTTATATTAGTTAAGAAGAGGACAAATAGCTTACATATGTGATATTTCATATATATTAAGTTTTTTATGTGTGGTTGTACTTGTCTACCATGGTGGTATTAGGTGACAATACTATAACACCATCATGATATACGACAATGATATCCATATGAATAATAGGACAAATAATTACCCATATAATATTTCATATATAAAATAAGTCGTAAATTTCATTTTCTATCATAACAATGCATTGAGGTGTTATATGAATATCTTTTCAACATCAAAGTCTTATTTGTAAGATAAGTTAAGTCTTCTATGTAGATTTATTTTGTCATACCATGTGTTCCTTAGTAGTGGTATTAGATGTCATGAACTTAATACGATCTATTACTAGAGTAATGGTATTCATATATGTGGATTGAAAATATGCCCTTATTTGGATTCATGTTCGAGAACCAGAAATTATATTTTTTCCATTTTTGTATTCTCTATTTAATTCAAAGTTCATGCTATCTGCTTAGGAAAAAAATCTCAATATTTGAACCAACAATTAAATCTAGCTTCAATTGTTATAGGACTGAAACAACCGTAACATTCTTATCCGTTAAATTGTATAGAAGAACCTATTGTAAAAAAAAACCTATTTTATTCTTCATTCACATTCTCCTTTAACAATTCCTTTTGGATGATTGATATCTGTTGTAAGTTCAAATCACTTGTCAGGTTCTCTACAGACTCTCCAAATATATTGCTAGCATCATTTATTATACCATAACAAAATGTTAATCCGGAATTCTTGAATCTTTGCATTGCTTATCGAATGATTCCAGCTTTGAATGATGACATTTGGCCAACGCTGTTACGCTCACTCTTCCATATACTTCATCACAAATGCTCCACAGCTTGAACCATCCTTTTGTTGCGGCATATATGGATCTGACCATTTGAATTTCTCCTAAACACGCTGACATGCTCGGCCCTATCAAATTGTATTTTTTGCCCCAGCCTAAACAAAGTTACTTCAAGTTATTAACTTATCCCCAATCACGATACCCCTCTGCTCGCCCTCATCGGCCCCGCTATACCAAGGTAGTTTGCTCGCGACTCGTGATTGCTTGCCTCAATGCTACTCACCTAGCACACAAAGTGTCTTTCTGCTATTGTGGTATAAAAATCTGAAAATACATAGTAAAAATTCGGCTTTAAGATATCCATAATCATTAATTATATAAGATTGGATATAAGTCTCAGGAAACTCAAAAGATAATACTTGCCATTACCCAAGTCGGGCCGACATTCATGTCATCCCATCCTACCGATTTGAAATGTTTCAACCTTGATCTGAATGCACTAGCTGTCTCAAAATCTATCCTAAGATCTCGCTGGTCATCGATGTTGACATTCCTTAGTTCTTGCTACATTTCAAAGATATAAAGTGACCGATGCAAGTCTTCAAAATTTGGTAGGCCATTAAAGTTAAACTTGTAGATCATTAAATGATTCTGATATATTCATTTAGATTTTAACAGGTATGAGTAAGTATATTTTTGAAAGTAGTGCAAACTGGTCAAGGTATGTCTTCAGAATTTGGCACATCATCAAACATGAACTTGATCACAGTGATAAAGACAAGTAGACGGAGATCTTTTAAAGGAACGTAGATCTTTAAGGCACTTAAACAACATATGGCTAAAAAATATGGAAACGGATGAAATACAAAGACAACCCAAACAAAACAAATGAACTAGAAAGCACACATATATAACAGGACAAAGGCAAAAAAACAATGTATATTAGCAAAGATGTTGATCAATATACAAATGATCTAAACGAGGCTCATGCAAAAACTGAGACAATGCATCGCTGACTGACTATCTCATAACAACTCAATAAATCCCGAATGTTGAACTCCAAACGATGGAAGCATCCCCTTTAACCATTTCAACTCACAAATAATAACCGTCATGGACATGTACTCTGCTTCTGCAGACAATCGAGACACCGTTTCTTGCTTCTTGGACTTCCAAGACACAGCAGAATCCCCCAAGAACACAATCCACCCAGAAATAGAGCAACAAGTAATTGGACAACTCGCTCAATCGGAATCACATCAACCCGTAAGAAGCAAAGAACTCTGCACCTTGAGCAATATTCCCTGACCCGGGCACCCTTTCAGATACTTCACCACGTGAAGAGTTGCTGTCCAATGATCTAAACGAGGCTCATGCAATAACCGAGATAATACATGCACATCGAAAGACAAATCAGGTCGAATAAAAGACAAATAAAGCAACCTCCCAACCAATCGGCGATATCGTTCGCCATTCTTCATAGGCACACTGGTAGAGTGAGCCAAACGCTGATTCTGCTCCATCTAAAAACTCACAGGTTTAGCCCCCAGAAGACCCGTCTCATAAATGATATCAAGCATATATTTTCTCTGACTCAGAAATATCCCTTCTTGGCTACGGACAACCTCAACAAACAAAAAATATTTAAGAATTCTCAAATCCTTCATGTGAAAGCAATTGCCAATGTATTGCCTGAACTTTAAAACAACATCAGACTTATTAAACAATAATCAAATCATCAACATAAACTAGCACATGTAACCTGACCTTCCCTTTAAACAGAATAAACATCGAATAATCAGAGTAAGAGTCAACAAAGCCATACCGTTTCAATGCCGAAGCCAACTTCGAGAACTAACAGCGAGGTGCCTGTTTCAACCCATACAACGACTTGTGCAACTTGCACACCAACCCCGGACGGACCTTGTTAAAACCCGATGGTAATTTCATGTTAATTTCCTTAGATAAATCACCATGCAAAAAAGCATTGTGTACATCCATCTTATGTAACTCCAAATTCTTAACAGCAGCCGCTAGCCCGCTACTAAGAAAGTCCGCACGGCAACCATTTTTGCAACCGCTGCAAAAGTATCATTATAATCAATGCCCTCCACCTGGTGATTACCAAAAACAACTAAACGAGCTTTAAATCGTTCAACACTACCATCAAAATTGTATTTTACCTTATAAAATCATTGAGTGCCCAATGTTTTCTTCCCTTCAGGTAACTGCACCATACTCCATGTTCTGTTATCCTCTAAAGCCTTAGTCTCCTTTTTCATTGCCTCCCGGCATTGAGAAAATTTCATCGCCTCCTTAAATGATCGAGGTTATGTACCTGCAGTTACCACTGCAAGAAAACTCCTAAGCCCAGCAGAAAATTGGTTACAATTTACTGAATTAGTCATAAGGGACCGGAGGCCCCTACGGCGGGTCAGCAAATGGGTTACAATTTACTGAATTGTACTACCCCGTCAGGTATTTTTGGGTTTTTCACGGTATTCGCAACAAAATCCTTGAGCTTCATGAGGAAGTATTTAACCCGCTTACCACGACCCATTTCCTCCATATCCACCTTCAAATCATCCTCATCCCTCATCCGAGGCTCATCGATACTCCCCACCGGATTTTAGCAAACGGAAATTCATTCTAATAAAATATCGCATCATGAGAAACAAAGTACTCATGTGATTCCAAATCAAACAACTTCCACTCTTCTTCTTAAACGGATACCCTACAAAAATAAATTTCCTACAACGACTATGGAACTTATCCAATTTACCCTTTTGCTTATGTGCAAAACATAAAGCACCAAACACACGAAGATTGGAACAAGTAGAGGTTTACCATACAAAAGTTCATAGGGAGATTTGAAATTAAGAACACTAGAGGGAGTGCGATTAATGAGATACCCACACTCACCCCAAAACTTAATCGGTAAACTAGCATGAAACCTCAAAACCCGACCAACATTTAAAATATGACTGTTTTTCCGTTCCACCCGCCCATTTTGTTGAGGAGTACCGACAGCACAAAGTTTGAAATATAATATGATTCATAGCAAAATAATCGTGACGACAAAAAAAATCCATCCCATTATTACTACGAACAAACTGAACTTTGGATTTAAATTGACGATCCACCAAGGCAATAAATTGCATAAAAATATTTTATAACTTCATTTTTATCCACCAATAAAAACAACCAAATTGCACGCGAATAATCGTCAATAATAATAAGAAAATATCTCGTACCACAGGAAGACACTGTGTGATACGGAACCCACAAATCACAATGAATCAACTCGAAAATGCGAGTAGCCTTATGTTCGCTACTAACAATAGGCTCCTTAGACTACTTGGCTTGATGACAAACGATACAAGCCTTATTCGACAAATGACATTTATCATAAATGAAAGATAAGGACCTAACTACTTTCTCAGAGGGATTCCCAACACCTTCCTGAATTACATGTAACGCCCATTCCTCCGAATACCGCAAAGTAGTAAAGTCTGCTCCACCACTCACCGACTAAATCGTGGTCCTCGAGGCAGCTAGTATTCAGAAAATACAACCAATTTTAGTAAATTGAACCAAAACAATCCGAATTTATCCGCTAACCGGGAAACGAATTAAATTGCAGGCAAACTGAGGTACATATAGTACATCATGTAAAATCAACTCATTGGACAAACGAATACTACCACTTTTGACTACATTAGAAACGGTTCCATCCGGGAGGCCAATAAGACAACCCGAAACATCCACAACATTAAAAATATTACTCAAGTCACCTGTCATATGACTCGAAGCACCCGTATCAATAATCCAATTGGTAGAGGTAAAGAACTTATCAACCAGACGATCCTCACTACCCAAATCAGAATGTCCAAGTAAGTTTTTCAACTTACCCCAATCGGACTCGACTGCCTGGAAGACCACTGACCGACCACCGAGCCCCCTAAGAGCCGGCAGTCTCCATTGCCTACTCTTGGACGCCAAGATACATCGGCATGGGTAGTGTCACGGCCTCGAGGTCACACCCGCCTCGTGGTCCCTCGGCCTCCCCCTCAGACGCCTGCTCAGCTGGCTCAGCCCCGCCTCCTCCCCGAAACCCCTCGGACGATCGCCCCACCAACCGTGAAAACCAAGGGCAAATCAGAAGTTATCATTGAAAAGAGAACCCTTCGCCCAAAAACGTAAGATAGTTAATTTCCCAGCGACGCCGATGGTTTCGGGGGCACCAGCATTTGATGACCAAGATAAGGATTGACTAATGATCGATTTTCTGGACTGCTTAGAGTCGGGTAAGTCTAATCAATCTTATGGGTCATTGGCTTGTAACCGAGGAGCCGGGTTTGAACGCCGCAAAATCATAGAAGATATGTATATCTCGTGTCAAATGCATTTTGTTTAGAACTATCAAGTTTAGGAGATTCTTAGACCTCGCTGAGCAACTATCTATGTTAGTATGAGTCATGGCTGCTTTGGACTATGTCAAATGTCCGCTTCTTTTAAGCTGGGATCATAACGACATATGTTAGGTGACACAAAGAAGCATAGCAAGATGTTGATATATTATAGGATTTGTCCGTCTCTGATATACAAGGTAGATCTCAGCTCTCTCGAGAATCATGGTCGATGAGCATCGACGCTGTCGTGTTTATCGCATGGTTTCACGCCTGAGTAAAGAAAGTCGTGGGTGTTTCATGACACACTTTAAGTGGTTACCAGGATTGTATCAAGGGAGACAAAGGAATTGTAAAGTAATCGTCCAAGGACAAGTGGGAGTATTGGAAATCAATAGTTATTGGTTTCATTTATTATGCCCATTGCGACAATTGTTGTAACAATTCATTTACTAATTTAGTGAATGTGATTACATAAACGGAATATTCAATCATAGTATCAGAATATTAGTCGTAGTTCTCACGATATTTACCAGGGTTATGCTGCATTGTTAGATCTCGATGTATAACCATTATAATAATATTACTTTGTCTATTATATGGTTATACGGCCGCTATTATCTCGGCCTAGAACGTCACATCATTAATGATGCTGAAGTTACATTTCGCGTATGAAATAAAACTACACTCGCTAAATCGGGAAGTTGATTGTAATCATCGAGATTCCATCAGATAATTTCATTACACGAGTAATGTAAATAAATTGGATGAGCTTGAATTAATTGACTTGTTAGATCAATTAATTAACTTGTTAATCGAACTTGTTTAATTAAACTTGATAAGATTAATTAACGAGTTGGTTGAGTTTATTTGTTTGACTTGTTAAGCTCAATCAAATATTAATGAGTTATTTATTTTAATTGGCTTGATAAGACTAATTAAATAAATGGGGTTTTGCTTAATGAGCTTGGCTCGTTAGTTAACGGTTTAGGTTTTATGTGAGCTCTATATATTTGAGGCTTTACATGAAAAACCTAATGCAACAAAAAACAAAAACTCTAGCCTCCATCTCATAGAATTTTGGTTTATGGAGGAGCCGATGAGTTTTATAAGACAAATCTCAAGTTTGATTTGTTCTCTATCCAATTGTGAAAGTCCGGCCTCTAGCAACTGGCTGTGATTCAACCTCCTGTGCGGACTAACTGTAGGCACTACAATCAAGTGCTAAAGTATACTGAATTCAAAATGAGGCTTCTTGAAAGAATTGTTGTTGATTAATTCAGCTACACTATAAGTATTCTGATATAATATATATGAATATATATTTTGTAGTTTTGAGATTATGCAATTTAAATGATCCTGATATGCTTTTGTTTAAGTTCTAAACAAGTTTTACATAGAAAATTCTTTCACTTCTCCCCCAACTAACACACAAACAAACCACAACTACATGAGGGAATTGGATCATAGGTAGCCAATTCATCCCACAATGGTTGTAATTTGCCAAAATACTCACCAATCGACATGGTGGAAGTCTGCTTGCACTCGGCCAAAGAAGTTCCCGATGTCGCCATGAGTCCCGCCGCCCACGCCGTCGACATCAGAAAAACAGCCCATAACGGACGTGCCTCCTCAAAGTACGAAATTTTCTTCCTCAACGACGAATCAATAGTATTCCAGATCTATTGAACAAGCATCGCTTGAACACATTGCCAATCAGCAAGCAGGGATCCGAAGATGAGTTTTTCAACAGAGCCATCAATAAATCCAAACTTTCTTCGAGCAATAAGAAACAAACAAAGAGATTTGGACCAATCATCATAATTATGTCCAATGAAAACAGCAGTACTAATGATATTTTTCTGGTTATCATTAGAACTCAAGTAAACGGAGAGGTATGATCTAGTTTAGTTGGTGCTGGCGATGAGGTGTTGCCGCCGCCGCCTCCCTTAGGAAGAGAAGCGTCGATGATAGGAGGGGTAGAAATAGGGTCGGTCATGATGGTGGGGTGGGGGTAGGGTTTTTTCGAAAATTGATAGAGAAAAAGATACTAATTTTGCCCTAACATATTGGCTTTGATCCCATGTGAAATGTAGCTCTCAAATCATATTATTAATTATACAAGAATATATATAACATTACATAATAATAATCTACGGGCAAAATATACACAGACCAATTATCATAAAATACAATATACAACTACACGTAATAGAGCCACATATTATTCTAACAATTTTGAAATACTGTGTATGTGAAGCATTATTACTATATTATATTAGGATTTTGCCAGCCCTATATGATGTTGTGAAAACGATCATATATAGAGGTTGAAGAACAAAGTGATTGAACTACCATCATGTCCAAATGACATGCCAATTACTAACTCAGAATTCATGGCCCACAACCTATTATTCTTATTGCTTGTTAGATAGAGTAACTATAGCTTCTTAATTATGTCTGGTAGGGTGGGTAGCTTTGATCGATATTAGGCCTATTTAACTATATGTAAAGCTAAGTAAGGTTCGCCATTATACTTTTGTTATTTTGTACACTCAATGTTCTACCTTGATTATAAAATTGCTTACGATGTATTGTTGTTGAGCCTCAATATTTTTAAGTTTGGGACGACATCGGCTGTCTGAAGTTTATTCAATCTATCTATATCTATATATCTTCAAAATGTGTGAATGTGATTAGGTGTTTCTTCTATTTTTTTAAAAAATTAAATTATCCCTCCCACATGAAATTAATTATAAAACATATATTAATTATGAGAGTTATTTTCCCATGAAGCTATTATTAATTATAAAAAATCATAATTAATGAGGAGTTAAAATAATAGTGATGCTTGAAAAATAAAATAGTTAAAAAAAATTATAGTCAAGCATCATTTAAATAAATGATACAAAACTCCCAATAATTATGAAAATACATAATTAATTAGAGATCAGAAAATAACGAGAGCCAGAAAATGATATGTAGTTTTAAGAGAAGTTATAACAATTAAAATAATAAAACTTAAAATATAATTAAAAATAATGGGAGTTAAAAATTAACTTTAGAGTTAATAAAATAGGTAAAAATAATTTTAAAAGGTTCAATACTTATTAAAATAATGGTTAGCTCTAAAAAATCTATTAATCACTAGAATTAAATAATTAGAGTCAATAAAATACTATGATTTTAAAAAAAATTCTTAAAAGCTACAATAATAATAAAATATTTATGAAATTTAAAATCAATTGTAAAATAAGTTGAGAGCTCAAATTATTATAAAGAGTCATATAATATTCAATCATTATTCAAATAACTTTTAGCTTTAAAATCTAATAATAATTGATAGCAATGACAATTAAAAAAAATAATTTTAAAAATAATGAGAGTAAAGAAATAACTTGAGAAATAATGAGAGCAAATAAATTAGAGTTAAGACCACCCGTTGGAGTTACAAGAGTTTTAACTCCTATTAATTACGTGAATTAAATAATGAGAGCCTATAAATAAATAACATTTAGCTTCAAAATTTAAAATAATAATAAAATATTTATGAAATTTACAATAATAATAAAATCAGATCGTAAAATAAGTTGAGAGTTAAAATAATTATAAAGAGTCACATAAGATTCTCATATAAGATTCAATCATTATTCAAATAAATTTTAGCTTTTAAAATCTATATTAATTGAGAAAAGAATAATTAAAAATAATAATTTTAAAAAATAAGAGTAAAGAAATAACTTGAGAAATAATGAGAGCAAATAAATTAGAGTTAACACCACCTATTGGAGTTACATGAGTTTTAACTCCTATTAACTATGTAAATTAAATAATAAGAGTCTATAAATAAATAACATTTAGCTTTAAAATTTACAATAATAATAAAATATTTATGAAATTTATAATAATAATAATAAAATCTGATGGTAAAAAAATAAGTATAAAGAGTCATATAAGATTCAATCATTATTCAAATAACTTTAGCTTTTAAAATCTAAGTAATAATTTCGATAGTAAGGACAATTAAAAATAATAATTTTAAAAATAATGAGAATAAACAAATAACTTGAAAAATAATAAAAGTAAATTAGAGTTAAGTGCACCTCTTGGAGTTACGTGAATTAAATAATAAGAGTCTATAAATAAATAAAATTTAGCTTTAAAATTTACAATAATAATAAAATATTTATGAGGGTTAAAAAATTGACTATAACATAAGTTGAGAGCTAAAAATAATTAGAAATAACTCTAAAAGATTCAATAATTATTTAAAATAAGATTCAACTTTAAAAACTACAATAATAATTGATAATAATGATAAATAAAATATAGTTTTAAAATAATTGTAGTAAAACAAAATTAACTTGAGAAATAAGGATAGTCAATAAATTAGAGTTAAAGACCATCTCTAGGAGTTACATGAATTTTGATATTCCATTACATTCTTAAAACTATCATAATTCTCTATTGTCTTTCAACTAATGTAACCTAACATTGAACTTATATTAACTTGTAATAACTTTAGTTCGTATTTTATTTTGCATATATTTGCGAAGTCTAATAATTAAAATTATATAATAATAATAATGTTGTTAATTCATTTTAACTTTACCTTTAATTTGTTTTTTAGGATTTCTCAATTTATAAAAAAAATTAGTCTTAACAGACATTTACAAATACTTTCATAATGCTTAGTTATTGAGTATTATATATAAATTTATGTTGAGATAAAATTAAAGAAATTTTAAAAGGTTCAATAGTTACTAAAACAACGGTTAGCTCTAAAAAACCGATTAATCACTAGAATTAAATAATGAAATCAATAAAATAATATTATTATTTTAAAAAAGTTCCTTAAAAGTTATAATAATAATAAAATATTTATGAAATTTAAAAATCTGATTGTAACATAAGTTGAGAATTAAAATGCTTATAAAAGAGTCATATAAGATTCAATCATTATTCAAAATAACTTGGGTTTTAAACCTACAATAATTGATCATAATCTCAATTAAAATAATAATTTTAAAAATAATGAGAGTAAACAAATAACTTAAGAAATAATGAGAGCAAATAAATTAGAGTTAAGACCACCTCTTGGAGTTATATGATTTTAATATTCCATTACATTCTTAAAACTACCATAATTCTCTATTATCTTTCATCTAAATTACATTCATTTTTTATCCTTCATCTAGAACTTTAAGAAGACAAAACTTGTTACAAAAATATTTGATTGTCTTTCCAACTAATATAATTTTTGTCTCTTCATTTACAAATTTTGTAAGACAAAAAACACAATTGAACAATCATTGGGAATGTTGTTTTGAGGTTGAGACTATTAATGTAAGTTTTACTTCCTAAAATAATTCTTTACTTATTTTTTTTATTCTTAATAGTTCATTCATAACAAAAACAAATATTGAGATGGTTGAAGATTGGTGTTCAATCTAACATTATTTCTTCAATAAAGAATCTATAAATATGGTCACCATATGAAGTTTTGAGAATATATAAGTGGCAATCTGCCATTCATATATATACATTTAATTGTTGAAGATTATTAATTATTTCTTTTCTTTGTAAATGTGTAATAATCTATCTTTTATTTATGTCTAATACTCAATAAGTATGCATTATGAAATTATTTCTTTCATTTCATTTTAAGATAAATTTATAAATAATACTCAATAACTAAGCATTAAGAAAGTGTTTGTAAATGTATGTTGAGACTAGTTTTTTTTATAAATTATGAAATCAAAAGGATCAAAATTCAAAGATAAAGTTAAAATGAATTAACAACATTATTTTTACAACCTAAATTTAATTATTAGACTCCACAAATGTATGTAAAATAAAATACAAACTAAAGTTATTATAAGTTAATATAAGTTCAATGTTAGGTTACATTAATTTTTAACTCAAAATAAAAATACATAACTGAGACATTATATACCTACTTTTACTTTCTTTTTACATCAATATATAATAATTTTTTCATTGTAATAATTTTCTCGATCATATAATTGATCCTCTAAAAAGATTGAAAAGATATCTTTGTATGTACTTATATATGACTTATATGTAATATATTCTATTTTTTGTACATGCATGGCATACATACTAATGTAAATTATTTTGATTATAAAAATATTAAATTAATAGTTTTTTATGGTGAAAGTAGTCATTATGCTCTATCAATCCTACAATTGATTAGAAAAAAATACTAACAAAATATTATTTACTTTTATCATAATTCAATTATAAGATGGCTCACTATTTTCTAAATTATTAACTCGATAATTTTTTATATTTTTTATAACTAAAAGACTTATAGAAACTTTTTTAATTAATTAAAAAAGAAGATATATAATTCTATTTTTATTATGACGAAATTGTCATAGCGCATACTAATTAGTTTATTCTCTATTGATATGAATTTTATTTATGTAACAATAACAATCTTACTAAGCCTTATTGATTAGCCTACACCACAAGAACTTGGGTGCTTTCCATTTCAATAAAAATGAAGTTTGATTAAAAATTAAAAATAATTATTATCTATGTTATATTACTATATAATACTCAATTGATATATAAGGAGTATTATTTAAGTATTTCTTTGATTCAATTTTACGATGCAAAATATAAACTATTAAAGGATAAAATAATATTGAAAGTTTAAATTAAAATTATTACTAAAATATTAATTTCAACTAAGGATTCAATATATGAATGTAATTATACATCAAGTCATCATTTTAGTTATAGTTAAGAAATTAAAACATTATGAAAGTAAGTCATTACAAACTCATTAAAATTCTTACCACGTGCAACCTAACGACATCTTACTAGTAGTACTTAAAAGTGTGAAACGCCTGCCACACTAATAACGGCTCATCGAAATTCTCGCCTGATACCACGGCGAATTAATGCATGCGACGTTGTGGTTTGGTGCACAACGACAGAGCTCAAATCAAAATTACAGTTTAAAAACATTAAATCTATTTAAAAAACTTTTTTCATTATTAAGTTGGGGCTAATTGCTATATTTTGTATAAACAAAACTTATAATTACATAATAAATAAATTATAATAAAAAAATTAAAATTGAGGGAGCAGTAAATTGTCCCTGTTTAATTTCTTGTAAGTTCGGTTACTAATTTGCGGTTGAACGTAACATTTGACAATGGGAAGTCGGAAGTGTGAAAGACATGCACCCTTCGTTTTCATTCAATAGGCCGACACAACTAATGCATGCACCCTACACATCGCAATTTTCATGCATTAGTTAACCTATTTCTTTAAAAGTTGCAAACTACTTAACTAATTAACATGGCTGCTAATCTCCTTTTTAAGTAGTTTACCTAAAAACTGTTGGAACCTTAATTAGCTTATGTTTATATAATATCTTATTCAAACTCATGGATATGATTAAAATAGATAAGATTTGATTGTGTTATCAATATTTTACAGAAGTCCAACTTACTAAGCAAAACTTCAAGTTTGAAACTTATTGGGTTGAAAGATACATTGTGATTTATAAGCTTCAAGTTCATCAAATTTAATAGCATAGTTGATGCAGGAATCTTAAGAAAAATCATTACAGTTTATGTCTCTATTAGTGATGTGTATGATTTTAATTAATATATAGTACGTAAAGCAAATCTAATACAATAATAATTTCATGAATAATTATCATGTAAGTATATAATTATCATGTAAGTATGTAACAAAACAATACAATGCACGAGGATAATGTATAAACATATAAATTACTTACAAAATTTGTCACAAATATAGAGAGGCAGAAAATTATTACATATGGTAAAAATTTGTAATAAGCTGCCTCCGATTGAAAGAACTAATTATTTCTCGCAGTAAAGATTGTATGGCTAAGAAAGATTTTTATTTATATATAAACCGAATAATAAATTTTTTGAAAAATCTTTCATTGTTATATTTATCAAACGACGTGCCTCACTATCAGCCTAGTTATCTCCTAATGATGTCGACGCTCAACATAAATTTTCGATTGACATACCGAGCCGGGCTTCGAGATCGGGTCTTGATTTGGATATGTGTCCTCGAATGTGGGTGCTACCCTTGATCCCATGTGGCTTGTGTGTGAACTTGATCTTTGATTTTGACTTTTTATCTAGTATGGCCTCGACCGTGCGTCGCTGAACTCTTCTTTGATTTGGGGCCGACCGGTGTACCGAGGTCCTTCTTTGATTCGAGCCGACCGTGTAGCCTCGGGACCCTTATTCGATTTGCGGCCGGATAGTATATCCTTGGACCCTCGATGCCGGGTCGATGAAAATTCCTCAGAGCCTTCTTTGGATAATGGGCCTTTTATGTGTACCCCGAGGCCCCTTTTACTTGATTTGTGGTGACTCGATATGGTCCTCGGCCCGGATGCTTCAAAAAGAGTCGGCTCCCTGTACAGACTAGTTCAAGAGTCTTAGCCACAGAAGATTGAACTCCACCTGGGCTTGAATCTTGTAGCTCGTGGTCAGTTCCTTCAACACGCCTTAGCGCTTCCCTTGCGCCCCGATATCGGACAGAGTAGACTTCTAAGCTTGCTCCTACCCTGATTTTCTATATAAGGGCCTCACTGGCTCCTACAGCCTTGACTTGAGTCTTGGATTGACACTTAGCTTCTCACAGCCTGGACGGCCGACCGCGCTGCTCTCCTCATCTTGATGCTTTGGGCGCCTGGTCTTCGTGTGCCTTAGCACTCACATCAGCTCCCCTAAAAGTTATTTTAAGGATTGAAATCGAAAATCACGTAAATTGATTGCATCAGCTTTCTAAAATAGCTCAACCCCCATAAAATTATTCACTCACCCTATTCATCCCCTAAATTTATACCATGCCCATCTTCGTGGATCACGATCTCAATCGTTGATAATTTAAAATTGTTGAGATGTGTCGTCATATTTTGAATTAAATATTAAAAATGTCAATAATATTTTAATCAAATTTTGTGCCGACTTGGAGAATTTGCTTTGCCGCCGAATTCATATTTGTTCCAGGGTGATCATACCCCTAATTCACACCCTCTTTTTTTATCTACTGGCCATTTCGAAATCAGTTTTTCCAAAAATTATTTTATTTTAGTTTTCTCCTCCAATTTATATGCCCAAATTCGTAAATTTAGGAACCCTATTTTAATGTCACATCATCATACGATGTATAAAATTATTAGGTTAATTTAATAAATAAACCCTAATTTTACCCTAGTAATAATTTCTGTGGCTAAAATGCTCCTGAATCCTAATTTACACGTGTCCGGGGTTTTGATTGAAGTTCGGTCAAACCCTTAAATCAACACATGTAATTGTGTGGGTTGAGATTTTATTATTTATACAGGCACCGAAATAATAAAACCCCTTTCGGAAAAACCTTTCTAGGTACAAAAGGATTTATCAACCATCGGGGGTCAACTATCAAGTCTGGGAAGGCCGAGCACTACAGATGAATTTGACTTGTAAGGACTCAAGCCGGGCCGAGTTTGGGTCTTGATTTGATATGTGTCTTCTGGGATGTGGCCTCGACGAGGTCTTGGCATTTGACTTTGAATATGGTCCTTCGAATAGTGGGCCGCAGCCTCTCGATCTCACGTGGCTGGGTGTGGACTTGATCTTGGTCTTGGACTTCGGTCTACTATGGACGACCTGCGTCACTGAACCCTTTTGGATTTGGGGCCGACCGTAAAATTTTAAACCCTTCTTTGATTCGGGGTCGATGGTGTACCCTTAGACCTTTCTTTGATACGGGGCTACGGTGTACCTCGAGGCCCTTCTTGACTCGATTCAGGGTGACTTGATATGGTCCTCGCCGTGATGCTTCAAAGAACTTATCTCCAGGGCTAGACTAGTTCAGAGCCTTAGCAAAGATAGTAATCGAACTCCTGGATGAACCCCTTGTAGCTTCGTGGTCAAGTTACTTCAAAGAAGAAATTTTATGTTTTCTCTTTGTGGGATGACGTAGAAAGAGAGCTTTGTGCTGCATTGTTCATTATACTCTTGATTTGCCACAGGCCTTATCAAGCCTCGTAGCTTGACTTGAGTCTCGAATTGACAAATTAGCTTCTCATCGCCTGGGGTTTACTAGGACGGTCGTTATCCTCCTCTTGATGCTTGGGCTTCTGGTCTTCAGCGCCCAAAGTGCTCTCTCTCCATTTGAATCTTCAAGCTGACGCTTTTAGTTTTGAATCTTCAAGCTTTTTGATGCTTCAACCTTTGTATCTTCTGCTTGTGGTGCTTCGCCTTGAAGTCTTCAACCTTCAGCGCTTCGCCGGTCTTATTCTTCGTAGTTTTTCCAAATAGTTTCCACGCTTTTTGCCTTTGGCTTTTTTAATACGAACGAAAGCACCCCATTTTTCATGGCAGCAGGATAAAGCTGACTTGCTTCGATTGGTCAACTCATCTTCTAGATTACAATCTCACCAAGGATAATTTGAAATTGTTGAGGCGTGATATAAACCGCTGATTTTGAATTAAATATTAAAATAGTAATATTTAATAAACACTTAATATGCCGCCGAATTCATTTGTTCCAAGGGTAATCTTTTTCTTATCGGTTCGTCATTTTGAGCTCGCTTTGCCCGTAAAATGCTATTTTGATTTTGATTTTCTCCTCCACTCTATTATTAAATTCCATGAATTTGGGTGGAACCCTATTTTAATGTCACATCATCATACGAGGTATAAAATTAGGTTTAATTTAATAATAAACCCTAATTTTACCCTAGTAATTAATTTCAGGTGGCTAAAATGTCGGGAACCCTTAGGTTTTGATTGAAGACTCGGTCAAAACCCTAATCAACACATGTAATCGCTATGGATTGGTCAGAATTAATTATATTAATAAATTCATATAAAATAAATTTTTTTAATTAATTTTCACTGTCTACAAAGATATTATTCCTCTTTTTATGTTCCCCTAATTATATCTTATTTCTTTGTTTGATGATATATTATATACAGATGAATGGGTAAATATCAGATATACACAATATCTATAATATATATTCAAATCAACTCAAGTATACGAAAAACGGCATCGATAAATTAAGGAGGTGCTGATCATTAATCGATTGATTAAAAGTAGGCATTAATTTCCCAACAAATTAGAAGTCTAACATCTCAAATACTTCTAAACGGCTTTACCTCTCCTGAAAAATTCTCTCATTCTATGAAAACCTGTACAACACACTTTTGTTTTTTCCCTCAGAAACCTCATTTTTCAATCATAAACCTCTTAATGGTTTTAATCAAAGTACTTTCATCTCAGGCAATCTCGGGATTATCATGATGCGATATCATAAAAACATCTCCTCAAATCTACAACCTTATCGAGGAAGACGGCTAGCGCAATCGGTGAGGAAGATTTAATGCATCGCTTCGCTGGAATGTAAATCAAGCATTTATGTTAAAGTTCATTTTGGAGAGGGACGGGTTTGTCAAGCATCATGATTTAGTCCGGCCATGACCACGGCCCGAATCGCAAGGACATACGAGTATCGAGGGTCGGAGGGTCAATTCTTCATGTTTTCTTCTCCACAATTAACAATCGTGGATAGATCCCCTCGAAAGAACGTCCGTGGTGGCTCGACACAACAAATTTTGTCAGGTCCTGAGGTCCGGATCCATGACGGGTGATTTTTGATACATGTCCTTTTTGATCCATGTAAAAGGACTCGGGAGGAATATGTTACCATGATATGGCCGTAAGATCGGCAATGCTGCTCCATGGGCGATGAGTGGAATTAAGGGTCGATAAGTGGTGATGTAGTGGAATTAAGGGTCGATAAGTAGGGTAAAAAGTTTTTCCGTCTCACGAGCATTTGTACGGTGAAGGCCCCTTTACAACATTTGGTTAGTTTTCGTGACGTGGGTGATACCTTTTGTTACTTGGTATCTTTATGAACGATTACCAAACATGTGTTTTAATCAGGCAAGATTAGCCATCTCATTCAAGCCACAGTTCATCACCACCTTTATTGGTGATTTTAAATCGGGTGGGTAGTTTATGGGTCTCGATCAAAGCTCCCATGGAGAAATCGTGGATTGAATCTCAGATTGGAGGAGGAACCCGAACCACCGAAAGTGAAGAGTGCGTGTCCGCGTAGCAGGAACCGGGGATTGGGCGGGAAAGACGGGAGGCGACGTAACAAATCCATCCTCCCGGGTTTTGAGCCTAAAAAATTCAAGAATTGCTATGCAACGATTGTACGCCAAATATTATGGAGGGCACCAATCAAGGCTCACAATTAATCCTACCAAAATGACAAGGAAAATAAAGTGGAAAGCAGACTATTATAGTGGCGTTTCGATTTGGCGGATCTCATTCTCAACATTAATGTGGGACAACAAATCCCATCATTAAAAAAATACAAGACAAGAAAATCTCCGTGGCACTTAAGTTCTTTGATTACAAAATTCACCAAATCAGTAGAATCTAAAACCCCTCGACAATCAACATTAAATGATAATTATGCACCAGCACATAGGCCTTTAAGTAGACATATCTTGACAAAAAGACGCCATCCATACCCGCGGTGGAATCGAATAATACCTATTAAGAAACAATCTCTTCTAAAGCTAGATCGATGTTTCCCCTGCTCCTACTAATGTTTCGCCGAGGTCATGTACGCCTAGCCGGTCATCATAAAGTATCCTATCTTGGAACCGGCCGCGGTCCGGGGACAATCCCGTTGCTGATATCTAAAAGCCTAGTTTAGTCTTTCTCGATGGAGACTAAACTTTGGAATAAGGAAACGGGATAACATCAAAAAGAAGGCCGCATGGAGAATGGTTTAATTGTGGACGCGATATGAGAGCGTGTTTAGCTTTATTATGGGGCGTAGATTTAGGAGTGTAAAGCAATACGTAACTGAACGAAGCAATACTGAT